>JANHMN010000011.1:34805060-34820060 GCA_030674055.1 Rhabdomys pumilio | reverse complement strand
TGTGAATGGGTTACCTCATTCAGTATGATATTTTCAAGTTTTATCCATTTGCCTAAGAATTTCATGGAATCTTCCATCCCATCTGCTGACACTAAACCCAGACACCATTGATGATGGCAAGAAGTGCTTATTGACAAGAGCCCAGTATAGCTGTCCCTTCAGAGACTTGGCTAGAGCCAGAAATACAGTTTCTGATGTACAGTACCAAACATTGGACTGATTGCAGGGACCCTAATGGAAAAGTTAGGACAAGGACTATAGGAACTGAAGACGTTTTGCAACCTCATGGGAAGAACAAAAATATCAACCAACCAGACCCACCCCCCAAAGCTCCCAGGGGCTAAATCGCTAACCAAAGAGTACACATGAGAGAACCCATGGCTCCAACTGGATATGTAGCAGAGGATGGCCTTATCTGGCATCAATGAAAGGGGAGGTCCTTAGTCCTGTGGAGGCTTGTTGACCCACAATAGGGATATGCTAGGGGGTGAGGCAGGAGTTGGTGGGCAGATGGAGAGCACACTCAAAGTGGCAGGGTGAGAGGAGGGGATAGGGGGCTTGTGGAGGGGAAACAGGGAAGGAGGATAACATTTGAAATGTAAATAAATAAGATAACCAACTAAAAAAAAATACTGGAAAAAATAGATTCCAGGTCAATAGGTTCACAGTGATGTGATACCAAGATTTCACATTTCTAGTAACATTTCTTACATTGCAGATGGCATTGTCACAGATCACACTTAGAGTAGTAAGATTTTAGAATAGAAGTTTGCAAACCTTTCCTTTATAGAACCAGATAAGCTAATGTTTTAGGCTTTGTGGATTATGAATCATGCATAGTTAATTCTACTATTGTAGCAAAGCTGTCATTGTTAGTGCATAAGTGAAAGACAAATGGATTTAGCTCCCCAGCTATTGTTTGCTATGAGAGTTCTGAACAACTCATGCATACTTAAAACTGGCATCTTATCCAAATATACAGCAGAGACAACAGGAAATTCTCGAATAGTCCCCAATGGTCATTAGACTCTGGTAGGGATGTATGTGTGTGTGTGGTGTGGGGAGGGATAAGGAGGGGGAGATGGAGAAAGGTTTTCTTTTATCAACCTTCTGTTTGAGTGCTCTTACCTTCATCTTCTTTCTTCATTTCCCAGATAATGTTAATGCACTCCCAGATAATGTAAATATAAGGAAAAACCAAATGTATTCCCAGAATCTACAAGAGACACCACAAAGAACACGACTATAAAGGAATAGAGTTCCATTGAGCTATTTATCCTAATTTTTCAATTTTTAATAATTCAAATGCTGAGATAATGTTACAAATTACTAAGACAGGACATTCTTGGATACCAAAATTGACAAGCACAATTACATTCTTCATATCCAGTTTTTTCTTTTCTAATTTCAGATCACTCCCCCCGTCTGTGTAGAGTTTTGATCTTTCTAATTACAGTCTTTGTTGTAGAATCTGACAACTGCAGAGTTGACATTTCATTAAATCCATGAAGTAGGTTCTCGTTCTTTACTGTATTGTAAGAAACCAAACATGGCACTAATATCTATTGGATTTTTGTGTTTAAAGGGAAAGAAAACCAAGGCATGTGCAAAATTGTTAGGATTTTTGCCTTAGTCTGCTTTCTGTTGCTTAAACAGAATATTAAATCTTGGGGATTTGTAAAGAATAGAGTGTATATATTTGGCCTCTGAGAAGTTCCAGAGCATGAGGGCTGTCATCTACTTAGCTTCTGATGAGTTCTTTTCTGTACTAGAACACAGCATAATAAAAAGAAGACAAGGGAAAACACGGGAAAGGGATTATACCAGAAGTGACACAGCTTCATAATTATACACTTATGTAGTAACTAATCCAGCCCTGTGGCTGCAAGAGTTCACTCAAAAGCATCAACCCCTCAAAAGACCCACTCATCTCTTTAAGGTCCTGGGTCTTATTGCTACCACAATGTAAATCAATTTTCAGCAAGAAAGGGGAAATTTAAAGCCTGGCAGAATATGTAATATCATTAACTATTATGACCTGTCAGAAAAATATATTCATCAGTTAAATTGTGGCATCTTAATTAAGTAAATAGTAAAGAATTTTAAGATGCTTGCTCTGGCAAGACCTCCTAAAAGGGGGTGTTGAGTCACTTTAGGTTACCACTACTGAGAATGGTCTGATCTGCTGCAGTACCAATAGTAAATTTACAAATTTATGAGAAAGGGCTGGTATATTTTAGGAGTTGTGGATATGAAGCAACTGGCCAACTCAAGTTTTCATGGATGTAGTTAACATGCTGTTTGTGGAAAACCAACTGATGTTAATCTCATACCCATTCAGTGACAAGAAAATAAACTGATGCATAGTTTTAAAGGTTTATAAGTTCTCTTTTTAAAATTGGATATTTTATTTATTTACATTTCAAATGTTATTCCTTTCACTGATTTTCATTCTACATACCCCCTATCCCATCCTCCCTTACCCTGCTTCTATAAGGGTGCTCATCCACCCACCCACCCACTCCAGCCTCACTGGCCTATCATTTCTCTACACTGGGACATCAAGCCTTCAAGGGACCAAGGGCCTCCCCTCCCACTGATGCCAGATATGGCCCCTTCAGCTCCTTCAGTCTTTCCCCTAACTTTTCCATCGGGGTCCTTGTGTTCAGACCAATGGTTGGCTGCAAGCATCTGCATCCGTATTGGTCAGGATCTGGCAGAGCCTCTCAGAATCCCAAATTTTACCTGAACATGAAAGCTATAATAGATTCAAATTCATTTCCTTTAAATTAAGTTTTGTTGAAAAAAGTTATATGTAATTAATGTATGGCTATATTGATCTATGAAGAATGAATAGTCTGTATCAGGCTCCTGTCAGCAAGCACTTCTTGGCAACCACAGTAGTGTATATTTGACATAGAAAAATGTTATAGTCTGATGAATGGAAGTGTGTGTGTGTGTGTGTGTGTGTGTGTGTATGTGTGTGTGTGTGTGTGTTTGTGTTTGTATGTGTGTGTAGCTATACTGAATTTTAAGAGTGCTGAAAATTGAGATCACTCAAATTTTCTTTGCACTTTTTTCAGTAAAATTTAGGAAGAGTGTTCTATTAAATATGGATAGTATATATTTTTATATGCACATATGCAGGGTAAAACATGAACAGTTTTAAATCAATCTAAAATGTTTATAACACTGTAGTTTCAATGGAAAGTTTATAAAAGCTTTAAAAATTCTATCAAAATAAAAAATGGCTCACTGATTAGGAAAAATGATTCTCAACGGTATTTTTAAGGTATTTGTGAATAACTTCTTTCTGAAGATTGTGGGAAAAAACTCGCGGGCGGGGGGAGAATCCAGCAGCGGAGTCCCACGGTGGTCTGGCAGCAGGGTCCCGGAGGGCTTCCCACATTCATACAGCCAGCCACCACAGGTTGGCTGGTGACTGCAAAGGCAAGGTTCAGGGTTCCAAAGGCTGGCAATCTGGCAGCAGGTGCAGGAAGTCCCAGGCTACACGTGGAGTCCGGTTTTCCAAAGCTTTTATTGTTCATGGCATGGTGAATGGGTGTAGATGGTGTGTGTCCCCCCCCCCAAAGTCAGGGGGCCTGGCTTTTTATAGGGAGAGGGAAAGGGGGCAGGAATAACTTAATTAGCTAAGCTCCCCAGCCTTTAGATAACTCATTAATACTTAAATCTCTGGAGGTGGAGACCTCTACCGTGTCCTCTGTTATTGATGGTGCAGGTTAAATGGAGTTACCTCGTCCAAGGCCTGACAGAAGAATGTGTTTGTCATTTTAATATTGTTCTGCAAGTAATAGATTGGATGAACAATGAGTGATAGAAAATAAAGATTGTTTATCTCTTTTTAGATTAAAAAATACCAAATGTTACCTGAACGTGAACACAATAATAGATTCAATAATAGATTTTCTGTATATTAAGTTTTGTTGAAAATAGTTACATGTATTGTTTGTGTAATATATGGTTACATTGATCTATGAAGAATGAATAGTCTAGTAACAACTAGACTTTAGGGCCCACAAAGTCTAACACACTTAGTACTTGTCAATTTACAGGCAAGAAAAATAAAAATGTTGTCAATCCTTAGGCTAGAATACAAACTTTTCTGTAATTTATGTCCTTATGCTTCACTAAATTTATATACCCCTGACATAAATTAACTAATTAATGTAGCTAAGAATGTTATGGGAGAGGCTTTGTAACCAAATATCAAAGATGTTGGTTAGAATATCTAGATTTTTGTCTGGTTTAAAATAGAGCATCTTTTGTCCACATTGATACAGTTTATATATGCCGTTTACCAGAGATGCTGGGAAGAGCTCTGTAGTCTTCCTAATCGTTGATTAGTCAAGAGTTGTCTCACAAATCTCAGTTTTTCTTGGAAATTTTCTATCCTTTCTCAGGACATACGTGAGACTTCACTAGGTTGTTACCCGTTGCCATCCAAAAATGCAAATAACAAAGTTAGCAGGGAGCATATTGAATTATATTGAATGAGCGGGTTCTATTTAGAAACATACACATGTGCAAGCACAGACACACACCTAGCTACAATTTTAGAAAAAGATGACAAGATTTTGAAATAGGGTGAGGGAGGTAAATGGGTTGGAGGGATGTACAGAATTTAACCACCGATACAATTATATTATAATCTTAAAATAAAACAACATTTAAAAATAAAGCCACAATTACAGAAACTGAACAAAGTGAATTTATCTCTTAGACCAATGTTTTAACTATATAATAGTATACAATAATTGCAATGATAGTCTTTATTTTTTTGAATATTCACTGAACATTTGGTGGCCTGGGGGGGGGAAGTGAACTCTCCACTTGCTCACAATCTTGCTATCTGAACTGAATGTACTGTTTCTTCCTTACGAATGTGGTGGAACTACTGGATAGTCTTACAGATGTCACAGAGATTGTTTCTTTAAAACCTGACTGCTATATTTCCGTTGGTTTGACTGACTGAGAAGTAAAATTCAAACAGCTAACTTGAAGGTTAATCCAGACAAATGAAAATGTTTTTGCTAAATGAAGAATATTTTCTCTACTCTCAAAGTCTTCATGAATCATCAATGATATAGGTCCGTATGTCCAAAATGGGACTGTGTGGCTTTGTATTTTGTGAAGCATCTAAATTGTGGTTTTCCTTCTTTCTTTCCTTCTTTTTTCTTTCTTTCTTTCTTTCTTTCTTTCTTTCTTTCTTTCTCTCTCTCTCTTTTTCTCTTTTATTATTTTTATCTCTTTTATTATTTTATTATCTTTTTCTTTTTTATTATTATTTTTTTCATTCCTTTCTGCTCAGTGACTTCATTACTATTTTTAAAATGATGCCATTCATATTCAAAAGTATTTTTATTTATGTCTTTAAAAGTATTTTTCATTGATATGTTTTGTATATATGCATAGAAAAGTCAGATGAGCATAGAAACACCTAGAACATGTATTCGTGCAACTAGATTCATTAACAACTCTTTCTGTCATTGGATATTAGTTATTCAAGAAATAGTAGGTCATGTGCCTAAAATGACTAGTAACATTATGAGCTGGGTCATCATTCAGAAAAATCACCTAAATTCAGGCCTAGCTACTTCCAGTGTGTTCTTTGCTCAACATTAGCTTGTTTTACTGTGTTAAAGCAATAGCTTGGGGTTTAGAACAAATACATTCTGCTAGTGGTGCACATGGTCTTTCTGAAACTCAGCTGGAGAAATGAAATTTACTGTGGTCAATGCAAAGTTAGGTACAGGCTTAAAAGGGTTCTTTTGTCTGGACCTGAGGATATAATAAGGAGAGCTCCTTGAATCTGAACATTATTTTTTTTTATCCTAGCTACAACATAGCTATTCACTGGTGACTTTCTGAGAACTCTCTTTGGAGTCCCTTTGCCCAGATACTATGGGAAGATCTCTGAATGAGTAGTTGGAAATTCAAGTAGAGACTTGATTTTGACGGTGGAGAACAGACTAATTCTGTATTTGGGAATGCATCATCGCTATAGACAAGGACTTTTTTCTTTCCGGTAATGAGTGATCAAATCCCCATTTTCTGAGAATTTTGCTTCTTTCTCAAGCCAGAGCCTTTGATAAACAGAAAACACTCCTTAACTGCATTCACACCTCATCATCCACAGCAGAAATATTCTTTCTTTTCCAAACAGAAACCTCGTTGTGATGTTTATAATTTACAAGAAGCCTGTGAGAGCCAGCCTTGAGTGCTTGCGGTTATAATCAAATGATAAAAATATAATGAGTGTCTAGTAGGTCTTGTTTATTATTGCTGGTCTCAGGCACACTACCATCATTTAAATTCAAACAGCAATGTCCTCTGCTATGAGAAAGAAATGCCTAAAGGTCAAAGAACTGTCTCCAGGGCTATTCACAGATGTACATTAAAGCTTGGTTGGAAACAAATTTCCTCTGACATTATAAAAAACAGTAAGACTAGAGTGTTTGTGGAAACTTATACACTTTAATAAATAGTTCTCAAGTGATCTTATTGGGTAATTGAGACTTTTCAACTATGAATTCAGAGAAAATTAGGACAGAAAGACAAATTGTGACATTTACTAGTATCTGAATATGAGAACATCCTTGCCGACCATTCCACAAGTGAACAAATAATTCTTAAGCTCCATTACCTTATTTTATCACTGTATCTCAGGTTGTGGTCAATTAAATTTCTCATACGCTGATGAAAATACGAGGTTTGACTTCCCAGCCCTTTATAACACGAAAGTAAAACTGGATTTGCTTCTAATAGCCTAAAGAAGAAAAGAAACAAGCACACAAGCAGTCATGTACACAATTTCCCTATGAGAAAACATGAGTAAGAGAATATAACCACAGCAAAGGGAAAACAGAAATCACAGTGGGGAGAAAAATAATTGTTTTGCCTCTTTCCTTGTCAAATCACTACTTTGAGAAGTGAGTGCATATGTAGTGGTGGAGGTCAGAGGACATCTTTGTGAACTGTGTTCTCTCTTCTACCTTTATCAGCATTCGGGCTATTGAACTCAGGTTTCAGGCTTGTTTATTGCATGTGCCTTTAATGGGTGGGTCATATCTCTGGCTCTATCTCTTCATTTCTTAACTACTAATGAACATTTGCATGCTTTATTTCTTGGTTATATGATGTTATACTTGGATTAAGATGTCCTACTTTAATTATATCATACTTTGTCAGTCTTTAGCTTAAATTCTCATTTTAGTGAAATTAGAGTAGTTCATTTAATTACTCATATATACGATGACTATCATTAACACAAATTAAAAAAATTAATTCAACTTTCCTCTGATTATCATGAATACATAAAATCAATTAATTAATATGAAGGAAGAAAACCACAGCCTTTATATCTGAGAGACCCAGACTCTCCCTTTTGATATGGCTGCTATTGGCATTTTATATATTGTTCAATTTTCCACTTAGGGAAAAATAAATAACTTGTTAAATTTATAACCTATACTATGCCCTATTTTTTGCTTATTCTAAAGAATTCTTCATACTTTCAGTTTGATTTTTTTTCTTGAATAGTATCAGTGGTGGGCAAGTCCAATATTCTATTGTTAATGTTACATATATAAATGACAACCTTATATTGACTTAAAAGTAGAATTCTGATTTCTATTAATGTCACTCATGTGGCAAGATGTAGTAGATTATTTTGTCAATTGGGTATGTGGGAAGGCTTGGGGTTTAGCTTCTGCCTATCGTAGTGCATTTCTAACAATAGATAACTGTGCACTGCAGGAGATAATTATTAGATATACTTGAAAAAAAAGGCATCACTTCTTGAACTTTCACTAGTATACTGATATTTACCACTGCTGGTGGTATACAAATGAAAGCTGTTGGAATATGTGCTTTCCACAGATTTGCCATCTTCATTTTCCACTATTTAAATTGCTAGTTAAACCTGATCACTCTATCAGCGAAACACTCTTGTCTTCATTTACAGAACTATACTGTCCAGCATGATACTCTCAAGTAAAAGTCAGCTTTTAAGTTTATATTTAAATTGAATTAATTAAAATTAGATGTTTATGTTCTTCATTCCAGTGATTACGTAATAGTCTTTGAGAGGCAGCATGTGGCTAAGTGACTTACTTAATGGTTAGTGAGGATTTACAACAATTTAGTTGTTGCTGAATGCTCTACTGGGAAACATACCTTATTCCCGGATAGAAGTCACGAATGTTAACTTGTTTATTTTCCTTCTTTAGAGGAGCCCAAATCCCATTTATTTTGCCTTCATTAGAGGAAAACAGGAATTAGAAATCGACCAAGGAATTGTGCAGTTTTTAATTGTTTTGTGGTGATTTGGGAAAAGACCCAGTGGAATTATTACCCTGTTTAGTCTACTTCCTGGACCAGAAATGCATCCAAAAATTATCATATCATAGAAAACGAATCATATGAGCATTCTAAACTCTTGATAAACATTTGTGACAGCATACCTGTTATAGGACTCTCAATAAATCATATCTCAATGGACTCTACTGAAAAATCAGCAACTAAAGAATATGAAGCCATAGTTACACTATACTGGATATTTTGACTCATGACTTGTGAAGAAAAATCCTTGACTGAGGGGTGTACACTTAAGACAGTAACAAGTGGATGAAAAAAAGAATATTAAACAGATATTGTCATTGTTTTATTTGCCTTCCTCTTTTTATTATATTACTAGAAGTTAATGATCTATCTACTTTAAGGCTGATCATTCCATATTTGGTATACAACTGTCCTCTTAGACACAATAACACTTTATAATACATAATGTGTAAAGTGATCAGAGAGCCCCTCCCCTCTCTAAAGAGAAACCTGAATGTATTGTTTTCTAATTATTGATGAAACCCAGCCAGTCCTTTTATATTTGCTCACTGAATAGAATAATTTTCATTGGAATGTAACATTAAAAGAGAGAGGTAATTGATGCTGTTATTTCAGAAGGATATGTGTAGTCTATACTGATCTGAAGTGAATATTTTAAGTCACATATGACAATTTGGGGTAAAACCATACACATTAATTTTTCTAATAGAATTCTTCTATTTATAACATTCTCATGCCAAGAAGAAAATTTAAAAGATAATTTATTCTATTTCTCACTTTCAGGGAGATCAAAGCTTTTCTCCATAGTAGATATCACCTGTTTACCTAATCTCTCTAGGTCTGTGGATTGTAGCCTGATTATCATGTACGTAGCAGCTAATCTGTTTATAAGTGAAAACATTCCATGTTTGCTTTTCTGAGCCTAGGTTAACTCACTCAGAATGTTTTTTTCCGGGTCTCATTCATTTGTCTGTATATTTCATAATATTATTTTTTACCAACTCTGTAATAATTGTGTAGATGAACCACATTTTCTTTATCCATTCTTTACTTCAGGATATCTAAGTTATTTTTGGCTTTTGTCTGTTATGAATAGAGCAGCAATGAACACAGTTGAGCAAGTGTCTCTAGGAGGATAAAGCATCCTTTGGTATATACTCAACAACGCGCTAGCTGGATCATGAGCTAGATCTATTCACATCTTCTTAGGTACTACCACACTGATTGCCATAGTGGTTGCACAAGTTTTCACTCCCACCAGCAGAGGAGAAGTGTTCTCCTTGTTCCATTTCTTCAACATCATGAATTGTCATTTGTGTTTTGGAACTTAGCCATTCTGACAGTTGTATGATGGAATCTCAAAGTAGTTCTGATTTGCATTTCTCTGATAGTTAAGGATGTTGAACATTTCTTTAAGTGTTTCTCATTCATTTGAACCTCCTTTATGGAGAATTTTCTGTTTAGATAATTACCCCATTTATAAATTGAATTATTTGAGATTTTTGATGTCTGATTTTATTTTTTTAGTTCTTTATATATTTTGAATATTAGATCTCTATTAGATATAGTGAAAATAGTTTTTCATTTTGTAGAATACCTCTTTCGGGAATCCTGAGGAGAAGGAGGAAAAGGAGGATGAGGAAGAAGAGGAGGAGGAGGAGGAAGAGGAAGACAAGGACGAGGAAGAGGATTGTAGGAGTCAGAGTGGATGAAGGACACCAGGAAAATATAGTCCACCAAATGATTGAAGCAGAGATCACATGGGCTCACAAAGACTGAAACAGCAAGCACAAGGCCTACGTTGGTCTACAGAGGGTTTTCTACATCTATGTTATGGTTGTTAGCGTGGTTCCTTTGTAGGACTCCTAACAGAGGATGCTGGGAGAAAGAGACCTTTTAAAGGCATCTTTGTCTCAGCAAATGTTTATTGAAAATTTATTAATGCCTTGTTATCAAGGAATCATGTTCAAAGTGTTTCAAAACATTATATAAATACCTGATAATTGTATTTGTTCTCATCTCAAAGACTCACTCCTTGGTATTTCATCTTATTAAATATAAGAGAATGGTAAATCATTTGAAAGGCAATTTACTTCATTTTGATTGGAATTTTATATAGTAATACATGCCAGAATTTGACCACAAATGTAGTAGTATTACATTATTTATTGCCCTAAACACTCAACAAAAGTATACCTAAGCCAAATTGCTTTCATTAATATTACTCTGGCAAATGATTGGTATCAAACCTAGAGACGTTGCTGAGTCTCCCCACAGCAGTTTGAAAATACAAGAAAAATTTAATTGCAGAATATGAAATAATTGCTTTAATTTTTCTTACAGTTACTAAATGTTAAAGCAGTATCGACTATTCAGGCCACACCTAGAAGGTGGCATTCAACATGAACAAACAAAGCATTCTGGCGTGGAAAAAGTTTACATTATAGTAGGGCTATAAAAATTTAAGAAGACATATCTAGAAGCAAGTTTATCTAGGTAGACCAGCTCTGAGACACAGACAGACTCATAGAGAACTGTGCAGGATTAATCCAGACAGGGTCTTATCACTTAGAGAGAAATAAGTGGATACAGGCTTCTACCCCTAACTAAGACACTATTTTCAATCAATACCTGTGGGCAAATAAAAAATAATTTTTTTTTCAATCAAGTTTCACTAAGTATATTATACTCTTTGGTTGGCCCCATGCCCATATGTAGTTGGTCAACATTAAATAAATTAAATAGTATTTTTGAAGACTTTTTGTTTTACTTTGTTTTGTTTTGTCCTTTTGTTTTATTGGTCTTTTGCCTGCTTATTTTGAATTATTTTTTTTATGTGTGGTTTTTTTTTGTTTGTTTGTTTGTTTCTTGCTTTTTTGCTTTTGTCGTTTCTTTTTTCTTTGGGTGAGTGTGTCAGAAGTGGGAGGATATGAAATTAGTTGGGTAGGAAGATGGTGAGGAATATCTGGGAAGAGTTAGAGGAGAAGAAAATGGTAAAGTAGATTGTATGGAATTTACTGAAGCAATAGAAGAACACATAAGCTGTGCCTGTTGTGTTGCTCTTTACTGCAGACATTCTCTCATGGAGAACGGAGGGAAGGTGGAAGTCAGTTAAGACTCAATGAGTCACTGAAACTTGGAAGGTTTATAGAGCATTAGCTTACAGAACTCAACAAGAGGCCACATACAAAAGACTCCTCACAAGACCATAAAAGCAGTAGATAATCTCTGTAGAGAGAAAGACTCCCAAATAAGATTAGCTACCTGCAAGTCATGTAGGATTTCCAGGGATGCAGCTTTTAGGAGTTGTCAGCCATGCTCCCTGGGGTTTTCTGTGAAAGAGTGCCTTTAATAACCTAAGCTCCAGTTAATAACCAATAAATTCGTTGGTCCACTAAGCTGGACTTGGATGGGATCGTTTCTTTCTCCTGCCATTGGTGCCCTAGCTAAACCACATAGATATTCCTTTACATCTCCCCAGAAAAATCAGGCAACATAATATATAAACTCCTATTATTTTAGAAAATAAATCACAAAAATTTAAGTGAAAGATAATGAAAAGTAGAATATTGTATTTATAAGGAATGGTTAGAGTTGACCTTTAGTCTTCTAGAAAACACTTGAAGAAGATGATGCAAGGTAGCCTTGAGTCATAAATGGTCCTTATTTGTGCTTTCCAGGCATCTAGAGTATAGCCTATATAACACAGCCTGAGACCTTGCCCCCATCCAAGAAATCTATAAGAGCAAGAAACTCCCTTTATTTCTGGGACTTGAAAACATGTGAGGGTAATCTCTCCCTCTTTGGGACCCCATCATAGTAATGCCTGTGGCTACTCTAACACATCTTATCTGAAAGGAAATTCATCTGAGATTCCTTTCTGTGAACCATCCTGTGAACCTGTAAAAATCATTCCATAGAAAGAGTTCTTTGTAGTATTAATGTCTGAACATAGGATGTACCTGCTCTTTTGAAGAAGAGCAAAAGAATTGGACTTTAGCACCAGAATTAAAATCAGAAAAGTAACCTGTGCCAAGCAGGAAAGATCACCATGCAGAGCCCTGCTCAGTCATAATCGAGTGACATCAAATCCTTATAACCTATTAACATATTCCCCTGAATGTTGTCGTAATTATGTTTACTTGATCACTCAAAATAAATCATATGTAAATTAATGATAAGGTTTTTTGGGGGAGGTGAAAATTTCCTTGCTCATTCAAAAGAGTTATTGATCAGAAACACTTTGTGTGCCTACCCTGGCACACATTAATATAGGAAAATTTTATGCCACCTATCATGGTCTTCAAACATCTCCCAGTTCACATATTTAGAGTTTTAATTCAGACTTACTTCTGTGAAGCTATTTAATAAGTCTATTCCTAATGAAAGCAGGAGAGATGAAAGAAAATGAATGAGTTTCTTGTTTTTGCATTTACACCGGGTCGTATTTAAAATTAGACTCTGAAAATTTACTCTGGGCAGACTTTTCATGCTACCTTTTTGTTTATTCTAAGAGAAAAAGAAGAAGAATCAGGTGGGAAGATGTCTTAAAGAAACATGGATAAGGAAAGTGGTAAATTGTTCTTAAGGGATCGATTTGCAAAGCTGGTTTGTATCATTTCTGCTGAACACATGTTGAGGGAACATAATTCAGACAAAATCAACCCATCACCGAGAAAGCAATCTCACAAAATGAGTCAATTCTGTGATATCTGCAAATTGTTTTCATCTTGAATTTACATTCAAAGCAATCTAGGATGACTAGGGATTGTTAGCATGACCACACAAGTAACAAAAGGAAAGAAGCAAATTCTGGGAAGGAAACAACATCCAATGTAAGACTTACTGAAAACTCTTTATTTCTTAAGCATGCTGCCCTTTCACAGACTGGTTTGGATTACTAACTTTGTTCACATAATCTTTAACACTGATTCTTTCCCTTTTATCCTCAATCTAACCATATGGTAGTACTATTTATCACTGAAAACTAATTTTAATAAATTACTAACATCAATTTTGAAACCTGAACTCTGACTTTTAATGGCTGTATTTGAATTTTGACTCTGGTGTGGGTTACTTAGGGGATGATCAGAAATATTCGTTTGTCTGGGAATTTTTGGTTTCTCCTTCATTTTCTTCCTCAATGAGTTGACAATTACAATATTGGTCTTTATGGACTTTTAAAAATAAAACAATCCATGTTGTCCTCTGAACACAAAGCCTATTATCGAATAAGGTATGAGCATGTTTCAGGAATTAGTATTACCAACAACCTCATAATCCATATTTTGTCTCATACCTATATGGATTTTATGAAGCATTCATTGTTTTACACCAAATAAGAAACTTTGAGCAGTTTACCTCTGTTTATGGGATAAAAGATCTTATACTTATAATGCAGTCCATTTGGACTACAGTGTTCCTATATCCTACAACCTAGACTCCAATGAATTAGATAGATAGATAGATAGATAGATAGATAGATAGATAGATAGATAGATAGATAGATGGATGGAGAGATAGAGATGATAGATAGAGATAGAGATAGAGATAGAGATAGAGATAGAGATAGAGATAGAGATAGAGATAGAGATAGAGATAGAGATAGAGATAGAGATAGAGATATATGTTGCTGAACCCTGCCAATTAAGGCTGAAGTTTATCATTGTCTGGATAGCCTTCTAAGATTGGCACAAATGGGGGATTCCTTTTACAATCAGGGCTTCTCCTTCTCTGACCTTGTTTGGAGAACCTTCTACCTGTGGAATGTCAGAAAGCCTTGGTGAGATTATAAATTCAACACCTCCCATAAGAACTCACCCAACAAGTATCTGGGATTCCTGGAATGTCTCTCTAAGCAAAGGAGGCATTCACAGAATTTTAAGCTCTAGCCAGTGATTTTCATTTACCCTGAAAACTGAAAACTCCTTCCTACTTTCCAATGTTCATATATACCCTGGTTCATCCTAAATAATGTATATATGTTCAAACCCACCCTGAATAAAGATGTGCACACCATCTAAGATCATCTTAGAAGATTATTTCATAGAAGATCATCAGAGAAGGCCTTACCCTAAAAGAGCTATAACACTAAGATCATCAGAGAATGTCTTCACCCTCAAACCCTGACCCTCTCATCCCTGATCCTCACTCCCATCTGGACCATAATCCAATAGAACCCCACCCATTCTGGCTTTCATTTAATCCTTCTAGCCCAGGGTCTGGACACCCTGAAAGGGAAGAAGCTGAGGACACAAGACCACAATGTTTCTTTTCTTAGCCTACTTCAGCTAAACTGAGCTTTTCATTCATCCTAAACTGGTATTCCTCTAGTGTACCTCATATAGTCTATTCTCAAATGCTCACACAAGGATACCTAAAATTTCTTTTTTCCTTTTTAAGTACAAATAGCAATCATCACTAAAACTTGATTCTGCATAGATAATCTTCCATAAAGCAATGATTCCCATTTATATACATATATTGTTCATTGCCCCCTCATTTTCTATATATTCTGTGTTATGATTGTCTTATATTTGCTTCGATGGTCATTAATCCTTGAGTGTTTGAATACTGTAAGACATGTAAGATCAAATTTCTCAGCCTGTACTCTAGAGCTTGGCAGAGAATCAGGCTTGA
>JANHMN010000011.1:34728166-34805050 GCA_030674055.1 Rhabdomys pumilio | reverse complement strand
AGTGAATACTTCAGACAGTACTGCAGACGTGTGAGAATAAAGAACAAGGACACTAAGTCACTCAGGCATTGATAATGAAAGTCCTGAAAAAGATGTTTTATTAAAGAGTTAGTAATCTTTATGAATCCATTTAGGTATTATTACTATTATTACTGAAACTTTATTTTGAAGGAGCCATATGTTGACAATCTATCATGATTGGGATTCACTGGATACCTGCAATTGTCATAAATTTTAAAAGCCTGTGTGTGTGTGTGTGTGTGTGTGTGTGTGTGTGGGTGTGTGTGTGTGTGTGTGTGTGTGTGTGTGTGTGTGTGTGTCTGTGTGTGTGTCTGTGTGTCTGTGTGTGTGTGTGTGTGTGTGTGTGCAGAGTTGCAAAGAGATACAGAGACATGAAAACATCTAAATGTCCTTCTCCTTGTGCCTTTGAAACATGAACACATATAAAATAAGACACAAGAAATTTAGTCAATGGCATTTTCTAATGAAGTATACTTTCTAAAAGAAGTTGGATTAAAATCAGTCTAAAAGAATTTATTTTGAAACACGTTTTAAAGGAAACAATGAACAATTAGTAGAAAATTATGTGTTATTTTCATCTATCGAGGAGACCTAAAGACAACCCACATATCTGGCATGTAGTCAATGTCCACCATTTCCCAATTTCAATTTCCTGTTAGTTAAATTGATTACTAAGAGACCTCATAAGTGTCAACTCGGTTTATAAAATGCTCTGCCTATGACAAGTTACTAGTACTATTTATATTAAATCTCAAATTGTTCCAGTTGAAGACTTAATCTTTAGTGTTTATTGAAATAGAAAAATGATTAATTATAAACAGGACAGATTTTTGCAACATCTCAAGTCTCACTCAAGAACAAATCAAAAATGAAGGGAAAATAGTAAATTTTGATGAAACACATGTTTGTTTTACAACAACAAGGATTAGCAATTAGGAGGAAATGACCATTTTTTTTTTTTTATAGAATCACTTAAAAGAATTCAGTTCAGCCTGAAGTTCAATGGATCTCATCATTAATCATTCAGACAGTTGGCTAATTACTGTCATCGATGATGCCATATGAAATCTCTTTGCTCTCAGATATCTCAGGTTTCTTTTATAATGGTGCAAATTTTAAAACTATAGATCTCCATCTATTAACACTTCCCAATAATGTGTTATGCAGATGTAGTTCAAATTCTAGTTTTATTTTTATTCAACATTCCAGAAATTTCTCATTGTTACTGTGACTATGTCATGTTCTTTCAAAATTCACTAACAGTACTAGCCATTAACAAGTTTCACATAACATTTCTCTGTCCAAGTTGTGAATATTTTAGCAAAAAAACACTATTTTATACTATGTCATTTATTAACTTTGAATTCCTAGAATGTCTAATAATAGGAGTATGCTAATAACAGAGTGTATTTAGCTAATGTAACTTAAAATGTTCAATTCAATTTAAATTGCAAACCAATAAATGCTTATACAAATAGCTTCCCACATAAGAATTTGTTCTATGCAAGTAGTCACAGAAACATACAAAAATACATGGTGATATCAATCAAACATTTGACAATTTTACTTCAATATCAGAATCAGAAAAATTCAGGAGAGACTCATGAAACAAATTATGGTACAGTTATTAAAATATTATGCAGCTACTAAGAAGAAAAAGGCAGCATTACTTATGATAATTAAATAATAAAAATATGTTGATTTCAAGTTGCAGCAGGACTAAGTGCATCCTCACCTACTAAGGCTAGACCTGGCAGTCCAGATAAGGAGAGGTGATCCAATGTCAGGCAAAAGAGTCAGAGACAGCCCCTACTCCAACTCTTATAGTGCCCATGTTAGGGCGACCAAGCTGTACATCTTCTATGAATGTGTAGGGGGCCTAGGTTCAGACCCTGAAAGCTCTTATGGTGATATTACAGTCTTTGTGAGCCCACATGGACCCAGGTTAATTGACTCTGCATGTCTTCTTGTGGTGTTTTTGACACCTCTGGCTTGCTCAATTCTGTCTACTGCTCTTCCTCAAGACTCCCCAACTTTGCTTGATGTTTGGCTGTGGATCTCTGCATCTGTTTCTGTCTACTACTGGGGAGCACCCAAGGGTGTCTTACCTTTTTCTGAGGATTAGGGAAGTAAAAAAATTAAAGAAAAATGTTGATTTACAAAATTAAGGGAGGTATGGAAATTTGATTCATCTTTTGTTCTAATATGTATAAGCACAACCCATTGTGTGTGTGTGTGTGTGTGTGTGTGTGTGTGTGTGTGTGTGTGTGTATGTGTGGGTGTATTGTGTGTTTATGCTTATATATCAACACATTCATTAATACTGGTATACCTGAAATTTACAGACTATATCTGAGTTACCCAAAACTGAAAAAAGTTTCTCCATTTTAATCATGCTATAGAAATCAGTTTAGAGGACAGGAAATAAAGGTCTATACTTAGAAGTAGGCTTATTTAATATCTACATAAACATTTATATTATTCAAACATACATTAAATTGTCTTAAAATAATTGACTAGTATGATATTTAACTTACTCCTTTTATAATTTTGTTTATGTATAAGAGAAGACCAATATATGTAAAATAAATATCCTTACTTCAAAACTAAAATGACAAGAAATAACCTCAAGATTTTATCCATGTCCATGAGAATAAAGAAAATGCATTAAGGATGGGAATTTGTTGTATTCTCTGTTCACAGAAAAGATTATGGTTGGCACTTTTTGACATTTTCATAAGAGGGCTGGAAAACCATACAATTTTATAAATTTAGAATGACATTTTAAAGCACATCATTCTGTGTAATTCTGTGGCTTTGTTGTCCCACTGTCAGTTTTGATTGACACTGAATAATTAAATGTGGAGATATAAAGAATGGTGAAATTTTTTTTTGCTGAATAGCTATGAAAATTTTCAATTCTCCTCTCAGAAAAACCTAACAGAACACAAAGATCACAAACTCTTTCTTCCAGTTTCTCTGAGTAAAAGAGAGGTCTCTATGTGACAAAGGCAATTTATTTAAAAGTGATAAGAACAAATATGTGAGTATAAATTAAAGGGCACCCCAACCAAAATCACTGCTCATCTCTGATGTTTTGTATGCAGAAGACAATCTAATTAACCAAATTATTTATCCAATCCCATTCAACATTCAAAACCACTTTAACAGTAACAATGTATTATCTTAATGTTAAAATTTATTCGTGTTGTATGGAAACAGGGTCTTTCCATTACTTTATGAATCAAAAAAGAAAGTAGTCACAATTCAGCTTTGACAGTGAATGAAAAACTATGCTTATGCACATTAAGTTAATAGTCTCTAAAATTCTTGAGCATAGACCGAGATACATTTGATAATTTGGGGGAACTTTATGATATGAAAATGTGGAGAACTTTACTGATAGATTTCATGTTTTCATCCAAGATTATAATAATGTTTTGTGTCATTTTACTTGCCGACACAAGCATATTCACCTACCTTACTGTTATTATAAGATATTCTTAACCTCATTTATTTGATGAATAAATTACAGCAGATCATAGTTTTACCCATTCTCAACAACCTACCATTCTGATATTTTAAAAAGAATTATAAAGATTATAATTTTATTCTTCTACAGTGATTTTATATTTATATATTTAAATTTTTTTTGATTTCTCATTTGTCTTCCCCCATCCTTTTTTCTAAAAGAAGGAGCTATGACTCTTTTGCACAATCACAATCAATACCTCCAAATAATCAGTAGAAAAACTTTTTTTGGGGGGTTTACATGCTTATAAATTCAATTTACTATGTAGTATTCTGAAAAGATATTGGTTTAACATGTGTAATATAGTAACATCTTTCTTCTGTCAAGTACAGTACAGAACTTACTTTTGTGAATCATTATTTATTTGGAGATTGAATGAAGCCCCCATATGCATCCATCTCTCTTATCATTCCTCAATTATAACGGAAGATAAAACTCCATAATACCTTCTCCAGAATGAGTAGGATTAATTAATTAATGAGGTCATTAAATTAATTTGTGGTCATATACTAGTATATAGCTCACAAAAACCAAATCAGTTTTATATGTCGAAACATTTCAATTTACAACCTTTGAGTCACTTACTAAAGAACAAAATACAATCTATGCTACCTCTGTAGATATATCCTGTAAAGCTTCTAGCATTTGGTAAGACTGAGAGCAAGAGAAATTCAGGCCCCGGAATAAGTAGCTGTGCACAATGAGAGGTGTTTCCTGGGAAAAATGCTGGATAGTAAGTCCCAGTAAGATAAACAGAGGAAGCAAGGACTCACCCAGAATTTTGCTGCATACAGGAAATGCACCTCAGTGACAAAGACAAACATTAACTCAGAGTGAAGGCCTGGAAGACAATTTATCAAGCAAATAGTGCCAAGAAACAAGCTGGAATAACCATTCTAAGATCAAATAAAATCGACTTTCAACCAAAAGTAATCAAAAAACATAAGGAAAGACACTTCATACTTATCAAAGAAAAAAATCTACCAAGATAAACTCTCAATTCTGAAAATCTATGCTCGAAATGCAAGGACACACACATATATAAAAGAAACTTTACTAAAGCTCAAAGCAGACATTGCACCTCATACAATAATAGTGAGGGATTTCAACACCCCACTCTCAGCAATGGACAGATTATGGAAACAGAAACTAAACAGAGACACAGTGAAATTAAGAAAAGTTATGAACCAAATGGATTTAACAGATATCTATAGAACATTTCATCCTAAAACCAAAGAATATACCTTTTTTTTTTCAGCACATCATGGTGCCTTCTCCAAAATAGACGATATAATTGGTCACAAAACAGGCCTCAACAGATACAAAAAGATTAAAATAATCCCTTGCATCCTATCAGATCACTAAGGACTAAGGCTGATCTTTAATGATAACAAAAACAATGGAAAGCCCACATACACATGGAAACTGAACAAAACTCTACTCAATGATGACTTGGTCAAGAAAGAAGTAAAGAAAGAAATTAAAGACTTTTTAGAATTTAATAAAAAGGAGGACACATCATACCAAAACTTGTGGGACTCCATGAAAGCAGTACTAAGCGGAAAACTCATAGCTCTAAGTGTCTACAAAAAGAAACTGAAGAGAGCATACACTAACAACTTGACAGCACACCTGAAAGCTTTAGAACAAAAAGAAGCAAATATGCCCAAGAGGAGTAGACTGCAGGAAATAATCAAACTCAGGGCTGAAATCAACCAAGTAGAAACAAAAAGAACTATAGAAAGTATCAACAAAACCAGGAACTGGTTCTTTGAGAAAATCAACAAGATAAACCCTTAGCCAGACTAACCAAAGGGCACAGAGACAATATCCACATTAATAAAATCAGAACAGAAAAGGGAGACATAAGAACAGAAACTGAGAAAATTCAAAAAAATTATTAGATCTTAATACAAAAGCCTATACTCAACAAAACTGGAAAATCTGGATGAAATGGACAATTTTCTAGACGGATGCCAGGTAACAAATTTAAATCAGGAGCAGATAAACCAACAGTCCAATGACCACAAAAGAAGTCCAACAGTCATTAACAGTCTCCCCATCAAAAAAAGTTCAGGACCAGATGGTTTTAGTGCAGAATTCTATCAGACGTTCTAGGAAGACCTAATACCAATTCTCTTCAAACTATTCCACAAAATAGAAAAAGAAGGAACACTACCCAATTTGTTCTATGAAACCACAATTACACTCATACCTAAACCTCCCAAATACCCAACAAAGATAGAGATCTTCAGTTCAATCTCCCTTATGAATATCAATACAAAAATACTCAATTCTTACAAACCGAATCAAAAAACACATCAAAACAATCATCCATCATGATCAAGTAGGCTTTATCCCAAGAATGCAGGGATGTTTCAATATTCGGAAATCCATCAATGTAATCCACTATATAAACAAAGTCAAAGAAAAAAATCACACTATTATCTCTCTAGATGCAGAGAAAGCATTTGAGAAAATTCAACATCCCTTCATGTTAAAAAGACTTGGAAAGATCAGGAATTCAAGGCCCATACCTAAAGATAGTAAAAGTAATATAAAGCAAACCAGTAGCCAACATACAATTAAATGGAGAGAAACCTGAAGCAATTCCACTAAAATCAGGGACTAGACAAGGCTGCCCACTCTCCCCCTGCCTATTCAATATAGTACTGGAAGTCCTAGCCAGAGGAATTAGACAACAAAAGGAAGTCAAAGGGATACAAATAGGAAAGGAAGAAGCCAAAATTTTACTATTTGCAGATGATATGATAGTATATTTAAGTGGCCCTAAAACTTCCAGCAGAGAACTCCTAAACCTGATAAATAACTTCAGCAAAGTGGCTGGATATAAAATCAACTCAAACAAATCAATAACCTTCCTCTATTCGAAGGATGAACAGGCTGAGAAAGAAATTAGGGAAATGACACCCTTCACAATGGTCACAAATAACATAAAATACTTTGGTGTGAATCTAACCAACCAAGTGAGATATCTGTATGACAAGAATTTCAAGTCTTTGAAGAAAGAAATCGAAGATCTCAGAAGATGGAAAGATCTCCCATGCTCATGGATTGGCAGGATTGATATAGTAAAAATGGCCATCTTGCCAAAAGTAGTCTATAGATTCAATGCAATCCCCATCAAAATTTTAAATCAATTCTTCACAGAGATAGAAAGAGCAATTTGCAAATTCATTTGGACTAACAAAAAAACCAGGATAGCAAGAACTATTCTCAAGAATAAAAGAACTTCAGGGGGAATCACCATCCCAGACCTCAAGCTGCACTACAGACCAATAGTGATAAAACTGTATGGTATTGGTACAGAGACAGGCAAGCTGATCAATGGAATATAACTGAAGACCCACAATGAACACCTATGGTCACTTGATCTCTGACAAAGGAGCTAAAACCTTCCAGTGGAAAAAGGACAACATTTTCAACAAATGGTGCTGGTTCAACTGGAGGTCAGCATGTAGAAGAATGCAAATTGATCCATTCTTATCTCCTTGTACAAAGCTCAAGTCCAAGTTGATAAAAGACCTTCACATAAAACCAGATACACTGAAATTAATAGTAAAAAAGTTGAGGAAGACCCTCAAATATCTGGGCACAGGGGAAAAGTTCCTGAACAGAACACCAAGGGCTTATGCTATAAGATCAAAAATTGACAAATGGGACCTCATAAAATTACAAAGCTTCTGTAAGCCAAGGACACTGTCAATAGACAAAATGACAACCAACAGATTGGGAAAAGATCTTTACAAAACCTACATCTGATAGAGGGCTAATATCCAATATATATAAAGAACTCAAGAAATTAGACTTCAGACAACTAAATAACATTATTAAAAAAAAATAGAGTACAAAACTAAACAAGGAATTCCCAACTGAGGAAACTCGAATGGCTGAGAAGCACCTAAAGAAATGTTCAATATCCTTAGAAATTAGGGAAATGCAAATCAACACAACCCTGAGATTATACCTTATACCAGTCAGAATAGCTAAGATCAAAAACTCAGGTGATAGCAGATGCTGGTGAGTATATGGAGAAAAAGGAACACTCCTCCATTGGTGGAGTTGGTGGGATTACAACTTAGTATAACCACTCTGGAAATCAGTCTGATGGTTCCTCAGAAAATTGGACATTGCATTACCTGAGGACCCAGCTATATCACTCCTGGACATATACCTAAAAAATGTTTCAGCATATAACAAATGATTTACTATGTTCATAGAAGCCCTATTTATAATAGCCAGAAGCTAGAAATAACACAGATGTCTTTCGGCAGAGGAATGGATACAGAAAATGTGGTACATATACACAATGGAGTATTACTCAGCTATTTAAAACAATAAATTCGAGAAATTCTTAGGCAAATGGATGGAACTAGAAAATATCCTGAGTGAGGTAACCCAATCACAAAAGAACACACAAGGTATGCACTCACTGATAATTAAATATTAGTCCAAAAGCTCTCAATACCCAAGATGCAACTCACAGACCACATGAAGCTTATGAAGAAGGAAGACCAAAGTGTGGGTGCTTTGGTCTTCTTAGGAGTAACAAAATACTTATGGGAGCAAATATGGAGGCAAAGCATGAAACAGAAACTGAAGGAGGGGTTGTCTGGAGACTATTCCACCTGGGTATCCATCTCTTGTGCAGTCACCAAAGGTAGAAGCTGATGTGGATGCCAGAAAGTGCATGTTGACAGGTTCCTGATATAGCTTTCTCCTTAGAGGTCTGCCAGAGCCTGAAATATAAAGAGGCAGATTCTCACAGCTAACCATTGAACTGATCATGGGGTTCTCAATGGAGGAGTGAGAGAGAAGACTGAAGGAGCTGAAAGGGTTTGCAGCCCCATGGGGAGAGCAACACTACCAACCAACCAGAGTACCCCAGGGTCTAAACCACCAGCCTGGGAGCACATAGGAAGGGACCCATGGCTCCAGCCTGTATATGTAAGGGAAGATGACCTTGTCGGGCATAGGTGTGAAAGGAGATCCTTGGTCCCATGAAGGCTAGACACTCAGTGGTGGGGAATTCGAGGGTGGGAAGGTGGGAGTGGTGGGGGTAGTTGGGGGCACATCCTCCTAGAAGCAGGAGGAGGGGGGATGGGATAAGGAGTTCCTGGGTGGAGGGAAATGGGGAAAGGGGATAAAATCTGAAATGTAAATATAATATCCAATAAAAACAATTTTAAAAAAGTCTTGGTTCCCAAAGTTGTAACAGTTTACCAAAAGATTAACAAGAATCATGTTTCATAGAAATAGTGAATGTCATCTGGATACTTAGAATCCTTGAAGTAACAACCAAGCATGTAAAATCCATCATGGTACCAAAAAACAGGACATTTTGATAATCAATTATAGGTAAAGATACTGCTACTCAATAAGGGGAATGAAGATCCTTCAGCTCTCAGGACATCCAGGCTCTCAGGACTATAAGGCTGCTGAAATCTATTACTTTATTTTAATTATGAATGGTCATATAGAGCAGCCACTGTCTAGGAAAAAAAATACTATTACCACAAACTCAAAATGAAGATATGTGTTCATCCAAAATAAAAAGAAACTGTAGAATTAGGAGGAAAAATGAATATTAACTGAAGTCCTAAGCTTAGCTACAATGCTCTGGGTTTTATTCATTTTGGTAGTCATCTAATATGCCTGATCCAATTAATAGCACATCAAATCAATTAATAGCACATCATACTCCAAGTCAGAGTATATGTGAAGGAATAGAGATCTAAGCAACACATGGAGCTGATCCATAGTGGATGCTATTGTGTATCACTAGGGTCTTTCTTTGTAGCTAAGGTATTTATTCTTCTTGTTTCTGGAAATTGTATTAAATGATATTGTATTAAAGTATATAAATATAAAATGATATTATTTTCTTCTTGTTTCTGGAAATTATATTAAAAGATATTGCCTTTTGATTCTTCTGTAAATAATTTTCTCTGTATAGAAGTACCTACCAAAGTCACAACCCTTCTAATAAAGATCATATACTCAATGAAGTTAAGAAGGAAATTGTTATCATAATGCAAAGCAACTATGAAGGGCCAGTTGGAATGGGTAGAATCCATCCCTTTCTTGAGTATTTATTTTAATAATTCCCCCCCCCAAATTCCCTGCCTGTTAATCTTATTAATGGGGAATCCTATATGTAAGTGGTTAAATATTTATAGACAGAAAATTTTATCTAATATCTAACACATAATTTGAAACAAATCTTTAAATAAAGGTCAAAACTTCTGTGTTAATTCCCAGGGGTATTCTCTTTAATATGGTGGACTATTATTTCTGCATAGGTACATCCAAATATGGAGATACCTATTGATTCATTGAACAGTTATCACTGTGAAACAACAATTGTCACTTATTTCACACAGCCTGTGCTTAGCATGTACAGCCATCAAAATGGAGAGCTTCCCTCGATCAGGAGGCTGAATTGCTTGATTCTGACGCTTTTGTTCATGACTGCTTATTGTATTAACGATGCTATGGCTTAAAAACCTCTTCAATTGAGAAACAGAATAGGGGAGGCACAAGATACCTTTTTATTTTGTTTTCATTTATTTTATTAGCAAATGAATGTGGAACTACAATTATCTTGAAATAAATCCCATAATTTTCCCATGCTTCCCTCTCACAGATTTCTTCTAGCAAATATTTTGTCAATTGAATTACTAAGTCTGTCACGACTAGATTCTGACTGAAGGATTTAGAGCTCTTCCCAATGCGTTGTCAGAAATTTGCCCTTGAAGAGGTAGAATGCGACTTATTCTTTATGAAAATTATATTTAGATAATCAGCCATGGCTTTGTCATGTTGCTAAAGCCTCTATCCACACTTAAGAGAACTGAAGTATATTACATAATGGATGGAAGTTAAGGAGGTATGTGTTCAGCCATCTTTAATTTCTGTTCCCATTCATATATAACGGTGTGAGTGAGATCTGCTAGGTTGCTTCTCAGAGTGCTGATATGTGAAAATGTTCTATAAAATCTTCTTAGTCTCAGCTGTAGACAGATTTTCTATTTGGAAAATAGAAAAGATAATACTAAATTAAAATAAAAATCGATGGACAAGCTAATAATAAATTTACTCACAACCAAATCAACTTAGCTGAAAAAAAAAATAAAAAGTAGTTCTAGCAGATCAAACAGGTATGAGTCAACCAAACTTTGATGTCTGGGTTTGGGCCACATGGAACCTTATGTCCAGGCAGGAAATAAGTAGGGTCCCACAGTGAATCTTCATAGACAATCTATGCACACCGTAGTTCATTACTGACACATAGAGTCTACCAGTAACGACTGAGGTGCCAAAGTAGCAGAAGGTAGGAGTAATTTTTTCCATATTCTCACAAGTCCATTTCTTTCAAGGAAACAGGATTTGCTCCAAGACATTTAATGGCTCTTTCAGGTTCAGTGCTAAGTTTATTGTTTACATGGAAAATCTTGCTAAGCCACTGTAGCTATAAGAGCCAGGAATGGACAGGGGACTGGAGGCTGTCTTAGCATTTTTAGTCACACTAGAAATTAGAGAAGAATGACTAAAGTATGCTTCTTGAAATATCCACTTTAAAAGGACATGAGCTGAAGGCATTGTTTTATTTTTTTTTCCTTTATTTTAGAATCATGGTCCAGGCTTCATATTTACAACATAATATGCTTTAAGAAACCATAGAGAATTTAATATGAGAAACATTATAACTAAATTAAAAATGTATAACATAAAATATTATCAATCAAAAATATTTTTCTGTTGTGAAATTATAGTTGAATTACATCATGACCCTTAGCTCAATCAGAAAGTATTTTTGAGATGATACTTGTTACCTTAGTCTCACCCATGACCTAGAAATAAGCTTTTAATGTTTCCCTACTAGATGAATACTAATGAATTTACATTATTTTACAGAGTTAAAAAAAGAACCTAATTTCAATCTCTCATTTTTTAAATTATAACCTACTTGGTAGTGTGTCATTTAAAATAACAAAATGAAGCTCTTTAGAATCAGCTATTACTATCTGATCTTTCTAAGAAAATTTTGAAAATAATTTATTACTTACTTTACATCCTGATGGAACTGCCCAATTCTCTGCTTCTCCCACAGTTCTGTCTATTCCTTTTCTCAGAGGAGAAGGCAGAGGCCCCTTCACCTCACCCTGGCACATCATGTCACTGCAGGAATAGGTACATCCTCTCTCACTAAAGCCAGATAAAGTGTAGGAAAAAATATGGCTGGGGAACCACAGGGTCTCTCACACTACATTGTGTGTAGTTGGCTGAGAACACCCTGGGTTCCTCCAGCTGGAAGTTAGGCCCAGCTATTCACTAAAGGCCTCTCCAAGGTTCCTCAAGACACAGCCCCAACACACAAGGAAGTCCTTGGGTTTCCAAAACCGGTTTATTGGCATGGTGGATGGTGGATGGATCTTGATGTGCACCCTCAAAACCCAGGGCAGACCTCAGTTAAATAGGGAGGGGAAGGAGGGAGGGGCTGGGGAGGAATGCTTAATTGGCTCCACCCTCTGGCCTTCAGGTACCTTATTAGTATGTAGATCTCTCTAGGGCCTGGGACCTGTTTATCATGTCCATCTGTGTACATGACTGAAGGGTGAAGGTGGAATGGAGATTAGACCTCATGTCAGGCCCAACAACAAAGCACCCCAGTTAGTGGAATGGATTCAACACACAGACAACAGCTTTAGGGACTGCCCCCACTCCAGTTATTAGGGAGTCCTACACGAATTTGGTCATCTGCTACTTATATACGGGGGATCCTAGGTCCAGCCTTTGTTTGCTCTTTGGTTGATGGTTCAGTCTCTGGGGGCCCCCAAGGGTTTAGGATAGTTGACTCTGTTGGCCTTCTTATGGAGTTCCTATCCCCTACTGGTTCTTCAATTCTTCCTCCAATTCTTCCACAAGACTCCCTGAGCTCCATCTAATGTTTGACTGTGGTGCTGCTTCCATCTGTTTCCGTTGGTTGAGTGGAGCTCTTAGAAGACAGTTATGCTAGACTCATGTCTACAACATAACCGAGCATAATTAATAGTGTCAGTGGCTGAATCTTGTCCATGAGATGGGTTTCCAGTTGTGACAATCTTTGGCTGACCATTGTCTCTATCTCTGCTCCATCTTTGTCTCTGTATATCTTGTAGACAGGACAAACTCTGGGTCAAAGGATCTGTGGGTGGTATCTTAGTCAGAGTTTCTATTCCTGCTCCAAACATCATGACCAAGAAGCAAGTTGGGGAGGAAAGGGTTTATTCAGTTTACACTTCACATTGCTAGTCATCACCAAAGGAAGTCAGGACTGGAACTCAAGCAAGTCAGGAAGCAAGAACTGATGCAGAGGCCATGGAGGGATGTTACTTACTGCCTTGCTTCCCCTGACTTGCTCAGCTAGCTTTTCAAGACTACCAGCCCAGGGATGGCACCACCCACAACGAGACCTCCCACCATTGATCACTAATTGAGAAAATGACTTACAGCTAGATCTCATGGAGGCATTTCCTCAAGGGAGGCTCCTTTCTCTGTGATAACTCCAGCTTGTGTTACATTGACACACAAAAACTACCTAATACATGTGGGTAGGTGTACTTACCCCTCCCTTGCTCTTTAGTTGATGGTTCAGTGGTAGTTCAGGACTGGGAGTCCTGCCTGAGATCTGAAAGTGCTTTGAAATTAGTATATGGTTGGTAGCTTTAAAATTATTTTAATTGAATAATGGATTTTTTTAGATAATATATTGTGATTCCATTTTTTCCTCTACATGTAACTGTTATCCTAGCCTTTGGGAGGTGAAGCAAGATCAGGAATTCAAAGCTTTCCTCAGCTGTATAGCAAGTTCTGGGCTAGGGTAGGCTATATCATACAATCTTTTGGTTGTTATTAAATGCACATAAACAAACAATCAAATAAACAAAGAAACCAAATAGAGCACTGAGACTAAAGATACTCTTTCAGTATTTTTCACTTACTCATAATCAAAACTTTTCTGTGCAATACATTCTTTATTGTATTTATTTGTTTGTACTACATATGAAACAAGCAGCAACCATGTAGTTTTTGTTTTCTAAATACTTTCAAAAAACTCACACTGGCAGCCAAGATCCTAGAGAAACTACACTTATGAGAGCAAGTAGAGGGTTAGCATTTATTATTTATTAGTTTAAATAGCTGGGTTCCTAAAGGACAGCCAGTTAGATAAATCACAATGATCTTATTTTTACTGTTTTCCTCACACTGACAGATATTTACTGTTTCCAGTTGGAGGTCATGGATAGTTTCTTTTTTGTATTTCTTATGTTTTTACTTCTCCTCCAAAAAATAATGTTATTTTCTCAAGTTGTTGGGGTGTGACACTACCAATTTCCTGAAATGATGGGGACATGATCTTCCCATTCAATATACTGAAGAGGTTTGGCAGCACCTAATAACTGGAGAAGAGGCTATCATCCAGTTGTGCTCTGCTATATTAGGTCTTTCAGATTGGAGCACCTCAGATTAGCATTCACCCAACATTGGAGAAAGGGACAAAAGGATCTTTGGAATATTTCACACATGGTCCTTATTACTAACATGCTGCATACTTAAGAAGGAATATGCAGGACTGTGTTTTTTGAGGAGGTATCATTATGTAACATGTAACAAGAGAGTTAGACAGCTTGTGGGTGTTTTAAGGATGGCAGGAGAGCTCATTTGTCCAAGTGTCTGCTGGCATCTAACAGAATTTTTTCTAGTTCACAAGGGGAAAAATAAAAGGCAACTCTGTTGTCTTTGCTAAAATATCTTATTTCAGTTCCTTTTTTTGTCTTTACCCATGCTTTTATCATTCAACTGTTACATTTTATTCTTTTCTTTTCATTACCCTTATATGAAAACTGTAAAATTCCTACTGAGTTCCCCTTTAAAAATCGGCAGTAGTAACTTTAGAACTTTGTCCAGGATAGACCTCATCATGGTAGATTTGCTGAAGATAGGTATTTTTTTGTGTGATGGGTTCTAGAGAATGATCAGAAGCATTTCTGAGTTGGTCATAGAAACAGAAGAAGATTGTTCAGGGCAGGAATCTAGGTGGAAGGTGAGAAGGGTCTACTCTCACTTCTTGCTGGGGATAAGAAAAAAGACATGCCTAGCAGGTCACCTTTAGCAATATCTGGTGGGACCACTAGCAGTCTCCCCAATAGACACAGATGTCCTTGTGGTAGGCCTCCAACCCAAGACCTTCCACATCGATCAACCTCTAGAACTGGGTCTACCACTCATCAACTGTATGGTTCAGTCACGTAGTACTTTAGAGGGAGTAGTGAATTGATAGAAAGCAAATAAGTTTCTGTTTCCTGTGTATATTGCTTCAAGTTTGGCTTGCATTGTTTAGAATGCTTACATTGTCCAAATTAGCCAGAAATGGTTTTCATATATTAAGCCCATATTGATACTAAATTAAAACAAATATTTTTAAAATAAAATTTTAAACTGCAAATTACGCCAAGTTTGAGCAAGTCTGAACTCTAACTGATACAGGTACATGATGCCCTATGAGGGGCCTGCTTCTGGGTTATCTGATGGATAGAAGTCACAGGAATTTTATCTCATCACACAGTGCTAGGAAGGTTGGGAGATGAAAACATTTTTTTTCATACATCTGCCATTATAGTAAAATTTCAAATTTTCAAAGCAAAATCAGTCAGTTTGTGGTATTTGTGGAATATGCTTTCTATAAGTTCTTTTTCTATTGCTCTACAATGTTTCCATGACATTACTTTGCTCATTCTTTCCCTTGTTTTTTGTCTTCTTTCAGGGTCCCATTTCCTAGAAGAACCAGTCACTTCTACAGCCAGGAAGAGTGCCTGTTGAATGGATGTTCAAAGTAAGGTTTCTTTTTATTTTATTTTTTATTGGATATTTTATTTACATTTCAGATGTTATCCCCTTTCCCCATTTCCCCTACCCAGAAACCCCCTATCCCATCCCCCCTCCTCCTGCTTCTATGAGGATGTGCCCCCAACAACCCACCTACTCCCTCCTCCCCATTCTCAATCTCTCACACAGTGGAGCATCCAACCTTCAGGGGACCAAGGACTTCCTGTCTCACCTATGCCCAACAAGACCATCCTCCCCCATATATACAGCTAGATCCATGGGTCCCTCCCTATGTTCTCCCAGGCTGGTGGTTTAGACCCTGGGAGCTCTGGTTGGTTGGTAGTGTTGCTCTCCCCATGGGGCTGCAAACCCTTTCAGCTCCTTCAGTCTCCTCTCTCGCTCCTCCATTGAGAGCCCCATGATCAGTTCAATGGTTAGCTGTGAGAATCTGCCTCTGTATATTTCAGGCTTTGGCAGACCTCTCAGGAGACTGCTCTATCAGGCTTCTGTCAGCATGCACTTTCTGGCATCCACATCAATTTCTACCTTTGGTGACTGCACAAGGGATGGATACCCAGATGGGGCAGTCTCTGGACAGCCCTTCCTTCAGTTTCTGTCCCATACTTTGTTTCTATATTTGCTCCCATAAATATTTTGTATCTCCTTCTAAGATGGACTGAAGCACTCACACTTGGTCTTCCTACTTCATGAGCTTAACATGGTCAGTGAGTTGTATCTTGGGTATTGCGACCTTTTGGACTAATAACTACTTATCAGTGAATGAATACCATGTGTGTTCTATTGTGATTGGGTTACCTCACTCAGGATGGATACAAAAAATGTGGTACATTTACACAATGGAGTACTACTCAGCTATTACAAACAATGAATTCATGAAATTCTTATTGCATTTTGAAGAGTAAAATGGACATATACACAGAGAGCCATTCAATAGCCATTTTTTTATGGAGAACAAATACTACTTTATGGAGAACAAATACTACTTTACTTCCAAGATATTTAAAGACTGCACAGTACATGTGCTGATTTTGCTGTGATTTATATGGTAAAATCACTGCCTAATGTTGATGTAACTATTTAAAAATTAATCCGACTCTCTAGGATGCGGTGGCTTTAGCTAAATCAGACGCCATGTTCAGTGGCCAGAGGCCACATAGGCACTGCAGCTAGAAATGACCAGCCATAAACACCAGCCCTGCCACTCATGAGACACCAGTGTGGGAAATGGCTCTGCCAATCTTCCACACTGTCTCTGCAAGGCTGGGAATTGTCCAGACCATCCTGCCATCCATGTGGGCTCTGTACAAATGAGACTCTAATGCTTAGATTATCCAATAATGATAATCTAATATTTAGATTATCATTAGTAATAATCAATAACAAGATGCCCTTACAATCAGAGGTGTAACCCAATACCCAATCTAGATATACCAACTACCTTTGACTGCTACAGACAAATGAACTTCAGCTTCCATGTCCCCCTCTCTCATTCTCCATCTTTCTTCTAGCTCCTCCTTGTCCTTCTCCTCTTCCTCTCTTTACTCCTCCCACCTTAGCTCCTCCTACAGCCTAATACCATCATTTGTGTACTTAGAAGTATAAAGCTATCTTAGCAAACATTTACAGAACTCAAGTGTCCACTTTCTGATCTTAGGCATGTCTTACTTTGAGGGGACATCTGTATAAAAAGGGTGACAAAAGAGCAGGGCAGTTTGCTGGTGTTTTAGGGGATAGTAGGAGGGATAACTCATCCACGTGCTTGTTGCTATCTTTACTGAACAACACTGCTGAGAAGAATTCTGGATGCTTTGGAAATTTTCTCAGCCTCTGCTACACTTTGAATATACTTTGTCATGGCGTGTTCACAGATTTTGAAGTTGTTGGGCACCAGTGAATCTCAATTAAGGTGAGCCTGACATATATTATGGTTTATTTAAGATAAACATGTTACTGTGAAACTAAGATGTAATTATAAGGTAATAGGATATTTCATAATGTTCTTATATATCCTGGAAAACAATCATTTCTAGGAAAAACATAATAATATGTAACAAGTTGGCAATGTGTTTTAATAACCTCATATCCTCCAAAGAGCCAATACTTTTATATGCACACCAACTATGATTTTTCTGACCAAGCATTTAATCTCCTTACAAACGCAGTGAAGTATGAAATGCTAGCAGATTTCAGTTGGCTCTGGTTATTAGGAAGCTGAGAGTCAAATCCATGACTAACATTTAGAAAAATTCAAGTACATTTGAGGATAACCTTGCTGGAATCCTTTCCCATCTACCTGATCCCCATTCCCTTTTGCTTGCTTAGCTATTTCTATCCACTTAGTATATATTGCATAAATTATTTCAGTTATCTTTGAGAAAAACCAAACTTGCATCCATTTTCTGGATCTCAATGTGTCTTTAAATTAGGATGCCTCCCATAGTAATTCATTAATGGTTATATTTTGCCTGTAGTCAAATAAATAAGAATAATTGAAATACTGCTCTGTGATATATTGGTGCTAGAACAAATGGCCATACAGTCTAGCAAGGTAATTTCATTGGATTTTAAATCAGTTTTTAAAAATCTAACTTAATATTAAATGATTAACCTTGTTTTACTAGGTTCTACAGAGCAATAGTGAACAGACATCTTTTTCTCTTAAATAAGAGAGACTATGGCAGCATACACAGGGTCTTCTTGGGCTCCCAGCATTGAGAGGACAAAATGGACACAAGCTCCCACCCCTAACCAAGATACTCTCCACCATTGACACTAGCTTCCAAAGGAAAAAAATTATTTTTCTCCAATGTAGTCTCAAAAATTGGGTATATTAATCACTATTAAGGGTATGCCCTATGCCCAGTGGTAGGTGTTCCCACACAAAATTATCTCAATGACATTTTTCATGGATTTTTTTGTCTCATATTACTTTGGAGGTTTTAATGGCCTTTGGCTGCATATTATGTTTTACAATTTTGTGAGTTTGTGGTGTGTGTGTGTGTTTCTAAAGTTTTTTTTTCTTTGTTCTTGTTTTTATTCTGATATTTGTTTGTTTAATTCTAAAAAGAGAAAAAAGAGGGTGGTGATTTGAATGGTAAGAGGTGGGAAGGTCGGGGCTGACTCAGGGAATTGTATAAAAATTCAATTAAAACATACAGGAGAAAAGAAGAGTGCTGCAGAAGTCATGATTACTATTCACATACTTTATGGATAAGAAATGATTTTAAACATTTGTTTTCTTTTATCCTATTTTTTCTTCTTTTTCTTTCTTACTCTCTTACTCTTTGTTTCTCTTTCTGGCACAGACACACACACACACACACACACACACACACACACCTCTAACCTCTAAATGTTGGTGCTACTATTAATTAATATGGTATTACAGACAAGGAATTTGCTTTTCCTGAGCCTTGTTGAATTGTTTTATCATGGCATTTGAGTTAGTAAGGCAACGTGATATCCATGAAAATATATGACAATGAGTCTGTTGCAGTATTTGAGAGTAAAAACATAGATTTTAATTCAAACTGACAATGATTACTTATTCTCATCGATACAGGAGGATAATGTCATATGTTGACTCAATTAAACATTTGATCTCACATAACATGTTTAGTCTTGTGCAACACAAGTAAAATCATTTGTATAAACAACCTATTGCTATAATACTAGGCAGGAATACAGTTGATTATACGTAATGAAATGAGGATAGAGTTTCTCTTATTTTTTCATCTTCCTCATTACAGCTAAAAGCATGGACTTTGGGGTCAAAGCTTGTTCATTACTTACAAAGTTACATGTCCTCCTTGCTTATAAATTTATTTATAGTAAGAGGATAATTACACTTATATACTAATTTTAAAAATTATATCAAATAAATTACCTAGTTCAGTAGACCATTACTAAATGGTCTACATAAATACTAATATTAATATTAATATTAATAATACTCACAGAAGTAGAAGTAGTTATAAGATGAAATTTTATTTGTAGAATACTTGATGGTTACATATTAAAATGCAAATATTAAGCAGTATTTCTCGCATGCAAATACTGTTAATCTTGTAGTTTTACAAAGTGTGTTAAGTAGTTTCCCTTTAAAGGTCAGAATTTGAAGTACTTTTATATACTAGAGAGTAAATAGAATGGGAAAATGGTAGATATGGGCATTAAATACTTAGGAAGATTCCATTTCTCTCACCATTAATTATTTTAGCCACTAAAACACTATTTGGGCTTATCTCAAGCTCCCCTCTCTTATAGGGATATCTTATTTCTTCTCTTGTTTCTTTCTTAACTAACAGTAAAAGTTAGATAAATGAATGCAAAGGACTCTTGAAAAATATTGGATAACATGCACTGTTGTACCCAAAATGTATGAAAACATCCTCAAGGAAGCCTTAAGACAGCACAACAAAAAAATTTAAGGAAGATCTCAATCCAATCATATCTATCTAATTATCAACCTGAGAAAGAGAAGGCAGAGAGAGACTAGATAAAAGACCTGCTCTCTGGATTTCTTCTGACCTAGATTGCTCATGCCAGTTCAAGCTAAGCTGTTTCTGTGTGTTTGATCATTTTATCAAGTGTCCATAGACATCACAAAGAGCAAGTCAGGAAATGATAGTATCTGAAGCATCTTCTTTCCTCATCTGTCAAAAACCTCTGTGTTTATCCTTCCTCAACAGGAAAGCAGGCTGCTAGCTTCTTGTTGGTAGCCTGCCTCTTCAGATTTTTCTGGTAAACAGGTATTCTGCACATGCGTCTGCATGATTCTGGTGTGTGCCCCTCCTGAGTGGGCATATGCTAATGAGGTACTGTAGCCTTAGCCAATCCTTACATTGGCAACATCTGCTTCTCTATATAAGCAGCACCCTTCAGCTGCACGGGGTCCCCCATAGTATTATTATTAGTTCCTGCAATAAAGGCTGATGAGAAGAATCCAACCGTGTTGTGTTTGCTTGCTGGACAAGTTGGGCGCGACAGCTTCTCAACTACAGGATAAACCTAGAAACCCTTGTTATTACTAAATGCATAGTTTTGAAATAATTTCAACTTGGCTACTTCATATGATACTTGGGGAATCTTTCTTGTGAGTAGCAGGTGGCTGTGGAAGCTGCTTAGAGGCACAGCACAGCCATGTACTCATCTATAGAAAATGTGTCCATGATTTGCAAAAAAAAAAAAAAAAGATAGAACATTTACAAAAGTCTCTACTCTTTTTCACTGTCATCAGCAAATGTAGTCATTGTTTCCAGGTCCCCAAGACACACCATGAAATTTTTTCAACACAACAACTGTTTTCCCAAACCTGAGTCAAAGAACTGACATTTTGTCACATGTTAATATAAACTGTTATAATCACAGGAGGTCAATAAATTCTATTTTGTAACTGAATTTCAAGATGAGCTGGATAATTTTATGGCCTGCAATAAAGCTAATTATTAAGAGGGTTAAGTGAAAAAGCCAATTGGATCTCTTGATTTATAACTTTACTTGCTACTGTGACATTTAATGAGAACTTCCCATCTTTAGATATATGGCAGGAAAGGACATTATAGGTCATTTTTGTTTTTTAATAATCTATTTGTTTTTCAGTGAACTCAAATCAGCATACAGTTATTAAGTACCTATTGTTCACAAGGTATCATTCTAGTTCATGCTTTCATGGCATCTAGTCATGTGAAAATTAGAGTTAGACATTATCTGATTGCAGAGGGGTGTTATGAATACACTATGAATCCAGGGTTCTCTTAGGCCTCTATAATCATAGACTCCCTCAGAGCTTGAGTCAAGAGAAGTATTCCTCAGGACAAGTGTGAGGGAGATATTAGAACTAGGAGTTAGTTTTATTCAAATATTAATCACTTATCCAAGCTGAAAGGAAGTATTTCCAGACATGCCACAACATTATTCCCCTTGACAGTGAAGACTATTTAAAGGTCTAAATCCCAGAGTAAAGAGTGTTAGAAAGAGTGAAGCTGACCCTAACCTTAACCTGGTATGAGTTTCTTATCAATGACAGCTCTGTATCTAAAACAGCAAATATCCCACTAGCAAATTAAAAATAAATTCTACAATATGTTAAAGACAAGCCCATCTGTTATATTGCTATTATTTTTTGAAATAATTTACTTTTGCACATAGGAGGACCAACAGTCTCAGGTGGGAATATTTCTGACTAGAAATATCAGTGTGGAGAAGCAAAGTGATATCAGGAAACAGGTCCTTGGGAAGGAGAAGACAAGAATGTGCAGACAACATTGAATTGCATATGTTAAAGGGGAATGCTGAGAGTCAGAAACACTACTCTAGATACCAGGTACTCACTGATTCAAAGGCAACAGAAGATGGTGAGTTGTTTCACTTTATCACTGGGCATGAAGCAGATAATAGCAAAAATGCCTTGACAGATTGCACTGTGAGACTAGGGATTCTGCAAGAGTGAGGAAGTGGTTTCTGTATGGCCAGCGTAGCCTATGTTTCACCATAAACAAATTTTCATATGAAGCAGAACAAAACAGCTGCTATATAACATTGAGGGATTGAATGGGATGTGGAATGTCAAAAACATAAGCTCTTGATTCTGAATGGAGAGCAGGGAAAAACATTTCAGGTAAGTCGGTCCTTTAGTAGAGATTTAGAGGATAAGTAGGAATTCAATACAAAGAGGAGACAGTATGTTGAATTTCTAGTTTACATAGACAACATAAACCACAAAAGAAAATAGACACCTGCTCCCATTGTCCAGCAAAGGATGGCTTTTACAATGAAACTGGACTATAGCCTCTTTGTTGGCAGATGAGACTGGAACCTAATCTCATATTTATAATTTATTTAGTAGACAATGGGGCATTTTAAAGTAAAGATAATGTGTTATCAGTGGCATCATTCTATAAGCTCTACATGTGATATTGAGAATCAAAAAATACATCACCATCCTTGCCTACAAAGACATTTCTTCTAAATCTGCTTAACACGGTCGAGGCACTCATTATGTGCCCTAGGATCACTGTAGTGGTTGAATGTGCTTGGCCCAGGGAGTGGCACTATTTGGAGGTGTGGCCTTATTGGAGTAGGTGTGGCCTTATTGGAGGAAGTGTCTCAGTGTTGGGGTGGGCTTTGAGAGCTTCCTCCTAGTTGCTGGAGGATGCCAGTCTTCTTTTGTTTGCCTTCTGAACAAGATGGTGAACTCTCAGCTCCTTCAGCTCCATGCTGGCCTAGGTGCTTGGATGCTCCTGCCTTGATGATAATGTACTGAACCTCTGAACCTGCAAGCCAGGCCCAATTAATGGTTATCCTTGTAAGAGTTGCCTTGGTCATGGTATCTCTTCACAGCAGTAAATCCCTAACTAAGACAGTTACACATTCAGTTTATTCAAGGAAGCCTTCCCATCACTCTGATATGTAGTATAACTAAATAGTAATTATCAATGCATTGTCAGAATTTTCATTAAAGAATAGCTATGAATATGGCCTAACACAAACTTGTACATCAATGTAAACTATTGCACACTTTTTGCTACAGTTATTATTTAATTTAATTTAATTTAATTTATTGTAATTTAGTTGCTCAGTTCTTGAGCATGGTGAACACTGTAAGATAACAACTTCATGCTGCAATGACAAAAGAATGGAAACCCCTGAATAGACCATCAAGTTCATTTGAAAACTCATACATTTCCTGCCCTATTCGCCATTTCCTGCCCTATTCTCCATTTCCTTCTTTAGTCATCACCTCTACTGCATACTTCATCTCGATTAATTAGGAAAGTAAATTTATAAATGTCTTGAGTGTTTTGAGAATTAATTAGTTATCCTGATTTTTAGAAGAATAAAGGCAACAAGAACAGAAATATCAGGAAGATTTAAGAAACAAATGTTAAGAGGGAAACAGGTGAACTTCAGAGAAGGATGGAAGGAATCTGCTAAGACAGAGTTCTTTCTTCAATGATCAGTACAGCTTGACTTTCTCTCATATACAATCTCTTCTCTTTATAAAAAGTTTTGAGTGAGGTGTTTATCAACTCCTTATTAATTCTTTAAATTTATCACAATCCATACCCCAAACATACACATATACACTCATAGTTGATTTCAAGGATAGAAAGGTGCAAGAGATCTTGGTACCAATAGGGACTCATATCTTCTTTGTAATGTTCTTAATGTCTTAGAATTCTGATATAAAAAAAGCAAATAAAAAATAACTGGAATTAAACTATCAAATATAATTGACAGCCACAAAAGCTTGTCACTGGATATCTCCATACTTAAGTCTCTGGATTTAGGATCTAATTTTTTAAAGGAAATATTTGATTGAATAATTTCCTAAAACAAAATTAGCCATTGTCTTTGTTCAAATAGTGCCACTCCCTGGGCTTAGCATTTGCTAAGACTGTGACAATCCACAGTGATGGCAATATAGTGATAGAGTTCTACCCATTCAACAAGAATTTAACTGATCTGTACCCAGGTAACGGACCTGGGTATGAGGCTTTGTTTGGAAACTGTGTCTTTACCATAAAGATATTTGTTTTGGACAACACATTAAGTAGATTATTACATGGTATGTCTATTATAATGAAAATCCATTATTTCAAGGAAAAAAGGCAAAGTTCTTAGTCTAAGTTTTTAACAAGTTTGTTCTCATAAGAAAAAAAGAAAAAGAAAAACATCTGTCCAATTCAGTAGCCAACTATTAGAGTGAAGAAATACTTGCATACTTGTTATTCAAAAGTTGAAATAATTAAATTCTTAATTTAGAATAGAATTATTATAACTGGTTATATTTTCCTGCACATTAATCTGACAGAATTTTGTATTTGGAAGATTTTGTCTTGTGTACTCACGCACTTGGCGATTGAGCCATTCAATATGCACCTGCTTCTCAGATTGGCAAGGCAACAATTTACTGTGAAGAATCAGTCGTTTTGAATGACTAATTGGTTACAGGTGCAATGAATTACCCATCTGTCTTAGAGACCAACTCCACTAGGAGGAAAGGAAAAATCCCCTTTCTCTCAACACTTAGGGAGTACATTAACACAGGCATTCAGTGGTCCATGATACTTACCTGGAATTAGTAACTCTGTTGGGTAGGTAACAAAAAAATAAAGCTTGTTAGATAGTAAAATATTTTACTTTACACTAGTTGTTATTATTACCTTTTTTAGAGCAATTTCCTGATTAATTGCTGTTTGAATTCATGGAATCTTCTGAATCTCTCAAAGTGGAGGAGGGGGGACTAACCAAACTAAAAAAACAAAACAAACAAACAAACAACAAAAAACAACCCACCATACAACAACAAAATGATGGAACAATGAACAACAACAACCACAATACAAATCAGAATGTGTCAGAAAAGTATTATGAATCCACACAAGGTTTGCATCAGGATTCATTCTTACTTTAGGTTTAGGTTTTATTTTCTTGATTTTTTTTTTCAGTCTAACATTCAAATTTTTCTGAAGGAGTCTGATCTCAATCATTGAGTCACAGTACTTCTTTAACCAAATATTCTTGTTGTCTAGCTGATATGAATTGTTTTTTCTAAATGGGAAGCAACATTTTTTGGTCTTTGTTGGTTACTATTCCTTGGCTCCTGGAAACTACAGTGAAGCTCTTGTTGACCAGGAAATGAGATGGCAATAGGTGCTGACTGACAGTGGGAAACTTTTAGGCTTCCTCGGTCCCTTTGCCTTTGTAGATTTTTGTCTTCTTCCCAATACTTTTATGCTTTCTTCTTTCTGCTTCCTCATACTCCAATAAATTTGTTTCATCTATTATACTTTATCTAATTTTAATTAATCTTGAATACTTAGGAATTCCGATTAAAAACCTGTGTTCATCTTCCAGTGCAGGTCTTGCATCTTCACCTGTGTGAGAAGCAAGCCATTTGGATGAGTGATGTTTTAGGAAGTTCTTCTGTCTGCCCACATTTGTCTTAAAGAATTAATAACATAAAAAGTAATTTTGTTTCAAGAAGTGGTATGGAAACAATTAAAACACACAGAATCAAAGTCCACTCCCTTTTTATAATATATTCTGAAATTTAATGGGTTAAACAAGTTAAAACTTGTCCCTATATAGTCAACAAAGCATAATCATACACATAATGTGAGGAGAAGCACCTCAACACACTTTAAATATCGAGTGTCTAAGGTAGAGTTTCCATTGCTGTGAAGAAACACCATGACCAAGGTAACTCTTATAAAGAACAACATTTAATTGGGGATGGCTTACAGGTTCAGAGATATAGTCCATTATCATCAAGGAGGGTCCATGGCAAGTTCTAGGTAGGCATGGAGCTGGAGAATCTGAGAGTTCCATATCTTGTTCAGAAGGCAAATAGAAGAAGACTGGCTTCCTAGCATCTAGGACAAGGGTCTTAAAGCCCATGCCCACAGTGACACACTTCTCCAACAAGGCCGCAATTACTCCAACAAGGCCTTTCCTCCTCATAGTGCTAGTCCCTGGGCCAAGCATATTTAAACCACCACTTCGAGAATAGTTTAAATTGGTGATAATTTTACATACAATTTCTCATTCTGTAAATGTTTTCCATGTCTTTATAAAATATCCTCTCATACAAGCATTTTTTGAATGATTCTTTTTTTTATACCCTGGAAAGTATTAGGTTGTGTTTCTAAACCTTTCTCTTTTTAAATTGATGTGATTTTATGTATAATTTTCATTCATCAAATTGGGATGATACAAAAAGATTTTGAATGAATATTCTTTATCCAAATGATTAATTCTATTTTTACATTAGAAAACTAAATTTCAGAATTTTATTATCTTTCTCAAATATATATTAAATTTCTTCACAATAGATATTTGTATAACCAAAATGTTTCTTATGAACTCACTGATTATTTTTTTAAAAATTTATCTTTTCTTTAGTAAATTTATGCACAAATAAAACACAATTAGATTATATGTTCAAACTATCATTGACCTCTCAACAGTTTGCTTCAGACTTTACTTCTTTTCCTCTTTAAGAAACCACTAAGTCGCTGGGCAGTGGTGGCACACTCCTTTAATCCCAGCACTTGAGAGGCAGAGGCAGGCGGATTTCTGAGTTCGAGGCCAGCCTGGTCTACAGAGTGAGTTCCAGGACAGCCCGGGCTACACAGAGTAACCACCCTGTCTCAGAAGAAAGAAAGAAAGAAAGAAAGAAAGAAAGAAAGAAAGAAAGAAAGAAAGAAAGAAAGAAAGAGAGAGAGAGAAAGAGAGAGAGAAAGAAATAAAGAAACCACTAAGTACTTACTAAGTACTAAGTACTAAGTGGTAGTTAGTACCACTAAGTACTAACTAAGTCTAGTTAGTACTGCTCATGTATACATAAGGAAGGGCCACCATGCAAAAGAGCACAGGTGACTTACCACAGGCCACCCTTGAAGAATTCTGTCCCTCTCTTAGTGGCAATCAATTTCCAGGAGCTAGTCAACTAAGAAATGGAGTCTCATGACCCAATTCCATTCCATGCTGGAATATTAACTGGCTTGGTCTTGTTCAGGTCCTATGCAGGCAGCTATAGCTGCTATGAGATCATGTTTTCAATGACCCTGTCATGTCTAGAAATATTATTTCATGGCACTCTTGCTCAGCTTCTGGTTCTTATAGTGTTTCCTCTTGTTTTTTTCCAGGTTATTCCTTGACCCTTAGAAGCAGGGCTTGGTAGGAAGATCACTAATTTCAACCAGCATTCACAGAAGCAACACCTGTGTAAAAAAGAATGATCCAATAATGTCTTAAGATCATTGTACAAAATTGTAGTTTATTTAATTCTAATAAAAAAGTTCTAGAAATATTTCAAAGTGTAATACAAGAGAAATGTTTTCCCACTTTTATAGATACATTTTCTTTTGCATTCTAGTCTGTGAAAAGTCACATTTTTCTGTAGTTGTTCTTAGGTGCATGCAAGTGTTCTTCACCTGCTAGTGAGGTGAGATTTTCTTACCATGCATTTGTTACAGTCTTTTGAGTCATTATTCTTTCAGTGTTCTTGAACACCTGTGGTAGTGTCAAACGTAGAAGTTATCTAAGAAGTCTTCCTACAGACAATGTATGAATGTACTTATGTATGTATACATGCATACATACATACATATATATGTATTATGTATTTGGTGTGTTGAGACAGGTTTTCCCTGAGTATACAGCCTTGACTGACCTGAGACTCCTTTGGTAGATCAGACTGGCCTAGAACTCACAATGATCCCTCCCCCTGAATCTGCCTCCCAAAGTGCTGTGACTAAAGACATGCGCTACCATGTGCAGCTGCCAAACTATGTTTTTGGGTTTTTTTGTTTTTAATTGTCTTTATTGCAGAAAGACTCCTTCAAATGAAAATGTAATTAAAATTGGAAAATTAAAACAGCACTGACGTGAGAATTCACAGTTAAAGTACTCACATGCATCTTTTATGAATTTTATGACTCTCGTGCCTTGGACAATCTTGCATTCGTAGTCTGAGTATAGAAACTGTGAGTCTTTCACAATTACATTTTTTTTTTCTATAATGGAGTGGTGTAGAGAGAAATTATTCGGCTTATCGAAAGTGCAGGTAATAGAAACAGAAGAAAAATCTTAATCATCTATGTGGTTTATTTGTGTTGATTGCTTGTCTATCGTTGTGTGTGTTGGGGAAATAGGGGCTCATTTGTTGCTTCTGTTCCTTTACTCCAGGCTTGTTGATTTGCAAGCTTCTGGCTGAGTCTTCTGTCTTTGGCCTCCCATCTCCCAGCAAGAGGGCTGGGATTACACTGCATCCTGCTTTTTTGTGTGGATTCAGAGGATTGAACTCCAGTCTTCAGGCTAGCAAAGCTAGCCCCTTAACCAAGTGAACTTTCATTAATTTTTAAATCGGTTAAAAGTTCCCAGACCGTTACTCTTTCATTTAACCTAACCTGTGTAGATGCAGATGCTCTGTCAGCACCTTCTTAGCTGTCCAATTCTTTCATCTCATGATAAATTCAAATCTCAAAGCAAGACTTTCAATCTCCGAGACAGTTGATTATACCAAATGTTTAGCACAGAGTCACTAGCTGGCTCCAGGCTATTGATGATTTCATTAAACCTTCCCCAATCTATTTATTTGCACAATTTCAAATGGGAAAAAAATGCATTGGAATGAAACATCTCGTTTCCTTTACTGTCCCAAGGCAAAATGAGGCAACGATGCATATCCCCAATTTAGACTAAATGAAACTAGCCACATTTCAAACAGAGAAGTCACATTGTGAGTTTAAAACCACATTAACCTAAAGGAGACATTTTCTCCCTGTCTGTGAACAGCTTCAATTGATGATGCTGTGGTCTGTGTGTATAGATCAAAATTTGTAAAGCAACTTTCAAGCTCCCAAGTACCTCCCACACCAGCTTACTGCTCTTTCCAGCATGCTAGTGTTTGTCTCTGTGGCAAGTACATAGTGGCAAACAAATAAAATGTGTCTTATTGAATTACCTTGATTGCTATATTGATCAGTTTCTTGTGCTTTTATTCTTAAGAACAGCAGCAAAACAAAGCAGGCAAGCAAGGTTTCACTTAGCAGATAGGGAAAAAAATGGAATTTCAGTCTGAGAAGATATTTGTCCTGTTAAGAAACAGCTAAGAATTTTTTTTTAGTTTAAAAGGATATATTTCTTTTGTAATGGGGGCAAAGCCAATTAATCAAAAATAAATTGGAATTCATTTTCTTGAAATCACAGGGCATGGTGACTGAATGGGTGGGACACATGGTTTAAAGCATGTAGGTTGCACTGGACGCTTTTTTAATTTGCTGTGCTCTATATAGCTACAGGTATTACATTCTTAATAACTGATCAACATTTTAAAAATAGGTTTCACAAGAAAAGTAATTAAATTTTATAATTGAGTTTTAGAGAGTCTGTTTCTACAGAAGTTCAGATACTGAGTCTCCATTTTACAATTTTCATCTGCTAAAGTTCTTTTCCTCTTGCTTCTGCATCCTATCAGTCACTCAGTTTTCCAAATTGCCTTTCACTTTTTGAGACTCATTCTCAATCTTAAGTGTGTGTTTGTGTGTGTGTGTGTGTGTGTGTGTGTGTGTGTGTATGATTGCTTAGGTGCAGGTGTAGTTGAATGTACATTCATGTGAAGAAAGCAAATCAAAGTTAAGATGTCTCTCTTGATACCTTCTCATCGTCATTGTTTAGAAGGACCTGGAACTCCCAACTCAGTAAGACTTCATGGCCACTGACTTCCAATCCACCATCCTCTACCATCCCCCTAGCACTGGCATTACAGTCACATGTTGTTGCACTTGACTTTTATGTGGCTGCTGGGATCCATATGCAGATCCTCATGTTTATGTGACAGGCATTTTATCAGCTGAGCCAACTCCCCAGCTAAGGTTGGTTCCTTATTCTCTGTGTCTGCTTAAGAATTTAGATAAAACCTTCTCTTATCTATTAGTATTATGTAAAATAATATCAAGATTGTGTTCCTATACTGTATGTTCATAGTTAACAGCATGCCCTTTTATAACCTCTCATTGGAAATATTTGTGCTCTGAAACATTTTATTAATTATTAAGCATAAATCATTTGTGCTGCTGCGCTTCATGAGTGAACCATATGTTGAATTTTAATGGTGCTTAAATTTAGAAACCAAATGATTTAATACAAAATTATGATGTAGCCAATGAACTATATCTGTAAGTAATAAGATGGCCGTGTAAGATTAAGTCACATGTTTTGTCTTTCTATTATCTATTTATTTATATGTACCTGTATTGTATCTATCTGTATATTGTACCTATCAATAAAATTATTTAACTATCTATCGTATGATATATGATGATAATCATGTAGACAATGTAGAGAATGAAGTTTATAAATCAAGTGTTCTAATTTCTGGTCAATTTTGAAATGAAACAGAAGACTATATGACAGATTATAGCTTGAATATACCTTTGACTTCAAGAATCAGAGAGTCTGAGAACAGTTCAAAACTTGTCTTCCAATGGAATTACTCTCACCTTACTGGGCCCCTGTGCGGTCCCAGAGACTAAGCTACCAACCAAGGAGCATACAGGGCTGGTCCAAGGTCTCCAGCATATGTATAGCAGAGGGCTGCTTTGTCTGGTATCAGTAGGAGAAGATGCATCTAATCCTGCAGAGACTAGATGCCCCAGGGAGGGCTGGAGATGCTTAGGGAGTGGGCACCCTCTTACAGGCAAAGGGAAGAAGGGATAGGTGGGAGAACTCCACAAGGGGGAATTGGGAGGGGGCAACATTTGGGATGTAGATAAATAAAATAATTAATTAATCAAAAATATTGGGGGGGCAGCGACAGAGGGTGGTGAGATTGCTCAGAGATTAAGAGCATTCTCTACTCAACCAGAAGTCCAGAGTTCAATTTCCAGCAACCACATGGTGACTCATAACCATCTATAATGAGATCTGTTTCCTTCTTTTGGCTTGCAGTAATATATGCAGGCAGAACACTATACATATTAAATAAATCTTTAAAAAATTATGTATGTTTTGAGTGAACTTTTCTCGTGACAAAACAGACTTTCTGAGGGAAGGGAAGGTCTATGCTACCTATTTTTCATTACATGACGCTCACATTTCTTCTTCAAAAACCATCTCTGATTATAATGTTTTTCTGTAAGCCTCTAAGGCTTAAAGGGAGATAACAGAGACAACTGAACGCTTCCCACTTGCACATTTATGTCTGTAATAGACTTTTATTAACCTTGGAAGCTTTTCCTTCAGAGAGACCAAATAGAAACCTCAAGACAGATAATGAGAAACTGACTGTCCCCTTGACGACATATGTAAGACATCAAATAGCCAACCTAAGATATGCCTCACATTATCATGTTTATATGAATTCAGACTGCACATAGATTTTCTATTTTCACTTACTTTTATATTAGTTTATTTTTTCTCAAATTTTAAAATACATAGTTTATGTAATAGATATAGTTTAAAATAATATAGTTTAAATATAGTGATGTATTTAAGTATCACGCATATATACATATTTACTTTTGATAATCATAGACATTTAATTAAAATGTGAGTAAAGTAAAAAAAAAAATCCTTGAGCAGGGCAGTGGTGGCTCACGTCTTTAATCCCAGCATTTGGGAGGCAGAGGCAGGTGAATTTCTGAGTTCAAGGCCAGCCTGGTCTACAGAGTGAGTTCCAGTACAGCCAGGACTACACAGAGAAACCCTGTCTCAAAACAAACAAACAAACAAAAAAAAAACCCAAATCCATAAAATTGTTCAAATAAAGCTCAAAATGTCTTCCTGACGTTGAAAAGGGGAACATATGCCTAGATACATCAATAGATAGATTGATAGGTTGGTATTAGATAGATAGATGGTAGGTGGTAGGTAGATGATTGATAGGCAGAAAGATTTTATGTTCTTGTATATCAATTCAAATGTTTATTTTCTTTTTGTTTTGTGAAAAAAAAGAAAATGCCTCCTTATATGTCATTTCATAACTCAACTTCCCACTCTCCTTATTGTTCAACATGAAATTGATTCACAGATAATGATAACTCTCTCATTAAGGTAGTTTACATCTTTAAATTTCATGGCTATGGAAATGCAATAGGTTTCCACCACTGGGCTGCTTTGGAGAGTTCTACCAGTTTATATTGCTGCTATTGCCCAGCCCATAATTAACTATTTTTCTTAAAATAATAATAGTAAATTGGATAAACATCATGAGGGGTGTGTAGAATGTCCTGTATATACTGTCCTCACAATTTTTTTGTGATTTGTAACTACACGTACACAAATATGTCTATATGATTGTCATATTGAGTCTATTTTTCTGAAAATGCCCAATATAATTTTCATAGAGGTAGTAGCAGAAAACATGCCTTATTGAGGCAAGGTAAACATATTCTCAAGTACATGTTTTTCTGTCTTGATGTATGAATTCACTATTAATTACTGGTTCAAAATTCATATGCATACTGGCTACTTGTTATTAACTCAGTTGTATCTTATTAAACAGGAGAAATATTAGTGTGTCCTGTTAAAGTCATGTTGATCCAGAAACTAACAATTCTTAAGTATATATTTTCTATTGTTTCTGTTCTTAGCCTACCTCAGACCCAACCTAGCTGAGACAGAGAGACTCACTGCCCACAATAATGCACAAACAATCTTGGCAATGTGCTTTTCAGATGTCCTGCCTCAGTATTTAACATTCTTATGTGATCCTTCGAACAAACAAAGTATATGGATGCAATGTATGTTCTTTATCTTTAAAACAAACATATTGAGATTTAGAAATATTTCTTTTCTGGTATGGAAGTGTCAGAGGATATAAGGATAGAGAAGTAATGTTTCCTCTGGTTCCTTGTCCTGCACTTTCCACTATATATTGATGTTCTTGTGAATGTGAGGAACTTTGGTAACTCACCCTGATGGTCATAAATTGCACAGTATGTTATTCTTGGAGGAGAGGAGATTGCAATATAGTTATCCTTGCTCTAGAAATAAGTTCAATAACATCCATGTATGTTTGCTGTAGACTGATAACAGTGAGAGTTTTCAGATGGGTTGGGCTAGATTTGAATCAATAGCATGCACAGGAGTGCATCTATAATGTGTTTGCCAGGCCTAAGAACCATCTGGCACTTAATAGTTCATCCTAAAGTATTTCCCCTGCTGATTTTCTCCAATCAAGAAATATTTCTAGGTAAACTTTCAAATAAGCCATAACTGGCACATTTCCATCAATAGCTTCCCAGGGAGAGTGAGACAGAAGATAATTATGTCAAGGACAGGAAATCACAGACTTGTATAAATGCTTTCTTATAAGCAAGTTTTACTCTTTTTTTGAGAAAACATTAAATCATTAATATTACTTTTAAAATTCTAAGATTTCTTAAGTAGGTAAAATTTTAATTTTTGTTATTCACACAAAGTATATTTATATAATTAAAATATTTTTATTTAGGTTCACTTATATTTTAATACACAAAATTAGGTTTTTTTTTTTCCTGAACTTAGCTTTTTTTATTCACTACCATTCCTTTGTTTAACCATTGAGAAAGTTGTCATTCAAATTCAATTTCTAGCTATTACCTGAGTTAACCCTATAGATCTTTAATTGGAATGGAGTATAATGACAGAAAATCAAGAACAAAATACTCTCAGAAACTCAGACAAAAATACTGAGTAGATTTTCTGGGCATGGAGTGAAACAAAAAGTAGGCTGTATTCCTGTGAAAATAATCAGCATTTTAGAAGAAAAGCAACAGACAGCACGTGAATCAATATAAAATTGACATTGCAAATAGTGTCCAATGAAATGATGGGAAAATTTCTTATGTGATAATAAGTAAAATGAAACCCTAAGTGTATTCTGACTCATGAATCAGTAGATGAAATCCAGATCATAAGAAGCAGAAAAGAGTGAGGGGTTCAGATAGCGGTTCTGGTAAACAATACCTCTAACAAAGGCAGAACTCTACATGACCAAGGAACTGAGAGAAATGAGGACTTGCCTATGTTAATTTTAGAGAGTAAAACTAGAGGCTTTTTCTCAAAAATTATTTAGTACTTTAATATGTGATTTGTACTTTCTCCCTTGTAATAGATTATTAGGATTTTACTGGGTTAGATTACAGTCTGGTGCAGTAGGCAACCATTAACTGTATCGAAGGAGTATAATGCAATTGAACATGTATTTCTGAAGTGCCTGCTCTGACTGCTCAGTGGAGAATAACTGAAGAGTGACTGTATTTAATAGTCCAGATGAAAGAGTGTTTAATGAGACTGCTGGATGCAATGCATATTCTGCTGCAGTTCATTGGTGTAACAGCCACCTCCCAAACCACAGTCATTTTTTTTTTAGCATGCTCAGGAAAATGGAGAGGCTTGAGGGCTTGAGTAGAACACTAGGAATATAGCAATTCCATGTATGTCTTCTTTCTCCTGGGACTCACAACTTCTTAAGAAAAGTGACTGCAACTTCGAAAGTCTGTTTAATCATATAAGTACATTAAACTACATGTATCAGTTTGTTTTTCCAATAACTAGAGAAAAAATTGCATAACCATGCACTTGAGTGAGAAAATAAAATCTGGCTATTTGGGTGAGTCATATAACAAAAGCATATTTTAAATACTATATATAAATAATTCTGTAAGATAATGAATAAAGAATATGATAGAATGCAGTTATTAGAGTAAGTTGAAAGCATTATGTATTATAAAAGCTGTATTAAATTGGGTCAGGCAAAACACGAGGACATATATTCATTCCTATAATGATTAAGTATTTTGCATACACAATTGGGTAAATACAAGTACCATTTGTTTATAGAAGAATACCTAGATAAATGAAGATTAAGTAGGAGACTACTTAAGCTTAGGAAGCATCAAAAAGTTAACAATCTAAAAGTAAGAAAATTGATATTCATATTTTAAATGAAAATTAAGTTGGAGTTGCTTGCATTTCAATTTCCCATAATACTGTGAAAATGCTTGAGAAGAGCCCAGAGTGAGAAGGTAGCCAAGACTTGAAAATTGAGAAGTTGCATAACAGTCTGTAAAGAGAGAGAGAACACTGAGAAGATGACATTAGTGGAGCAGAAAACAACAGAGGTGACAAGAAAGTTGAGGAGAATAAAGTGTTCAAGATGGAGACGACTAAACTATTTTCTATAAACCGAGGGCTATGCTTAAACTAGCATCTGAGATTCTTGCTGACCAACAAGAACAGTTCCGTGTAACTAACACTGACAGCAAAGCAAAAATTGAGGGAACTGAAGCATATAGTTGTGTTATTTGTGGACTGAGGAGAGTAAGAAAATTGAACATCATCCAAGGCTGTCCTTTCAACCAAATCAGGGAAATGGAAGAAAATAACAGGAGAAATTGGAGGTGTTTTCAAGGCCAATTTTTATAAAGATTGGCCTCATAAACCTTGTTAAATAAGGAAAGTTAAAAGAAGAATGGTGGGTGATGAGAAAGTATTGGAGTTCTCATATGGGAAGAAGGGCCATCCTGATTGACTATGGTAGGGTGAGCTTTAAGGCTAAGAAGTGATGACAAGAATGTAGTGTGTGTGTGTGTGTGTGTGTGTGTGTGTGTGTCTGTGTGTGTGTGTGTGTCTGAGAGAGAGAAAGAGAGAGAGAGAGAGAGAGAGAGAGAGAGAGGAGAGAGAGAGAAACAGAGACAGAGACAGACAGACAGAGAGACAGACAGACAGAGACAGACAAAGAGACAGAGAGACAGAGCTAGAGAGAGCTGGTAAAAGACAGAGACAGAGAGACAGGGAGACAGAAAGACAGAGAGAGAGAGAGAGAAGGTGTTAACATTTCTGGTGATGGTATTAGATAGCTGGGGTTGATTTAAAAGGTTTTCGAAAAAGAAAGTGTATGTAAATTTCTATCATCTATTCAGATCCTTCTGTATATGAAGATATGAGAATGGTATCATACGATGAATAAAAACAACAGTGTGTTTACAAGATTTTATCTGAGAGAAAGAAAGAAGAAATGAAGGAGGGAAGGAAGGAAGGAAGAAAGGAAGGAAGGAAGGAAGGAAGGAAGGAAGGAAGGAAGGAAGGAAGGGGAAAAAGAAGACAGAGAAAATTATAGGAAACCTGGAGCGAACATTTCAATGTTTTAGTTAGACAAGAGGGCTAACCAAACATGTAAGAAAAGCCATCATGGAGGAAGATGAGCATGGACTTGTAGTAAGATGCCCTTAAGGCTAATAGGTGTCTGCTCCCTTTCTCTCTTCTTCCTTCCCCCATCTTGCTTTTATTTTTTCCTATGGAAAAAATAGAAAGAGCCAGTGTAGAAGGAGCCAGTGGCAAATAAATCATGTGTCCCACCTGAGAATGTAATATGAGGGAGAATAAATGTTAAGTACCAGCAAAATTCAGAGGAGCACATGCTCGGAATCCAGGGAATCAAGACAAACTAGAGAGGTTCCAAGGAATCAATGAAGGATTTTGGAAGACCCATGTTTGGATCAGATAAAAGGCTTTGCGAATCAATGTGGAAGCAAATTGTGATAAATGACTAGAGTCTTAGAGATTTACTTTAGATTGATATAAAAAAAGATGAAACATCTCACTGTTTCATAATGTCTCCAATTTTTAAGATATATGTGGCAAAATTAGCATAACATTTCAGGATCCTTTTTTATATTACTTAAATATGTATTTTTTAGTAGATTGTTATAAATCAAGTGATAAGGCTGAATTTAGTCTTCTTTTTGTAACCCTCTCAATCTTCTCTATAACTAATGCTGATAGCCATTATTTACTTATAAATTAATTTATATGTATGTACAGCTTATACAGCTAATTATATATAATTAATTATATATTGATAATGTTCTTAAATCAACTTTTTTTCCCTATTTGGTAATTTGTCTTGTAACATTCAAGTCCATAACATACTCTATCTTGTAATTATTATATTATGCCATATGTTTATGCAAACATAATTCAATGATTGGCTTAATGGTGAACACAAGTGCATTTCTAAGATTATTTAATTTCAATTTATTAGTATCATTTCTATTTTCATAGACACTATTAACAATTTTACAAATGTTTTGTACATGGACTCAATCTATAAGAGCTTTAATGACTGCATTTAATGACTTACTTGCAAAACTAAACATATCTGATCCAAATTTGAATAATTTTTATTTTTGTACACACTGCTAAAGTACTAAAAGTTTAAAAGATGATTTGCCAAGATACATACCAGCACCATTTTCTACTTCATTGCCATGACCAACTTACATTATTATTAGTCTTAGTAGCAATCTGAAATCTGGATGCCTACTTACTTATATTTATGTATTTATGGCTGTGTATATAATGTATACAATGTTCATCATGTGTATGTATGTGTATGTATATGGTGTATGTGTATGTATATGTGTATATGTATATGCTGTATGTATACATATTCACACACACACCTACATGTATGCTTATCTGATATGACTGCAGTTCTATTTTTTCAAACATTATACAACTGTTCTATGTATTTAGTTTACTAGACAATAAGGATGGATATGCAGTAATAATGCTAACTTGGCGGGGTCTAGTAGGCTACAAAATTACTTTATTATTAATTAATGAATGTATTCATTCTTGCAATTGGAGTAAGAGATGATGATAAATAATACTGTCCATTAAGCTCTAACCGAGGTAGTAATGGTAGTGAAGAAAGTGATTGGATGTATAGGAATCAAGGATGGGTGGGATGGGGAATGCTTCTAACAAGCAGGTCAGTTAAATAGGAAAGAATGTTGTCCTGAAAACCAGACTAGGGTATAGCCTGAGATGTATGGGAATTCTAGTGGTCCTGAGTTCAATTTCACCCAACCACATGATGATATACAACTATCTCTAATGAGGTCCAGCCCTCTTCTGACACACAGGTGTATATAAAGATAGAGCACACATGCATAAGATAAGTAAATACATATTTAAAAAAGAGAAAATAAAAAAATCTATCATGAATGATTATGAATCGTAAATTTAGCCAATTCCTACAAAGTCTAAAAAGCCAGCTTTATGCAGTCTATTCACTAATAAAATGTAATTAAAATTTGATATTAAAATAAATTTTGGTATTGACAAAATGATATAAACCACTCACAAGACAAGGGAACAAGTCATATATAAAAATAAAAAATTATTAAACATTAAATACACAAAATGTTAGATTACATCTTACAGAAATCAGCTAACTCTTAACACACAAAAAATAAGAAAAAAGGACTGAAAAAAAAATGATGCAACCAGTTAAGAAGCTGAAAAGAAAAGTAATGCCCAGTTACATTTATAACAGGAAGGAAAGAACAACTTTTATTTGGATGAGACATAATTTTGACATTGCTAAGACCAGGGTTTGTCTGTGGTTAGTCTGGGTAGACAACTGAGGTTGAGCCTCCGTGCCCAAGTCAGTGCCATGACCCATGTTGTTCTCTCCCCCATTACCCATGGACTATTGCATCCTTATCTGAACTGAAGGAAAACACACATCTGCAAAATAGATGACTTCAGTAATGCCAGTGGGGTAAGACCCCAAGGTGAACTTGAGATGGTTTTTATCTCCTCTGAAGCCTAATGTAAAGGCACGCAGGTACCATCCAGGACTGCGATTTTTATTTGCTTAGCAAAACTACTTCAAAGTCCTTGTACCAGATTTTCATAGGGCACCCTGTACTGCCCATCTTTCGCCAGCCTTTTGACTGTGTGCTCTCAGCCGTTGCTAACTGCCTGAAATATTTATAGCTTTACAGTGGTGTTTTATGATGTATATGCTCCCACAGGCCTTGCTGAGGAGCGTGGTTTATGAATTTATTGAATTTCAAAACAGATTTATATATTTCCTTTTGGCTATGCTTTATTGGGTACTTACTCCTAAACCTACACTGAGAAGATGGTGCCCTGTCTGGAGGGGAACTTGCCAATCACTGCACCCTAATGAACAAAGTGAGAAAGAGCCAAGCATTTCAAACTGAATGGAAATTCATCTTCAGCTACTTGAGAAAAGGAATACTGAATGCTTTCATAAGAGTACAGTGTGCTTGTAAATGAGACACTTGTGGTGTACTGCCACCTTGTTAACAGAGATGGTGATTCATGACCAACCACCAATATTCAGTGAAAGAACTTATGTTCTGGAAGATTATGCAAAATGCTGGACTGGCAACGGGTAACGGGCTGTCTTACTATATGCTAGAAATTGAGGCAACACAGAACATTTTAAACAGGTTAAAAAGTTCCAGTTTAAAAAATTAAAGAAGCTCTTGTCTTCACACTAAATTCTTGTATTAGTGTGTGTAAACATGTAGATATATACATATCTGTTTTTTATGTATTCATATACATTTTTATAAAAATAACAAGAAATAAATCATCATATGAATAAAGAAATCCCTCAAGATAATACTTTTATACAATCCTTGTAATCTAAAAGTTATATTTTTTTTCTAGCGAAAAATGTAGATTTAGTTACTTGATCCTCTGTAGGTTAGATTTTCTCTTTCATTCCTCTATAGGATATACACGTTGCAGAGACTAGAAAATAGTTTCATCCATTTGATCTGAGATCTTTAGAAGTATATCTAAGTCTGGCTATCCCACAGTCTTCTAAGCCAGATACACTAGAATGGCAATAGCACAGTTACAGGGTTTACTACTCATTTAGTCACAAAGCAGGGATGTTGGAGAAAGCACATTTCAAAACCCTTCTGCTTTATTTCAGACATTTCCTTACTGAAAAGAAAATTAGTGACTTTTGTATTTGCATATTATTGTTTTAATTATAGTACAAAAACATATGGGAATCAGAATCCAGCGTGTTATTGAAACAATAAGATTTTTATATGTCTCATTTCTAAATAATAATGACCTATTTTCTAACGGATAAGGGAAAGAGAACTTCTACTTCAAGAAAAATTTTTAAAGAATTAGAATTTTATAAATGTATATATATATACATATATATATATTCTTTTGATTTCTGTGAAATTGCTCTAAGACTATGCACCAAATTAAAAATCTTTCTTTAGAACCATATAACACAAAGATTTTTATCTAAAAAACTATCAGATATTCTCCCTTAATATGGATATTACTTTCTCATAGTGCTCATCTTCCAGGTTTATCAAAACAAGAAGACTCCACAGTTAAAGACACTTCTGCCAAGCCTGACTGACAACTCCAGGAATCATATGTTGAAAAGTGAGAATCAGGTTGTTTTGATTTGCATTTCCCTGATGATTAAGGATGTGGAACATTTCTCTAGGTGATTCTTGGCCATTTGAGAATCCTCTATTAAGAATTCTCTGTTTAGCTCTGTAACTTTGGACTCCATTTTTAAAATTGGGTTATTTGGTCTTTTAGACATTAACTACTTGGGTTCTTTATATATTTTGTATATTATCCAACTATAGGATGTAGGATTAGTGAAGATCTTTCCCCAATCTGTAGGTTGCAATTTTGTCCTACTGACAGTGTCCTTTGCCTTACAGACGCTTTTCAGTTCATAAAATCCCATTTGTCAATTGTTGATCTTAGACCCTGTGCAATTGGTATTCTGTTCTTAAAATTTTCCCCTGTGTCAATATGTTCAAGCCTCTTCCCCACTATTAGATTCAGTGTATCTGCTTTTATGTTGACATCCTTGATCCACTTGGACTTGAGTTTTGTACAAGAAGATAAGAATGGATCAATTTGCATTCATCTACAAGCGCACTGCCAGTTAGACCAACAGCATTTGTTGAAGATGCTTTCATTTTCCACTGTATGGTTTTTGGCTTCTTTGTCAAAGATCGAGTGTCAGTAGGTATGTGGATTCATTTCTGGTTCTTCAGTTCCATACCTTTGAATGAGCTGTCTGTCTCTGTACTAATACCGTGAATTTTTAAATCCCCATTTCTCTGTAGTAAAGCTTGAGGTCAGGAATGGTGATTCCCCATATGAAGTTAATAATCATTCTTTCCATGTCTGTGAAGAATTGTGTTGAAATTTTGATGTAGATTGCATTAAATCTGTAGATTGGTTTTGGTGAAAAGGCCAATTTTACTATGTTAATCCTACCAATTCATGAGCCTGGGACATCTTTCCATCTTTCTGATCTCTTCTTTGATTTCTTTCTTCTGGGTCTTGGAGTTCTTGTCATACAGATTTTTACTTGCTTGGTTAGAGTTACACCAAGATATTGTGTATTATTTGTGGCTATTGTGAAGGGTGTTGTTTCCCTAATTTCTTTCTGAGTCCATTTATCATTTCTATAAAGGAAGGCTACTGATTCGTGAGTTCATTTTATATCCAGTCACTTTGCTGAAGTTGATTATCAGCTATAGAAGTTATCTTGCCAAATTTTGGGGGTTGGTTTTGTATACTATCATATCATCTACAAATATCATATCATCCAACTTGAGTTCTTCCTTTCCAATTTGTGTTCCCTTGATCTCCACTTGCTGTCTAATTGCTCTAGCTAGAACTTTGAGTACTGTATTGAATGGTTAAGGAGCAAGTGTGAAGCCTTGTCTTGTTCCTGCTTTCAGTGGGATCACTTCAAGTTTATCACCATTTAATTTGATATTGGCTGTTGCCTTGCTGTATATTATTTTTATTATGTTTAAGTATGTGCTTTGAATTCTTGATCTCTCCAATATGGTTAACATGAAGGTATGATGTGTTTTGTCAGATTTTTTCAGCATCTAATGAAATGATCATGTGTTGTTTTTCTTTGAACTTGTTTATATACTGTATTATGTTGACGGATTTTCATATATTGGACGATCCCTGCATACCTGGGATGAAGCCTACTTGATCATGGTGAATAATAGTTTTACGTGTTCTTGTGGTTTCAAACTTCTGAGTTGGGATTGTAGGCACATCAAACATCTATGCCACAAATGCAAGGACACCCACTTTTATAAAAGGAAATTTACTTAACCTCAAAAACCACATTGAACCTCACACAATAAAAGCAGAAGGATTCAACACCTGACTCTCACCAATGGACCCATAGGTCTACAGTTTTCTACAGAATATTTCAACCCAAAACACAGCAAGGTACTTTCTTTTGCATCAATATTCATAACCATTCTGGTTCTCTTTTTGTTGGGTTTTTGGGTAGTTTAGGTATTAGAGTAACTGTGGCTTCTTAGAATGAATTAAGTAGTGTTTCTTCTGTTTCTATTTTGTGGAATAATTTGAAGAGTGTTGGTATTAGCTCTTCTTTGAAGGTCTGGTAGAATTCTACACTAAAAACCATCTGTTCCTGGACTATTTTTCTTAATGATTTCTTTAATTTCCCTAGGAGTTTTGAGGCTGCTTAGCTAGTTTGTCTGATTTTTATTTAACTTTAGTACCTGGTATCTGTCTAGAAAAATCATCCATTTCATCTAGATTTTCCAGTTTTTTCAAGTATAGGCTTTTGTAGTACAATCTCATGATTTTTTTTTTTTTTTTTAGATTTCCTGTTTCTGTTACAGATTATGTCTCCCTTTTCATTTCTGATTTTATTAATTTGAACACTGTCTCTGTGCCCTTTAATTATTTTGACTAAGGGTTTATCTATCTTGTTGATTTTCTCAAAGAACCAACTCTTGGCTTTGTTGATAGTTTTTATCATTCTCTTTCTTTCTAGTTGATTTTACCCTTGATTTTGAGTATTTCCTGCCTTCTATTCTATCGGGTGTGTTTGCTTCTTTCTGTTTTAGCACTTTCATATGTGCTGTTTGCTTTTATAGGATTTTTCCAGTTACCCTTTGAAGGCACTCAGTGCTATGAATTTTCATCTTACCACTGTTTTTATTGTGTCTCATAAGTTTGGGTATCCTGTGCCTTCATTTTCATTTAATTCTAGAAAGTCTTTAATTTCTTTCTTCCCTGACTAAGTTATCATTGTGTAGAGAGTTGTTCAGTTTCCAAGAGTATGTGAATTTTCTGTTGTTTTTGTTGTTATTTAAATATAGCCTTATTCTGTGGTGATTTGATGGAATGCATGGGGTTATTTCAATCTTCTTGTATCTTTTAAGGCTTTTTTGTGACCAATTATATTGTCAGTTTTGGAGAAAGTTCCATGAGGTGCTGAGAAGAAAGTATCTTGCTTTGCTTTGAGTTGAAATATTCTGTAGATATCTATAGACCTATGGGTTCATTGGTGAGAGTGGTGTGTCAAATCCTTCTGCTTTTATTGTGTGGGGTTCAATGTGGTTTTGGGGAGTTAGTAAATTTTCTTTTTTATGAATGTGAGTGTCCTTGCATTTGGGTCATAGATGCTCAAAATTTAAATTTCATCTTGGTGGATTTTTTTCCTTTGATGTGTGTGACGAGTTCTTTTGATTACTTTTGATTACTTTTCTTTTGATTACTTTTGGTTGAAAGTCTATTTTATTGAATATTAGAATGGTGATTTCAGCATGTTTCTTGGGACCATTTTCTCGGAAAACTTTTTTCCAAGCCCTTTACTCTGAGGTAGTGTCTGTGTTTGTTGTCAATGTGTATTTCTTGTATACAGCAAAGTGACAGATCCTGTTTGAGTATTCAGTCTGCTAGTCTGTTTCTTTTTATTGAGAAATTGAGTCTGTTGATGTTGAGAGATATTAAAGACTAATGATTGTTAGTCCATGTTATTTTTGTTGTTGGACATGGTATTATGTGCATGTGATTCTTTTCTTTTGGGTTTGTTTTGTGAGATTATTAATTTCTTGTGTTTTCTTGGGTGTAGTTGTCCTCCTTGTATTAGAGTTTTGCTCCTAAAATACTCTGTAGGGTGGACTCCTAGAAAGAAAGGGCAGGTGTGGCAGGCTTACAGATCTGCCACAGGTTCAGGTGGAGGTGCAGACTAGAAGGGGAACTATCCATTGAGAACTCTTTTACTCCAGATCATACATTTCATTTAAACCCTCGGTCTTCCATCACACATGTTGTGTGCCCACCATCAGCCACTCTAAGATTTTCCTAGACACTTCACCTTTATTATTTACAATTAGGTGTGGTTCTGGGTGCTTTGGGCGACATTCTGTTTTGTGAATAGGTTTTTGTTGTTCTAGTGACAAGGACTATGGGTATCATCACTGGGCTTGAGTTTCAGAGCTTTCTAAAGAAGGACCAGGCAGCAATATTTTCAGAAGCAATATAAAAATGGTTGACATAGCACTCCTAATAATAATGTTAACCATGGGAACCTGATATTTTTATAACAGGTATTTTAAAAAATATACTCTATTTGTTCTTTACAAATTTCTTAGTTAAATTGAATATTTGCATGCAAATCCTTTAAAATTTCTTCAAATCCCAACTGTGCCATTGGCTATAATTTAAGGATCTTCCCTTTCTTTCCCTTCTTCTCTTGGCCCTGTTGAATGCATATTATATTCAAATTATATCCTCACTTCCACATGCCACTAAGTACAATGTGAATTCAAATAGTCCAAAGAGAGCTGCTTTTTGGCCTCTGTGTTACTATTAATTCTAGAAGCAACACTGAGCCAGTTACCGACATATTTGATATTGTTTCCCAAAAGACTATCCCACATGTAAGCTATATTAGCTTTTAAATACTTACTCAATTCAGATAAATGATGTTTACATTGATTCCCTAGCCAGCCAAATGAGTCCATGCAGCATGTTTTGGCAAAGAAAATAATAGTTAAAAAATATGTCTTTTACTGACATTAACATCATGCATCAGATCAGTCCTGAGCATTTAGAATTGTACAAAATTTGGAGCTTACTTTTATTGGCTTTTCTAATCTATTTTTAAACAGAAAAGCAAACAAAAGACATGATTAGAGAAATAATTAACTTAAAATTTTGACTCTCACCATTAAATTAGAGAGGAACATTTAATATGTTTAATGTAGAATGGTGTAGCAAATATATTATAAGCATATTTTATAGATATTTTTAAAATATGATTTTATTGAATCTTAGATTCTTATTTACTTGCCAAGCATTTTATTTTCTTCTTAGTAAAACTCTGCAATTATCAATATGAATCAACTTAATTTCAATTGATTATTTTAATAAACAGCTCTCACATCTAATATATATATTGAGCCATGGTATAGATAATACTTTATATTATATTATATAATTATAGATAGTTTATTGATGAGCAAAATATTGTAAAGATTAAAACATTATATGCAGTACTGTAAAATTTCCCCAGTCGACATTCTGTGTTTTGATATTGATGAGTATCATTTTAAAAAGTGGCAAATTGGGCTGGAGAAGTGACTCGGCATATTGTTCTTCAGTCCCCAGCATCAGTGTCTGCAACCTCACAACTGCCTGTGATTCTAGTTCCAGGGCAGCTGCTTCTATCCTGGTATTCATAGACACCTGCACTTTCATGCAAATCCTAACAAACACACACACATATTCAAATACACATAAGAAATTAAAGTAAATCTTCAAAGGAAAGTAATGAATACAATATTCTCTGGTAGGAGAAATAGAAGAGATCATTTCCATGTATCTACCCAATCTTTCTAAGCAGGAACTGTGATATATACTACAGATAAATAAATGAGAAGAGTTTGTCTCTAAGACCCTTTTGAACTATATATAATATCATAAAATTCTTAATGGAACTTGTAGCTTTTAAATTATACTTGAAAATAGTATGCACCATGAATTCGAAGGCGGGCGATTCTGAAGGTCTGGACATAATTGAGAAGCTAACCGTGTAACACAGGAAATAGATGACAAGAATATGAATTTGCGTAGAGAATCCATCTTCAGAAAGCAGATGTAAGAGGATTGATTGGTTTAAATACTCATTGAATGTGAGTGAGGTAGAAATGAAATAAATCAAACATGCTCCAAGCTCATCAGTGTGTCAAGGAGAATGATTACCTTGATAGATAGCGGATCTAAAAAGAGAATTCACGTGGGTTGAAATGGCAAAAGGTAGAATGTTGCCACTAAATTTTTAATTTTCATGTAACAGAGAATCAAACATAGCAGAAAACACAGGCTGGCTAGAAAGGGCATAGCTCTGAACGAAATCATACCAACTGGTCTCAATTCAAACACCTTCTTTCCTTACTAGCTGAGAAGTACTAAGCTGGTGACTTAAGTCTGTACCCTACTCTCCTCATCTGTAAAATGGAGATAATAGTAAGACCCTCAGAGAACAGTGAATCCATATGTTCCGTAAAGAGTGTTCAGTATACAATGAACACTCAGTGTATACACTTATTGGTCAACCTCATCCAGCGCTCATTCTAAATGCCAGGCTGAAATGGCCAGCTCACTTCTTGACATCTACTTTAAATTCATAATGATTGGCTTGGTGACTGACATAAGCCTTCACCTCATGTTTTCAGCATCAATTATTCTCCTTGGATTTATATTTCCTCTTTCCAGAGCAAAAATCTCATCAGTAGAGTTTCTTGTATGGTGAATATTTTCCTGAACTTAAATTTCTAATTAATTCTGCATCATTAAAACATCTTGCAACTCAAGATATACAAAAATAAATGTATTTATGCAATCTCTCCCAATCTACTTATAATAACCCAGTTTCTTCCCCTGTATTACCATTTGTAAAAAGCTGTAGTTGACACTACAAACCTGGATGTCTTCTGTCCATAATTTTCAATCAAACAACATATTCTAAAGAGTATTTTTTTCATATTTCATCTTCAATCTGCCTTATGCTCCCCTATGGACACTGTTGTTTAGATTATATTAATTGCCTTCTTGGTCTCTGGACTTCATACAATTGTCTAGTCAATATCTCTAAAATTTAAATCTTATAACTGTATGTTTCTAATGAACATACCTTGAAAGCTTACCATTGTTCATTTAATAATGTGTAATAGAGTCATCATTGGATGATGTCACACTCCTCTGCAGGCATGGGGGCCCTGTATGTTTTAACACTGTGGCTTCAAACACAGTTTCTAGCCACAACATAGTAGTGCTTGAAACAAGGATGCTATTCCTCTCCTCCTGTCTTTGCTTACACATTCCCTCTGTTTAGGGAAGTTACTTTCAGCTGTTTGATTCCCCTCTCTTTTCTTGTGTATATAATACAGAAGCATTAATCAAAATTCATCTCAAAGTCATCTTTTCTCTAAAAACTTACCAATTATCTTTGCTGTCATCTTTTCTGTACCTTCTATGTGTTCCATATCCTCTAAAAGTCTTCACTGTAATCCACATATTGAAGCACAAGTAACTCTAAATTAATCAGTTTGTTGAAATGTTCATTTCAGTTTATTAGACACTACACCTTTCAGATACACTTAAGCAAATGCATAGCACAACCTGGCACAAAGAACACTCAGTGTTATGTGTTTACTGAATTAATGTTCTATACTTGAGGAGGCTGATTCCCTAATATATTCAAGCTAAAGCTCAGGAAAGTGACAATCTTTTTTTTCTTAAAAGTAAATACTAGTAAATCTTAATTACATGACAAAAGTGCTTAGAGTTGGTTTGAATATCCAGCTACTTTATTTCCCAATTAAAAACTAAAAGGACAATACTAGAAAGAAAATAAAAGCCTTAAGTTCAAAATAATGAGTTTTTACCAGTCTTTCCTTAAAAATTATTTTATTCCTTTTCCAAAGTAGAAGTGTCATCAGTAGTTTTACATGAACTTATTCTTCGCATAAGCTTCAGATTTTACTAATTAATCAGCCTCATTAAATCATTCTGCAACTTTGCACTATGTAAAATTTCAAGATGGGGAGAATTATTTTTCTCCTCAATTATGTTCTCTTTTCACAGAATCCTTGAACAGACAGAAAATAATTATACTAAACTTTGAGGTCATATTTAAAAATAAAGTACATTAAGATTATTAAAACACTAACCTTAATTCCAATAACACTTCAGCTAGTAAAGATTGCCTTTTTTCTTCTACTAATGTTAAAACATTATATTTTATTCAAACTTGGGAAATGTTTTAGTCAGAGAAGTATCCTATAAGTCTATGAAATTAGAAGAAAATAAAATCTTAAGGCAGCAATACAGCATAGATATCAAGGTACAATGCAAATACTTCCACTCACGAATCTCCACAGACACAGACTGTCAAGTTAACGACACAAAAGTTATCTCTCAGAACCATTCACTTGTATGAATTCTTAATGATTCTATGCTTCTGAGCCATAATGACCCAAGTTATTCCATAGGTAAACACAACCATTCGCTTAGTTCTTTATAGGCCAAATAAGTTATTGAAAAATTGGTACATTTGCCAGTTAATGGTTCAGAATTAAATTGAAATACATTGTATTAAGTGGCACCGATACACTCTGGGATTAAATCACTTAAGAAAAATGATATTGTTAATTAAAATTATGCACTACTGAGTTCATCAACTCATGCATATTGACATAGAAAGCTTAGGAAATAATTTTTTCTTCTCTGCAAACAAAATTGAAACTACCAATGTTCAAATATGAAAAAAATGGCAAAATGAATAAATACTTCAATGACTTGTAAAAATACTACATTAGATACTGAGGGATAGTTTCATGCTAAAAGGAAGTGCTGACTCTCACAATCGAAGGGCTCATCGTAATGGAATTTTCTAAATGTGTCTGTGTTTTCATTGGGCCGTTCCCTTCAGTCCACTGTAACCTGATTTTCCTCTCTTCTGTCATGAAGGACACTTGCTAAGGTCACTGGTGCCCTGCTCACAATATTATCAGTGGATAATCTAGCCCACTATTGAACACTTAAGATAGTAAGTTTTTATATTTCCTCAATTAACTTTCACTTTTGTAGACTTGTCCTCCACAGCCATGATATCTTAGTGTTTACTCACAGCATGCTTTCTGTCTTCTCTCTGTCCTTTGTCTATGTAATCTCAGTAATCTCAGCAGGATGGCAGCTTTATTAGCACTTTATTCTAATTCAGAATTTCAGTACAGTAAATGGTTCCAGATTTATTAATTACTAGAACATCTTGCATTTCTCTTTTTCTCTTATTGCAACTGTTGTTACTAATCTACTACACCTTATTTGCTGCCTTCCTCCCTCTTCCCTTTTAGTTTCCCATTCCATGTCCTCCTGATGACTTCTTTTGTCGCACCTAAAAAAAAAATAAAAATGAATGATTTCTGCCACTATAGCCTCAAAAGTTGGAAAAGCCACTCCTTTGATTTTATAATTGCAGTCTTTCATCTTACCCAACATAAGAGTATAGTCAATCTTCTGCTCACTTTGCTAACTCTAACTGCTCCTCAGTATCCATGTTTCAGCTATACTGTTTGTTTACCTGCAGACTTTTTACAGAGCTAATTACAAGAGTTTCCGCTATATGGAGTTTATCTCTTCACCATCTCAGTAGACAACTTATTTAATGGGAAATTCCATAAATCCTCAGATTCCTGTTTTTATTTTTTGTTGTTGTTGTGGTTGATACAATTCCTCATTTCTCTTTTGAGATTGTAATATAATATAATATAATATAATTAATTAATTGTATTGTAATATAATATAATTAATTATATTATATTAATTCTCTTCCTCTCTCCAAGACTTTCCATATATACATCATTGTTCCCTTCCAAATTCATGTCCTCTTTTTGTATATTATTGTTGTTATATCTATGTATGTAAGTATGTATGTCTACATATAATCAGCTCAATATGTATTATGTTACTTGTATTTAGGTTTTCAGGACTGACCAATTGGCATTGGATAGCCAATTAGTATGCTCTTCCCTAGAGAAGAATCTTCCTCACACTCTCAGCATTTCTAAATTTCCTGGAGTTCTTTGTGTAGGGTTGAGAACTTTACCCAGTCCACTTTGTTATGTCTTGTCTTTATTCATCGTATGCTTAAACAATCATGCTGGTGAGACTTTGCATGTAAAGTTTCTGGCATTACTGGGACTATGTATGTTTTAGTTATTTAACTATTTGGAATTTCTAGGTTTAATTACTTTTTTCAAGCATTCTTATTTCTTAAGGCATCAACTTCACAGTCTCCAAAATGTCAATTGCAGTAGATTATATTCAAAATCTATACTGTGCCAAAATAGTGGATTCAGAAATTAGTTCTTTTAATTTTTTTCTACATAGGCAACATTTTTTAATGTAGTTTGTTCTTGGCTTTCTATTTATATACTACAAATACTCCAATCTTCTTCTTCTTTATTGGTTAAGTTCAATGAGGTAGAATTCCTATTCATTGAGCAGACAAGTACAAAGACTAGAAAAAAACATGTCCAGTATTGTTTTAATTATTACTATAATTATAAATTAATCATTTTAATTTCAAATTTTAAATTAAGTTCCCCACATACTATTTGAATTTTAGAATATTTTAAAAATAAAATCTTTGAATCTAATTATAACAAAATGCCTATTGTTATCAAACACTTTTTCCATATAAGATTTTTATATGTATTCAAATTGTATCTCCAATGTATAGCATGGTTCTAAGGTTTGTATTAAAATTTTACAGTCTTTCTTTTCATAACAGCATTGGAATATTTCATGAGAAACATCAAGTGGAACATCTTCTGGTGAAGGATGCTTGGAACATGTTAGAAAATACAAACATCTTTAGCACTTTGTATGGAATAAAGACAGCATAGAGTAAAGCATTTTAACAAGCACATAAGTCATTTTCGTAGGCTTGTAAAAAATAACAAATAAAAGTCATGTTCCTAATAAAAACTATGTTTTAGAACAAAGTAGGAAAGGGCATAACACTGAGAGGCTTCAGGAAAAAACCTGAATATCCCAGGGAAGGGATTCAGTGTGTTAGACAGTGAAGCCCCTGTGGCTCTTTCAGTTTGAGGCTGTGGGACAGGTAAAGGGGGCATATCTATGTGGATCTAACCTGGAAGCCTCCTTAAATGAAGACTAACTCTCATAGTTTCATAAGGACCCCTGAAGGCTCTAGAACAGAAGAAAGCAATCAATAGATCCATCTATCTGCAATGCCAAGGACCCACACCAATGGCCATGATATTTCCTTAGGTACAATCCTGGCCCATATCTTAAGAGCAACCAATTGCCACCTAGTAGGGCCTAAGATGCTCAATAAAAGAAATCATGCCTGATATTGTAAATCTAGCCAAATACCTATGGCTAACATTTGGAGAACCTACTACTACCAGTTTCCTAAACCGGTACAAGCTCTACCTCCTTCTAAGTAGTTAGACCAGCAATAAATGAGTGTAGCTTACATAGTCGATCAAAAAAGCTTCATTTGCTGTGATCAAGAGGTCATTACAGAGAGCTACAATTAGTTAAGTTGCACCTTTAATCCCAGCACTTGGGAGGCAGAGGCAGGCACATCTGTGAGTGCGAGGCCAGCCTGGTCTACAGAGTGAGTTCCAGGACAGCCAGGGCTACACAGAGAAACCCTGTCTCAGAAAAACCAAAAAAAAAAAAAAATAGTTAAGTTGCAGAGATCAAATAATTGTGGGGTTGACACCCCCAAATAATATATTCACAATATAACTCTTACACTGAAGGTGCAGGGAATTTGACCAAAACAGAAGAGAAAGATTCTGAGAGCCAGAATACTAAGACAGAAAAAAAACAAAAACAAAATCATGAAGACAGATGTATCTAGTTTAGTTAAAGGGAGGACTGAGATGAATTGTATGATATTCTATAAGAATTAGTCAATTACTATAAAAATAACTCCAAAAACTGGGTTTCTCTTAGAGAAAAAAATAAATGAAGATATTTGAAGTTTTATAGCTCTAAAACTCTACATGGCTACTTCCCAAAATGAAGGAGCCCCAAAGGTTTCACTGTATTTATTTACTGTACTACAAACAAACAAACAGACACACACACACACACACTCACACACACACACACACACACACACACACACACACATGCACATACACAAGCTTACTAACATTGAACATTATCATATTTTGTCTTTTTTTAAATGAGTTGTAAGAAGACTAGAGGAGAAGGGGAGTTTTCAGATAAATTATGTTTCAGCAGCACGATTTTGGTAGATTCATGATTCTCCCTTTCAAGGTTGTCTCCCAGAATTAACAAGTGGTGTCTCCCTTGCTGTCAAGAGTCTAGAGTCTACAAAGACTCTAGAAGGCTATCACTCAGTGTCTTTTAAAATATCAGTGGATCTCAAGACGTTATAACTCCCAGAGATTTTTTACTTTAATGTTGGGTGATGCCGAGAAACCAGAAGAATGTATCACTGTTCATGAATTGTCAACACTTAGTTAGGAATACTTGAGACACAAACTACTATAGGAATCCCTTAACAGGCATATTCACTACATTGGTCTTTACTGAAGAATGTAACACATATACTACCAAAAAGCATGTGGGTGTGTGAAATCTATATAATTAATACTCATTACTGGGAAATAATTCAAATTCATAGCAAGATGAACGAAGATGTTCACAAGGATGTGTAGAAATGGCATTCATAAACAGTTGAGTTGTAGTCTAACACAGCCAACTACTGGAGGTAGTATACAGTAACTGGTCATCCAAAAGAGACTTTTCATATAGAGTAAATTAGAAAGAAAAACAAGGCTGACTTAATTAGGACAGTCAATGACAGAGGCAGCTAAAAAAAGAAACCAAGGATTTCAAAGCATTGCAGATATAAACGGAACTTGTTTTTAGTAGTTACATCTGCCCTGGCCCAACTGGTCTAGACACTTTATCAAAGAAAATGAAAGCATAATGTTTGATCAATATTACAAAACTAGTTAAAATCTAGAGTAGCTAGAGAGCTATCCAATCTAAACGAAATGTGAAAGTTATCCAGAATTCTGTGCACTCTCTTCATTTCCTTAACTCCAGTTCAAAAAATGTAGCTCAGTGCCTGGGTTAAGTTGAGGAGGCTGTGAAACTGGAGTGCAGTGGGCATCACGGGGTGCTTGTTGCTCCCCATGTACAATCTTTCCACATGGCCACACTTTTATTGTTTGCTGAAGAGGCCCAGGTAAGGGTTCTGGCTGTCCACTGAAGAGGTGCAGAAAGGACTTCTGTAGTTTGCTGTTCTGAGGGACCTGACATGATTTAATATGCAGGATTTGAACTTGCTAGGCAGGCCATCATGGCCTGAGCATCCACAACAGATGGCATTTGCTTTGTTTAAATGCTTTAGGCCTCACATTTCCAGAATAAAAAATAAGGAGCAAGGAGATCATTTCCAGCACTTTCTCGTTGCTTTCTGACAATGCAGTTCTTAGTTCAGTGAGTTAGAAATTGCCAAGCACAAATAGCAATGTCTTTGCCTTTGCAGCCTTCTCAAAATGTTACAAGAAGACAAAATGTTTGGCAGTGGTGCTTAAAATTTAATGTCATTTTGAAAACAAAACCCACAGTTCCAAAGTAAAAATGATAACATTGCAAGATAATACCAGAAATCCTATGCAGATAAGAGAAAAACATTGAAATGCAAAGACTAACCTAGTCCCCACAGACTCCCCTCCTTAATCCATCCCTCCTCCCTACCTGTTCTATACAAGGGAAAAAGATTAGCTTTGTAAAGATGAGTATACGGTGGTTTTCCTTCCAGGATATTTCTGTAAGGAACATTTAAGTAAGAATATGCATAAAGATAAGCAATAAATTGGAATGAAGGTTAGGAAGAAGATAACACAAGGTAAATTGCATGAAGAAAACATATTAACTCTAAGGAAGAGAAAATGAAGACATCTTCTAAATGACTTCAACATATTCTGAAACCTATAAAATACCATTCATGCATAAAACGGTGAAGTAATGTACTAAGAGATTTCTGGTAAATATAAATTGCATGCCCCATTTGTGATGTTGGTTTAAGCATTACTTTAAGTATTAAACTTAAAAACAAAATTGAAAAATCCATAGTCATAGCAAAGTGACCATCTGTATGGCTACACATTATCTTTATATAGGCACAAAAAAATGACCCCTACTAATTTGTTTCAATTTTAACAGTAGTGAGAGAATTTCTGATTTCTTCTTTTGGCCTCTCCACCTTGAACCTGTCTTCTCCCAAGGAGAAGCCCAAAGCTGGAGCTTAGCTTACTCTACAAGCCAGATAGCTGTATTATCAGACTGATTCAAGACATTAACCAGTTGTCTCCCCAACCCAACACTACTGTCTCACACATATGTGCACAAACAGATAGAACAAAAACATAAGGTGGCAATAATCAAATCACCAACAGTTCTCACTATTGACAGAAAAAATTGATTTCTTAATCAGTATATAATTGACCAAGGTTGGAATGATCATTCTGAAAGTATGATAGAACTCAGTGACATAATAAATAACATTGTTATTAATATTTACTTGCTTTTAATTATTTTACATGAAGATACTATAGTTGCAAAGGGACTGGGACACTGGGAGATGACGTTGTCTCTTTTAAGAGAAATAACAGTTATTAAGAAAGTTGTTACTTTTTTTCATTCTGTAGTCTCATTTGTTAAAACCCTGAACCACAATTATCAGTTCCAAAAAAAGTAAAGAATTAAAATACAAACTAATTATTTTTTCTGAAGATAATCTGTTGAGCTGGCATCTGAGCTCAAATAATAATTTCAATCAATTTGGAAGCAGCTTTCATATAATTTCATGGTCTATGAAAAATCCATTTGGGAACCATGTGTGACATTTGTTACAAATAGTGAGTTTATATATTTATCCTGTTTTTCCATTTTCAATCAACTGCCACCTAACACATTTCTAGGAGGAACATATGGCTACCATTGCTCTGAAGCCAGTGGGATCTGTCTTCTCTAGGAAGCCATTGTTTAGACTTCTATAAATTCTCATTCTTTATGAAAATCCAAAGACGGTATTGAAGTGGTCATCGGGGCTAAGGCCACAATTCTATGGCAGAGATATGAGGAACTATATTTCTTGGAGTTCTAAAAGGAGTATTCATTTATGCATCTAAGAGAAAAAAATAGTAATTGCTTAAAGTTTACCTTTGTCTTCAAAAAAAATTTTTTGATTCATTTTTATGGAGATACAGTATTGACAGATTTTAAAAAGCACTAACTTGTGGATGGTAAAAGGACAAAAAGAATCTTCTTCTACTCTTGTTAATTCTGTAACTATAAATATTTGCTGTTGATACAACCCTATAGCATTATCCTATCCTATCTGTAGTATTAAGCATTAGCATAAACATGTGGGAATACACAAGTGCCTAACTAACTTTGTTTTTGACACATAGCTGTGACTAAACTAGGAGGTATTAAGTCAGTGTCTTCATCAGAGAGCTCTGCTAATTGAGCCCCTTCCAAATTACACGATCCACAGTTCCTGAGCTACACAGGTTGCTTATCTCTAGGGTTCCATGATTAATACAAAAAGACACCATGTGTGTATGTTTGTGGGCTTCCTTGTGCCACTGATCTAGATATCTGAACGTGTATAGCTGGACTGAAAACTCATCAGATCAGGGCTCTCTATTTTAGCGACTTACTGTAAACCAATGGCTTCATTTTATTAATACAATCGAAATTCTTGAGTTGACAAAAGAATGAAAAATATGTGATCCAAAGTCTTTAGGAATTTAAAATCTGACACAGGTCACAAACTTATATAACAACAACAACACAACAAAAAAAACTTGAAATTTTGCCTGTGTTTAACAGAACATATGTGAGAGGGTTCGAGGTCATTATTATTATTCTTTTGATTATTCTGATTTTATACCTTCTAACAACTACATATTAGTACTTTAACAATCACATATGTATTATATACTACATCCAGGATTTAGCATAAGTGAAATAAGTTTCTTATGTTATTAGAAATAAATCCTTTCCAAAAGACATTTTATTAATTTGAATCTTATAGCCTAATAATGTTTTGTCTCTAAACTTGGAGGGGATCTTTATAGCTTAAACTATAAAAACAGAATCAAGGAGAGGATAAAGTGAATGAATTAATTCATTATAGTTATATTATTGCTCAATATCCATTTTCTAAAACTGTCCAAAACTAATGTTTAAATTCTCTCTCTTAGTACAGGTTGAGAATCTTTCTCCTGTCCTAGAACATAGCAGGGCATTTTCTGTAGGACTTACTTTTATTTTGCTGTCTTCAATCATACTGACAAGGCTGAAAGCATTTCCTAGGCTCCGTGTAAACAATAAGCAGGCTCAGCAACATTCTCAAGCAGAGATTTCAAACTTGAGTTATTCTACAAGCATTCACAGAGTTGCTATGTTCTGGTTCTTAGTATATTGGTACAGTCTACACAGCTCACTGCAGATGTGAAAGGCAGGTACATTAAGTACTGGAGTGGGAAGTTCTGCACACTGATTGGAACAAGGAATACTATGGAGACCTTAGATCAGTCTAAGATGATTGAGGTAGTGGGCATTCAAGCGGTAAGAAGACAATACAATGCCGCCACAGAAAGAGACAGAGTGCCTGGGAAACTGAGGGATTTCAGAAAGTCTCAGGAGCAAAAGTATTTCAATATTCACATATAAAGCTCAACTAAGAAACAGTTCAATATTCACAACTAAAGCTCAAATGTTGTCTTGGTTACGATTTTATTTCTGTGAATAGACACCATGACCAAGCAACTCTTATAAAGGACAACATTTACCTGGGGCTGATTTATAGGTTCAGTCTATTATTATCAAGGTGGGAGCATGGTAACATCCAGGCAGATATGGGGCTGGAGGAGCTGAGAGGTCATCCAAAGGTCACTAGGAGAAGTTTGGCTTCCAGGCAGCTAGGATGAGGGTCTTTTTTCTCTTTTATTGGATATTTTCTTTATTTACATTTCAAATGCTATGCCCTTTCTAGGTCTCCCCCTCAGTAACCCCTATCACATCCCCCATCCCTTGCCTCTATGAGGTTGCTCCCTCACCCACCCACTGACTCCTGCCTTCCCACCCTGGCATTTCCCTACACTGGGGCATCAAACACCCACAGGACCAAGGGATGCTCCTCCAACTGATGTCCAACAAGGCCATAGGATGAGGAGCTTAAAGTCCACACCCACAGTGACACGCATCCTCCAACAAGGCCTCACCTCCAAATAGTGCCACTCCCTAAGCCAAACATATTCTAACCATCCCAAATGTGGATATCTAAATTTAGCTCTTTATCATTTACCATTCCCATAACAATAGAATTTTCCACCAGACACAGAAACTATGTGGTTTAAGCTTCAAGTAAACTTCAGCCAATTGGATTTAGTGTAATTACATAACTAGTGACTTTCCACTGAAGTCACTCTAAACTCTCACTACAGTTTTTATGTTACTCTATTTTTAACTTTATGGGCTTTATGGCATTATGAGTAAACCCTCATGCATCGCATTATTCCATATATTTCTTATTAAAACATGCTTGTAATATAATATTTTAATATTTATATTTTTGCAATCATTCATCAATGCATGTTATTTTTCCCTAATAAAATCCATTAGTCATGGGACTTGTAATACCCTTCATATCAAATTATTCTTGAAGTAATTTAGTCTGTCAACCTAATGCTAAATGATGCCTCTTAGTGGCTTAAACGGTAGCTCGGCTGCTACCCGAGCAAATGGAGAATCTACAGTTCAGGTAAGCAGTGGGTTTGTAGGACACAAAGGTTTGTGTTTACCCTTAAAAATTAATTTACACAAGACTACATTCATTTACAAGTAACCAAGTGCATACTACTTTGTTATTATTCAAACCAACACTATGGTGACTCTTAAAAAGATACATTCTTATGATTTCTTTGAAATGTTTCCCTGTGTGTTTCTAGTATTTTCTCCAGAAAAGGTACACATCAACTATTTTTATGAACTGTGAAAAATGTATTGAATAAGCCTTGGTTTTCACACTGAATAGCAGTGTGGGGGTTCATCAGAGTTTCTGAGTACGACTAAAGCAAATCTCTTCACTATTCTTGAATTTTTATACCTTGTTCAAGAATTGTTAACTTTCATGCTACTTCATGTTTGGCATTTTTCCTTCATGTCACTATTTGGCTTACAGATATTTCTAATGTCTTCCAACTCTCTATGTGATACAACTGGACAAGCAGAACAAAAGAAAGTCAGCATGATTAGACAAGTGGGCTTAGTTTTCTTAATGGATTTCACTAAAACAAATGAACAAGCAAACAACTAAATAAGACTTTCCTGGAGCATTTAAAAGATCAGCACCCACAGAGTGTGGTTAAAACCAACAACCTAGATGCACACTGAGAAACAAAGAAGACAGGTGATGTTATTGTAGGTCAACAAATTTATAGAAAAAAACTTCTCTAACCAAATAGCTGGCTTCCATAGGTAAAATATTAGGCCACAGTACAACAAAATTCCTTAGGGATTTTTAAATTTTTAATTTAAAATGTTTTAGGTTGAAATATAATTACATTACCCTCTCCCCTTTCCTTCCTCCAAATCTTTGACACAACATAGAGGTTGACAGATTACTGGGAGCCCAACTCCAACTGATAACATCCTTTAAGATTTTTAAGTTTCACCCCTGGCAATGGGCAAAGAGATACCTTGTTGGTGGTGGTATTCTTACATCAGTCAGGGACAGAGCAGATGGCAGTCTTTTGTTTATCCTAGCTTGATGCCTGCCTTGGCAGCCAAAGCTGTTTTATGCAACACATAAAAATCAAATTGAACCAAATCTAGGCAGCACAACATTGGAGGAAGAAGACAGAGACCTCTGCGTAGGCAAGGAAAGATGCTCACAGACCTGCCCTCCACGCCATGGCACAGGTAGGCCATAGATATACAGAGCCTGCTCACCATGAAGGGAGGATGACAGAGACATTCAGACAGCCATTCCACCCACAGACCTATGCTCAGGTGTATAGCACATACAGGCTGTAGATACCCATTTGCCCTCATACCTCACAGTACAGTTCAGAGGATGTCACCTAGGGGCCTACCAACTGCATGGTGAGCCTTCAGTGGGACAAGAGTCTAGAGAGTGGGAAGGAGTAGCCTGTTCTGAGTAGTTAACCCCACCACCTCGGAGCATACTAAGGTTCCAGCCTGAGCTGCTGCTGGGGGGCCATGCCTGACTCAGTGTTGATGTCTGTGACTCATACTACCAGTAGAGAACATAGGGACATCTCTGATTGGAGAAGTAGCTAGAGACTGCATGAATGTCCAGGGTCTGTGCAGAACTGGCCCTGACTGTCACTGGCAACTGCACACTGGAGAGCTGGCCCCACTTCTCATTGGTGCCAACACTCAGAGAGCAGAGCAGTCCTGAGTCCTGCCCAAGAAATACAGTAGACCTAGTACTGGTAGAGGCGCTTGGATGAGCCAGTCCAAAAGGTGTCAGAGTGGAAAAGCTGATTCTAGCAGTCAGGAAAGCTGTCCATAAGCTGACTGTGTCCTTCACTGACGGCAGCAATCAGAAGAGCAGACCCTGCACCTTGCCTGAACAACACAGTAGAGCTGGCCCTGATGGTGAAGGCATGGGTGAGCCAACCCCCAAGGTTATGAGAGTAGGAAGAGCTGGCTCAGACCTATGTAGGCTGCAGCGCTTGGGAAAAGTTGGTCTGGAAGCATGGATCTAGCCGAGGCATCACTAAAGGCATGGGGGCAGGAGAGATGATCCTATCATCTGATTATGACAGCATTGAGTGGCATTACCAACAAAGCACTGGAGAGCTTGCCCTGGTGGTGGGGATAAGGGAGAGCCTGAGTATTGACCACCTCACCTACCACTCAGACCCAAATACGGGGTTCATACTTGGCCAACCCCAAAATCTACATCATCTGCAAATGGTTGGGAATCATGAACAGGCCAGTACTACTGACCCAAAGCTGCAGGACCTCCAGACACAGGGCAACAACAGTCCTGGCGAGGATCCAGTATTGACCTTGTCACAGAAGCCTGGAATCAGACCAATGATTCATTGCAATAAATATTTGCAAGTAAAGATGTGTGGACAAAGGGGTAAACTGTAGACTGAAAAGTGGATTTGAGGGGACAGGGAGACGAGTGAGACTGAGGTGCAATATGTGAAACTCACAAAGATTCAGTAAAAAGTTAAAAGAAATAATTTTTTAAACAAAATTTGAAGTTAGAAATTTTATAAATTAAATACATTCATTAGCAATAAAATTAATTAATACTGATCTACAGAATTCAGTGCAGCAGTGCATTAGTTACCCTTAATTTTAGCAGGCATTGATTATGCCTTGTGAGTGGGTAATGGTAAGATAAAATTGTAATAATCCCCGAAACGATTTTTCTTTTGCATTTAACCCAGATGATCCGGTACCACACATTTAAAATAAGTACATTTTCAATACAGTCCGTTTTCTCCTCTGTGGCAAAATACCCCAGGCTGGATCATTTATAAAGAAAAGGATTTTGTTGAGCGTTCTGGTTGCATAGAATGGAAAGTCCAAAAAGGTGTCTCCGGTGATGTGCTCATGCTGCTTAAAGTCATGTGGGAAAACAGAAGAAAAAAAGTACACACTAAAAGACCTGACCTCTCCTGAGAGCTGCCATTCTGAGAACAGGCAGGTGATACATTCACAAGAAATATGACACACAAACATTCTTCCTAAGCCCCACGTTCTGTTCTGGCACTTCTTCACTGAGATGGTTTCCACCTCGGAAACATGGCAGCGGGTAGTTAGAGACAGGGACATTTAAACTGTAGCAAACATCAGTGAAGCTGGGCCTATATTGCAATAGATGGAGTACCTGAATTTCATGTCCCAGACCCAGGGCCAATCCCCACACTGTATGTACTGAGTATATTAGTGCCTTGTAGCATTTAAGGAATGAAGGCAGTAGGACCACAAGGCCAAGCTTATTCGTGGTTCCATAGTAAACTCTCTAGGTCAGTCTGAGCTACATGAGACTTTATCTCAATAAAAAGAGTAAATAATAACAACAACAATAATAATAAATACTAATAGTCAGTTGAAGGTATTCCTGAGTGTTTCTTGGGGGAGGGGAGCCATACAGTCTATTTTATTTCTTTGTGTCTTTCTTCCTACCAATATCATATTTTATAAGACAGTATATAAAAACTCATTTCCTTTTCTCTGGGCTGCTTTTTCATTACGGTTTTAGCAGTGCTGTGTCCTGTGCCTTACATAAGCATTTTGAAAAAGGCTAGTCTATATCTATAAGACATGCTTTGCAGATTTTTATGGAGAAAAAAGCCATCATCTTCATTCCACGTAGGCTTTAAATTCATAATCATACTGTCTCTGAAAATTTATTTAGATTATTTTTTCTGTTTCTTTCATCAGCAATTTGTACTTTCCAGAACACTAGCCTCATAGATGCACTGTTGGATTTAAACCTCAGTATGCCATTTGCTTTGAGTATATGGCAAATGACAGTGCGTTTTAATGCCCTTTGTGCTCATTGTTATGAAATAAACATCCAGTTGATTTGTTTGTTCTTTTCTTAGATTCTGTGGTCATGCTAAGCACACTTTTCCCGGGAATTTTTGAGCAGATTTCCTATGAACAGAGATAGTGTTATTTATTTCCTTTTTTCTATTTCTTTAGTGTTTTTGTTTGTTTCTGACTGTGTAGCTGCAAATATGTTGACTATAAATGATGAAGAAGAATATCTTTGCTTTGTTTCCAAAGTTTCCGGGTGAAGCTTCCAGTCTTTCACTATGAAATACATTAGCTGGGAGGTATTTTTGTGTTTGATGTTTGTTTGTTTGTTTGTTTTAAATTCATGTTCTCTATCAGTTCCAGTGACCATGTCTATTCTTATCTAAATATTTTTGAGTTTCTAGTTATTTTTTAACTTTGAATTAAAACTAAATATAGGTTTGTTTGTTTTTTTCAGGCAGCATGTTCTGACCCATCCTTCACTCTTCCTAGATCTAGATTTAATTTGTCCTATTTAGTGTTGTTTTTCATTTTTTCTTATCTTATCATTTTAAAGACCCTCTATTTGTAATTTGATCATTTTTGTCATGAACTGCATTGAGTTTTGTTAGAATTTGTATAAATTGTTATAATCTGCATGAATTGACATGACATGATTTTCTCCTGTGCCTCGCTGATGTGGTAGAGTACATGGATTGATTTTGCAGTGTTAATCCAGCATCAAATTTCTGGGGAAAATTCCAGTAGTTTAGTGTCTAATTATCTTTTAAAATTGCTAACATTTTGTTGAAGATACATGTGTCTGAAAAGGTTCAATGTTTGCCCATTTTTTACTCTGTCTGGTTTGGGTATCTGGATAACGTTGGCCTCTGATAAGCTATAAGCTTCACTTATATTCTGCTTTTTCCTGTTATCCTGTGGTTCTGAAATCTAATTTGTTTCTTTATAGACAGAGAATGTATATGCTCTGTTTAATTTGGTTAAATTTCAAAGACACTTTTATAACATAGTACATGTCTTTTCTTTGTAACTTAATACCTAAAAAATGTATGCTCAATGGTTGTTGGGTGGAATATTTTTCATATTTCAGTTGAGTGATACTAGTCAGTACAGATATAACATTCCTTTCTTAATTCTGTTTTGTTTAGTATCAGTTTCTAAGATGAAAATATTGACAACTTCAATGATAAATCTAATGTTTTTGAAACTGAAATGGATTTTTTCTGCATTTTGAACCTCTATGTAGGTATAGAAATATTTAGAATTATTATAACAATTTTTATTAAGAATACTACCACAAAATATCACTGTTATAATTTTATTTTCGATTAAATCTATTTTACCAGTTACAAACATAACAATTACTGAATAAATTTAACATTAATTAAAATCAGGGTAGTATATCTTTGTACAGCAATTTACTTCCAACTCATCTTCGTCATTAAATTAGAAGTAAGAGTCTTTCAAATAAAATATGGGTAACTTCTGTGTTTATTCATTTATTCTCTCTGCAATCGCTGTCATTAAAACATTTATGCCCAAGGTAATTATTTTTGATGGTATTTAAGCCTGCCATATAAATATGTGTTGCTTTTTAATCTGATTCTTTTACTCATGCTATTTTGTCTTTTCTGTAAATACTTGGATATTTTTCCAAACTTTTATTGATCTATTGATACAGTTTTTATGTACGTACCTTTTCTAACAATGTTTAGAGTGACTTCTTCAAATATTTCATAATTTGAATTATGTAATATTCATGAAGATCTTATTAATGTAGATTTATAAATAAGACATGCAACTTGTGAGGACCTATCAGTATTAGTACCTTTCAAAGCTTTGCATCACTTCCGTTTAGGTTTGTTTTCTATCCATGTTTTCTTTTGCAATGTTGACACTGAATCCCAACAGTGCTTATGTGCTAGGTAACTGTTCCAATCGTTAAGCTATATCCCCAGCCCATTTATTTTATCTAAGCACAATTATTTTGAGTATCTATGCTCCTATAATTTCTGTTATAATAACATTTAGTTATGTTTTATAAAACTTATGAAGAAAAATATGTATTATTCTCCCATGCCTTTGATGACTATTCCTGGTTGTCTTGACTTGATATATATAAAACTTGACTATATATAAAATAGAGATGGAATCCAGAAATGGAGGGCACACCTGTGACCGAGATAGTGGATATTTTTACAACCTGATATTGATTTATTTATACTGTGCTGAAAGACATAAGCTTTTGATCCCAATTCGAAGCTGGAAGACTCATGCCTATTGTCCAGATCTTGAAGCACACCTTTAATCTACACCATACCTTTGGTTGAAGGGTTATATAAAGACAATGGAAGAAAGAAGGGTTCCTTCTTCTTCTCCTGATTGCACTTACTTGCCAGCACATCTATTGGAGCCTATTGCTTCAGGATTCCAGCTTATACAGAAATCCAGCTGAAACAGCAGCCTCATGAGACTCAGCAATTTATTAGATTCTTGGACTTCTCATTCACAGCTGGCCATTGTTGGGTTACCTGGACTGCAGACTGTAAATCATTCCAATAAATTCTGTATATGCATATACATACATACACATACATACACAAGTTCTGTCACTTTAGAGAACCCTAACAAATACAGAAGTTGGTACCAGAAGTTGGATATTGCTGTGATAGGCCTGACCATCTTTTTATATGGAGGAATGTAAATTTGGGGACTTTGGATTTGGAAAGCAATGAGATCCTTTAAGTGGGTCTTAATGAACCAGTCTATTAGGCATATAGAAGACAGTTGTGCTAAGGATGATTTGGACTTTGGCATCCTGGCTCAAGAGGTTTCAGAGGAGAAGAATTTTATGTTGCCTAGAGATTTTCTTGTGATATTTTGATGAAAAAATGTGCCTGCTCTTTTGCTCTTGGCAAAAGAGTCAGGCTGAAGATAAGGTGAAGAGACTCAGATTAATTACATCGACAAAAGAAGTTTCAAAATAATCCAGTTTAGACTCTGTCCTGTGGTTCACTCTTATGAATAGCATTCTGATTTTGTGTAGCAAGCTAATAAAAGAAAAAAACTACAAAATGCATGATTTAAGTATTAAAGGGGCACCAGGAAGTGCAATGGAGCTAAATCCTGCATTCAAGAATATTAAATGGAAGTAATAGAGTGGTAACCTTGGGACAAAATCTCACCCAGCTAAGCTTATTGTTTATGTGTTTGCAGTCAAACAAGAGATAGTTATATCATGTTAGGTATTATTATGATCTGGTTATTGTTTTCATTTGGACATAAGGCAAAATGATTACGTGCAAATTGACAATGGGTGGGTTACAATGGCTAGTCTCAACTGCTGACTTGACTGTAACTGTAATGAACTACAATCCAGAACATATAAAGATCTTTGGAAAAGGTAAAGAAAGGCTTAGGTTTGTGCATTGTGGTGCATGCCTTTAATCCCAGCATTCAGGGGGCAGTCAGATCTGGGTTTAAGTTCAGTCTACTAACCAAGTCCCAGGACAGTCAAGCTTCAGCAGTGAAGGGAAAAAAGAAAGCTGATGATCATGTAATGATGAGCAGAGGGGACGTGTTCCAGTCCCAGCAAGCACTGCGACTCAGCAGCTTCTGCTATGTGACTCTGAATTTAGAGACAAGAGTAGAAGGGGTTACTAGGACAATTGATGTTAGTTAGGTGGACCTAAGAAATTAGTGGTAGTTAAAAAGACACCAGCATCACTGAGATGAAATCTTCTTGGAAGCCTTGACTGAGTGAGAACCAAGAAACTGTGTTCTGAAGATGGCCAAGGTTGTACCTTGTGCTGCATCTGGCCTTGTTAAGAATCACCTAGGTGGTACCGGTTTTGGAGGCATGAAGGGTTTATAGAGAGCACCTGAGACTTGGCACTGTGAGAGGGCAGGGTAGGCCATTGGTGAAGGTGCAGCCTCCAGTTGCGCTGATGGCCCAGAACTCAAGAGGTCATGCAAAGAAGTTGAGCCTTGGCACATAAAGAGAACTTATAAGATGCTATTGGTGGAACCTCGTTGCAGCAGAAGAACCCAATGTATTCAATATGCTAGTACCATGGGATGACCACCAAACCCAGCAACAGCAGTGGAATGGAGCCTAGAGTGCTACAGAGGCTAGAGCTGAAAAAGTAACCCAAGCCCTTTGAAGGAGTTCAAAAGATCATGTGTTTATCCCAGACATTTGAAATCAATGCTGTAAAGTTGAGGTTGGCTAAGAAGTTAGAGATGCCAGAGCCATAGAATACCTGCTGAGGGAGGCTACTAACAGAGAGTGAAACAAATCCAAGGGAAAGAATTATGTTTTAGTTAGCAAAGCTAAAAGGTTTTGAACATCAGGCATGAAGATGTAGAGTCTGGAGCTTGCCTGGACAGATTTTAGTCTTGCTTTGGTCCAATATTTCCTTACTATGACCTTTTGAAATGGTAATATATATCTTGTGATGTTGATAGTATATGAATTTATGGGGGATCACAGTTAGAAGATTGCATGAATTGCAGAAAAGACTTGGAATTTTGGACTTTTAAACATTGTTCATATGGGGAATTTAGAGATGAACTAAATACATTTTACGTTATGTTATGGCTACAAGCCTATATGTGCCAGGGAGTGGAATGTGGTGGTTTGAATAGGTTTGGCCTTCACAGATTTATGTGCTTTGATGCTTGGCAACAGGGAGTAACACAATCGGAGATGTGGCCTTGTTGAGGAAATACATTGCTGTGTAGGCAGGTTTTGAGGTCTCCTAGTACATAAGCTCTGCCCACTGCAGATAAGAGTCTCTTCCTGGCTGCCTTCAGATAAGGATGTAGACCTCTCAGCTCCTTATCTGACTACACACTGCCATGCTTCCCATCATGATGATAATGGACTGAACCTCTGAAACTGTAAGCCAGACCCAATTAAATTTTATCCTTTAAAAGAGGTGCCTTGGTCATGATATTGCTTCATAGAAACCCTAACTAAGTCAATACCCTTGGGTTCTTCATTTATACATTGAGGTAAGCACAGATTGAAAAATTTATTAGAACTATGAATGGTGTCCTTACATTGAGCCTAGGCAGAATTTTTCTTATCATTATTCCTTAAGCAATAGGCTATATAATAATTTTTATAAAATTTATATTATAGCAGATATTATAAGTAACCAAATGTTATATTAATATTCATGAAATGTGCTTATAATTTATGCAAAAACCCTGCATTTTAAATAAGGAACTTGATCACCTGTGGACTTGGGTATCCACATGAAGTATCTGTATAAAGTTCTCCTTGGAAGATCCAGGAATGAGCATATCTTGATTTATATATCAATATTTCCTCTCCACTTATTAATTCTTCTACCTTGATTCTTTAAGATTCGTTATTCCTGAAAATTGAATTCTTAAAAAAAACTATGAAAACATCTTCTAATGAGATTTAAATATAATTGGAATTAGTATAGACTCTCATTGATAATATTTTGGTTTTAATAGTGAAAAAGTATTGTGCCACTAATTTATGATAATATGATTTTTCCTGTTGTGTTTTTCTATTCAAACAAGATCTATATTGCTAATTTTCTAAAATGTGCAAATATATTTTTCTGTTGCTATCGACCAGTTATGACATTTTAAAGAAATATTCTGTTATTTATAATTACATTTTAAAAAATTATTGTTTCCATGTACAAAAGATTAGGATCACTTACAGTTGTCAGTAGCTCTAAAGTAATATAATTAATGCAAATTTGATTCATAATTGTACAGTGTATATAGCTTCTTTATGTCAGGAGAACTTTCTGAGATCATGCCTCTACTTCACAAATCTCTTGTTCATTCACCTACATGCCTATTGTTTTCACGAATTTGTACTAGCCTGGCCTTTATGTGGTGTATCCATGTGCATGTGGTGTGTGTGTGTATGTTGATTGAGAATTGTGCTCAACATTCTGTTAAAATAAGATACCTACTTCCTTTAAATCTGGGATACTTGTAGTTAATGTATCTGTTGTTTTGGGGTTTTTTTCTAATAATTTTTATTTAAATTTAACTTTCATTTTAAGTATAGCTTGGCTTTCTTTGGATTTACCTCTTGAGAACTTTCTTGTGTTTATATATATTGGTGTCTCCTATCAAATTTTGTTGAGATTGCAGCCATTGTTTCTTTCTGTTTCAGCCCATCCTTTTTTACTACCCTTCCTTATAAATGATGCCTCATTTGCTCTCATGTCTAAACCTCTGACTTCTGTTCTTTTTCACCTTTCTGTGTGCTTTCTTCTTATGGTTCAGCTTTATTAAGTCTTATTACTGTCTTCTAGTTCATTAGTTTTGACCTCAGCTATCTCTACTATAAAGCCAATCCAATGGGATGTTTATTTCTCTTACTACATTTTTCAACTCTAAACAATTCATTTGAATTTATTATAAATCTTACTTTTTGTTTAATATTGTCTACATTTATTTTAAGAGAATTTTAACTGCAATTGAAGCACTTTGTAATATGCTGACTTTTAGATTATCGAGACATGGTTCATATTGAAATTGGCTTTAGTTGACTTTCTTTCCTTATGGAAAGTTGTGATTTTCTTTGGTCCCAGTAAGTATTTTTAATTGTTTTCTGGACATTTGTCTATTAGTCAGCAAATTTTAAGTTCACTTAAATGTTTAATTCTAATAACAGCTCCTCCCTTTAGTTTTCGCATGCATATTTCACCTGAGATTGAAGGCTGTATTTCTGATGGCAGTTTCATTTTAGTGGGAATGTATTATGCTCTTTATTTGGTCTTGCTGGAGCTCCTGTTGTTTGAAGTATTCTATCTCCCTAGTGGAAGTTTTGGATAGAAACTCTTCTTCCACAAGAGTTTGTAAGTGTATGGTCCAGTGGACCATACATAGAGGCTTCCAATACCAGTTACCTCTCTTGAGATGAGGCCTGCTTTAGTGATTCCAATTCTCTACCCTGGTTTTCAGGGATGAAGAAAAGGGTTACTTCTTACAGGAAAGAAAGATCTCAGGTCAGGCAACCTAGTGAATCAGCCAAGCATCTTTCATTTATTTTGGGTAGAAAAGAGAAGTCATAAACCTAAAATAAAAACACAGTAGTTTAGTAGCTAGTGGTCTTTGCAGGTGTCATGATAAATTCTCCCCAGTAGTAAAGTCAGGTTCTGCTGATAATGTCAGAATAACTCCTATTGGATTCCTGGACAAACAAGCCTATTGAAGCTAATCTTGGTAGTTCTTTTGAGTTTTAGAAATGCCAGCTCTCAGAGAGCTTCCTCTCCTGAGTGGAATAGGAAGACATTCTAGTTTTGTCATACTCTAGTCCTGAGGTCTTAAACCAACTCTCCTTCTTAGCATAAGATGGAAGGATATTTTCCTTGTCTCTTGTGTTTTGTACTTGTGCTCAACAGAGAATAGCAGATAAAATGAATCTAAATGTAGATTAATGGAAAACTATGATTTAATTTGAAGAAATGTATCTACATTGTAACACAAGCAACTCAGAGAAACTACAACTGCTTTTTTTAAATTTAGGACTAAGTCATTCTGTGTGATGCTACCGGTTATTATTCTTTGGTCCATAGAAAACCATCCCCAAGATCAGCTTCCTCAGAGAAGATCAGTAGGAACACCAATCCATTCAACCCCTCTGTTTTATTCTGAAATTCTTAAGTGCTCTCTGCAAACAAAAATCTACTTTGAGTTAACAGTATGTCTTGAAAAGGTTGTTTTGTTTTGTCACTAAAGTTGGATCTTTATTTCATCCTCAAAGTAACAGTATATCACTGAGGGTAGTCAGGACAGGGACTTTAACAGGCAGGATCCTGAGGCAGGGACTGAAGCAGGGACCATGGAGGAACTTTGATGACTGGTTTGCTTGGCTTGCATTCTTATAGACTCTAATACCACCCCCTACAGTGCCTCTTTTTCCCTTTCTTTCCTCCCCCTCCCCTTTCTTCCCAGGTGGAAATCAAATCCAGAGCAGTGGTTACCTGTAAGCTTCATCCCCAGCCTCCACTGTAGAACCCTTACACAACAAGCTACCAGGCAGTTAGACAATATGGTAGTAGCAAGGGACGTCTGTACCTGGGGATAGCATAACATGGGCTGGCCGCTTCCACATCAATCATTAAACAAGATGCCTTACAGGTTTACCTACAAACTAATTTTAGGAAGTCATTTTCTCAGTCCTGATTCTCGCTTCTTACATAACTCTAGCTTGTGTTCAGTTTACAAAATCAAATTTTATATATATATATATATATATATATATATATATATATATATAATTTAATATATATAATATAATAATAATATATATATTACTGTTGCCACATAACTTTTTGTCCCCTATTAAACTTCTTCATCTCTACCAAACCATTGTGCAAATTAATGACTTTGAGGGTTGTTTAGTGAGCCATTTATTTTAAATAGGCTATCTATGTGACAACAGGATTACAACTATGCATTGGAGCCTAATGGGGTCACTAGTGGGTAGAAAACTGAAGGGAGACACCAGAGGTACCCAAAACAATACAAGCCTTCCAATTCCTTTTGGTTGTCTACCAAAACTAATTAATGAGATCGTAATGTCAAGAATAACACACACTTTGTTAGGGGCATATAAACAAGTCAAAGTACATCTGTGCTAGAAGTTTTCTTCATGCCAGATAATTTTCAAAGTCCCAGAAGATGCTCTGTAGTCTGCTAAGGGAGAAGTGGTACCAACATGAATCTGTAATTACTATATGAAATATGAGACTGACCTTACCAGTAAGATGTGTTTCCTAGTCAATATTGGCACTACTGTTAAGGAAGTAACCATTCACTCTCTATTATATTTGAGGCCCACTTCACAGGAGAGAACCCATTCCTTATACTATAAAACTGCTTAAATATTCACGGGGAGGTCACAGTTAAAGCAGACAGAGCCCAATTGTAGCTAAAATGGTGAGAGGTTTTATTGTTTGGGGTTTTATTTTTGGTGGTTTTGGGGTTTTGGTTTTGTTTTGTTTTGTTTTTGCATGGAGTGGGGACAAAGCACTAAAAAGTAAAATATATTAATACCCACTATAATTAATGATATAGAAGAGCTACTATATTATTTAGCTGTTTTGTTATATCCAATTATATATGCTTCTTATAGAAATAAAATAAGATATATCTTCTAGATTATTAAACAATGAAAAGAATGATACAAACAGAAACTACAAGTTTGTATTTATTTACCTCAGTTTTTGATATCATTGTCAGATTTATTCCTGTATTTTAGTCTATTATAATAGAATATAATGGGTTCAGTGGGCTCAGTTATGAGAAATTACTTTCTAACAATTCTGAAGGCCTGTAAATATGAGAACAAGTTTCTTGGTTAGTTAGTTTCCAAGATGAATAGAGTTCCCTTTCTTATAAATCTTATATGGCAGAAAGAATAAGAGAAATAGATCGAGAGAGGGGGAGATGCTTGGAAGAGAATTGGTGTCACCTTGAAGGTCTTACTCGTCCTAATTTAAACATAACTAACCTGAAAGAACCCATCTCTAAAATACCACCATACTAGGGATTTGCCCTTTATCATAAGAATTAGAAGAACACTATTCAGTCTACTTTAATCTATAAACTAGTAGAAGTGTTCATAGAGCTTCAAGCTAATTGTCAAGACAAGTAACTATGCTGAGTCACCAATATTAAGTAAAATAGTATTACCAGTCTCATACTGAAGAATAGTAATGCATAAGAACATATTATCCCCTACAAAAATAAAATTAAGTCTCATTCATACAAATTGTATGTGCGTGTATGTGTGTGTGCAATAAATTCAAGAAATATAGTTTAGTTATACAAATGTATAATAAAGCAAATATTCTTCCAACCACCCCCCCCACACACACACACACACTAGGTCCTTACTCCTCTTCATTTCACAACAAATCCTTTCTCACTATTTCTATTACTTTTAAACATTGATTTCTCTATTAGTTCTATCTGTAAGCATGGACTTCTTCCTCTCTTTTTCTCATGCACCTGTAACAGGACCACCTGATTTCAAAACTTTAAGACCTAGCTTTTTCCATTTCCATACATATATCATAGATCTTTTCTACTTGAATTTGCTGACAGATGTCCAGAACTAGGCTGCCTCAGCCATAGCAACAGAAGCAGAGCACTGATTAGATTGCAGTTTTCTGAGCCATCTGAGAGCCTGCAGAATCACTAGAGTACATATTTCCAGCATTGTTCCTACTTTAAACAAATACACTCAGACTACTTCTAACAATATAGAAACGCATTTTTCTGGAGCTTAGAGAACACACCTGACAAAGATAAGAAAACAGACACAAGGAAGAAGACCAGTAAGTTCTAAGGTCACAACAGCATACTTTAGTCAGGTGTCACATCTGAGATGGTGTTTCAACGTAGACCCAGAAAATAGTTATATTTAGAAGGGCACAGCCAGAAACACAGGAAATAAGGCCTTGCAAAACATGGACATGTACAGCTGGAAAGTTCCTGGCCTGAGTCAGTGATAAAATTAGTTGTAACTGTCACTAAGTTACCTTCTCAATCTAACCTAAGAGATGTCATCACATATAACCTTAGCTCTGATGATGTCATCAGATTTTCTGTAATTTAAAAGCCATTCCAAGCTCTTTATCTCCCTTTACATTATCTTTTATTCCATTTTTTAAAACTTCTTTCTTATCAATAATGCCCCCATTCTCTGGCAAAAATAGCTAACAGCTTGACATGGAGACAAAGGAATCTCATGTAGTGCTCCACAAAAGAGGCAGAATACACCCAATGATCTCTAACTGCATGGAAATTAAAAGAACCCTGAAGATTGCTGAAAGAAGGATGGTGTTGTCTCAAATTCTGTCTCATACCCTTCTGGATTCTTAAAAAAATGGACATCTAAAGAGAAAATTGCAGAAGTTCTCACTATAAACAGAAATTGTGCTTGGGAAGATGAGCCTGGTGAGTGCCCCTCAAATCATAGACCACAAATAGCCTATTTTTTTTCCTACAAAAATAGCTTTGATCTGAAGCAGAAAATCATTGAAATAAAAATTGTTGGAAAGGAAAAAAGTAATGATTAGCCACAGCTAGTTTCTAGGGTTTTTCTTTTTTAATTCTTAAGTTGCATGTATTCTGAAAAATGGTGTCAGATTTAAATTGTATTTAATCATTGAGGAAAACGATAAGAAGACTCATGAGGGTGGGGCTGTGTTGGGTGGGGGAATCAGGAATAGGAGGAGAGTGGAGGTAGATATGATCAAATTACACTGTATATATGTATGAAATTCTAATCTGTTTTAAAAGTGATTTTACATACTATTCTACCGATGATTAAAAAGCCAAAATTGTATCTATATACAAATACATATGTTCTAGATTAGCTAAATATTATGATTCCTGTGGGCTGGAAAGATGACTCACTGGATAAGGTGTTTTCATAAGGAGTGGATATCAGATACCCAGATACCGTGGACAAACCACACAGCCATGGCAGCGGCCTGTTATCCTGCGTATGGGAGGCAGAGATAATGGATCTCCAGGGCAAACTGGCTAGATAGACTAGGTGGCGTCAGTGAGCTTTGGATCCAGCCATAGACCCTTCCTCAATAAAAACAAATAGAAAATAATTGAGGAGGATGTCCAACATCACGCCACTCTGTAAGCATGTACACAGAGATAACTGCACGATCACACAAACCACCCTTCAAATCACATGCGTATCACATACACACAAGATAAACAAAATTCAATAAAAGAAAAAGATGTATAATTTATGAATGCAGCTTAGTTTCTGGTTTTGACAGGGACAAACAAGAGAATCTGCTTCTGAATGATGGGCTAACTTGGAAATCTGTCCATCTGCAACACTGGCTGTTAATGGGTTAATTCCGACCCTACTCTTGTTCATAAGGGGCACATTTCTTCTATCTGTCAGTCAGAGAAACTCTGAAAACATCACTTGAGACCCGAGCTTGGCTCAGTACTGAAGGAGAGTGAAAACAGAAACTAATGACCTCATTTTTACCCTCTCTCACGGAAGGAAAACTACCTCCTCACACAAATGAGACAGGGAAGTGAGAAATCATGACTTGTAGCTTAATGCTTCTCAGGGGTATTGTTCTGAATTCCACAGACCTGCCTCTGCAGAAGGAATGCACAAACCCTTTAGAGTCTTCAATCAAATCCTCTGCAGCAATTCTAACGAAGTCCCACTGTGTCCTAGTCCAAGCCAAGGGTTTGAATTTGGATCTGAAAGCAACTCCCAAATCTCTTCCTCATTTTACACATTCGTTTGTAGAGTGAGTTAGTGTTAAGGATTCCAATGCAGCACATAGTGGCCAGAGATGTGAATATGTGATGAGAAAGCCTGTGTAGCTTATTATAAATACTGAATTAAAGGTATGTTTGTACATCCTTAAAGAATATTGATCAATGGAATTCACTGCACTAAAACAATGGATTTTATGCAGAAATTCTGTTTGTACTTAGAAGCATGAAGTGAATGAAATCAAAAGAAATAAGAGGAAGCTATAAGCTATATATCTGGGAGGCTACAAATGACCCATAGCATGAAAGCATTTGATGGAATAATAAAAGGAGATTAAAAAGTCAGGAAATGGCTTAGTGTGCTATCCAGAGGTCTACATGCAGGGGCAACCTTCGAATCATCTGAGAAAGCTTAGTTTCCTCATCCCCAAAAAAAGCATTCATACACATGTGTGTACGTGTGTGTGTGTGTGTGTGTGTGTGTGTGCTTTAGTGCCTTTGTAAAAATTATTTCTCTCCACCTTCCCACTGACTTCCTTTCTAAATACCCTAGGATAAAACAATGTGTAAAGTATACTCACACTTTATTTATTTACTTATTTATTTTTAATCTTAAAGGTATTTAGTTCTGGAATTCATGAAATTCAGTCCTAGATCCTAGGTCCCAGTATATTCACAGGCCCTATTTTTATCTGGCATGGTAATGACCAAAACCTTTTTTGCCAGTTGCTAGAGAAAGCCTAGGAGGAACATGTTCACAAAACAGATGAAAAAATCACCCAGCTCCTAGGAGAAGCAGGGCTAGAAGATGGTTAATAATAAAAAAAAGTCTCTATGGCCAGAGAAAAGAAAGCAAAGCAAGAACTGTGCTATGTTCTTTCCTAAACCCACTGTGAGTCCAACTCATGTATCTAGAGGTGAGACTGCAACTAAGATCTGACTTCTAAAGATTTGTACAAGGTATGGAACTACTTGGAACCTTAAAAAGCATGATGCACGGACGAGGAGAAAGTTGTTCCCTAAATATTAGAGACAGTTCAACTTTCTGAGGCATTGTGTGCTAACCATGTGAGAAGGGAAAGTGATTCTGGTAGCAATCTTGGATGATGCTATGCTGTGACTTAGCATGCAAAGCTCTACACTCAAGACACTCTACTACAGCCTGAAAAGCAAACGACCTGATTTTGTGTGTGTGAAAGAAACTACCTGATAATAGTACTAAGGCATGATAGGACATACATGGCTTTGTGGTCCTGAAGTCCTAGGTAAAAGCAAAAACTGGATAAGAGTAGGGAAGAGAAAGGAGATGAAAATATAGATATTTACTGAAGATATTGAAAACATTGGTCAAGTTCCCCCATGAAATGTTCCTTTACTATACTGGTCATACTGGTCTTGTCTTTACTTGGTGCCATATCCTTCAGGGTTTCCCCTAAGTTTAAATTTCTCAGCCATAGCAATCAGAGCAATAGAATGTATAATATTTGACAAGCTATATCCTGTTCCCTCTGCTTTGAATTTCGAGGCTTTGCGCATTGAAAATACCCAGCAAAAGAGCTATATATCCAATTCGGGTTTGCTTTAAGAGAAGGTTACAAGATAGTGTTTGAGATCTTTCAGGCTTCTATTAAAACATGGACAATTTAAAATAATATCCATCTTCTGCTCACAATTTTTGAGCTGGAATGAGAAAATCCATTTCAAATCTAAGAAGTGATACCTGACAAAAGCATAAAATTGGCAACATTACCTAAGTACTCTGAATTACTTCTTAGCTAAAAACGAGATATGTATACTGTGCTGAAATGTGAGGGTTGAGTTAGTACTGGTCCTGTCTACTTCTCCCTTTGCTGGAGCACACTGGGCTAGACTAGATGGAGGGAAGCTTAGCCAGGTAGGTGGGTGCAGGCAGGATCTTCATTGGTGGTGAATGTGCCTGTAAAGAACACACATCCAGGAACAGCTTCCGAGAACTGGTTCCATTTACTGGAGGTATTTAAGCCCCTGGGGAGGTGGCCAGGTTCTCTGTGGGCAAGGTTTATGGGTAGGACAGAAGTAGCAGAAGATATTGCATCTGCATACTCAGGGGCTGTAGTTGGAAGGAGCCTTATAAGATCAAATGAGGAGTGAAGCCTTAGAACTCTCAGGGTAATAAATTCCTACTAGGGTTGATGGTGTGACTGCTGAATTTATGGCACGAGGTTGGCTGTGGAAGGGTGCCATGACCTGCCATCCTCCTCTGAGGTATCTAGGATTGAAGCGCTCCTCAACTTTTCCTCGATAATTCAGGATCATTATAGTCCCACAATAGGACATAAAAATAAAACATATAATAGAGAGTACATTAAGTAAAAACTGTATTCGCTCCTTGAACTTTTGTTAACAAGTATGTAAGCTCAATGTGAGTCAACAGACAGAGATTATAGTCTCAGACTACAACAAACTTTCCGTTGAGAACTCACCTAAAATAATGTAGCTTGTAATTGTGTCTCTGAAAACTCATTCAAAGTAAGGGTCACCTGCATGCACTAGAATAATGCCTCATTTGGGAATTATTTTATGTGGACTGTCCTTTCATCAAATAAATTATATGCTTGTTGTGGGCAGGATTTATATCTTACAATTTCACATAATTTTCAGTAGATGACAGGATGATGGGGTAACGGTAAGAGTAATGGTAAGCTTGTTGATGGTAAGAGTTGGTTTGCTCATAGATAGAAAACTGCTGTCCAGGCAGAGAAATATGGTGCCCAAAAGTATGGAGTTCCATGGTAAAAAGAATCATCAAGTTTGTATTCAACTTTCTTGATTATGATATGTTCTATTATTTTCTCCTCAATGTGGACTGGTGTGCTCATGTGATGATTATCAATGATATATGTCCTTTTTATTTTGATAGAAAACAAAAATAATTAAATCTCATAGCCATGTTGAAGGAAAAGGTAAAATAGTCAAGCATATAAGTTATGAATAATTTTTTTTCTTCCTAATTTTAAATAATGTTCCTCTAAAATATTAAGCGAGGCATTCCAAGCTCAGGAAGAAAAGGCCACTTGTTACTTGTCATAAATGGATTCTAATTTATAATGTATATAGCTTTATATGTAAAATGCTGCAAGACTGTGAATACTGTAATATTTAGAAAGGTTATGAAGAAAGGGTGTTATTTGGTGATGAGGATGGATGAAACATAGCCAAAACAACACATGAGCCTTGAAAACGGATATAGATATAGAGATAATTTCTGTATTCAACTTTGTCATAATTTCTCCATCCTCTTCCCAACCCACTTTCTCTCTCTCTCTCTCTCTCTCTCTCTCTCTCTCTCTCTCTCTCTCTCT
>JANHMN010000011.1:34645483-34728156 GCA_030674055.1 Rhabdomys pumilio | reverse complement strand
TCTCTCTCTCTCTCTCTCTCTCTCTCTCTCTCTCTCTCTCTCTCTCTGTGTATGTGTGTGTGTATGTGTGTGTGTGTGTGTGTGTATGTGTGCGTGTGTGTGTATGTGTGTGTAGGAGAATAAGAGTGTAATTGACAGTGAAAGTACAAAACTCCAAGTGAAATTTTATGATTTTAGAATGGCCAATCTAACCATGAGTTCAGTGAAATACATAGCGTTTGGGGAAGGGCAAGTGTTTGTTAAGCAGATACCTTAAACTATCTGTGTGATGTTTGACTTTTGAGTTCATTACACTAAATGTTTTAAAAAGTTTTTTAAAAATCAGCTTTTCATATCCTCCAAGATAAAGGAATATTGAAGATGCTTGCTCTCTCAGGCTCAGGGGTAGTGTTTAGGACAGGGTTAAAGTAAGACTGAAGTGCTGATCTTTCTACACTTAAATAAAACACATTTTATTCAGTTCTGGGTTTAAAACACTCTATTTGATCCATTATTCTGTATTTCTAGCAGATAGAAAACGATCTTTTCCTAGAGTGAAACATGGCTTGAGTTTATCCCTTACTATCTGCAGTAGAAATTAATAGGAAAAATGTTCCCATTTAAATACTGGAACAAAATAATCATGAGAGGCAGAAGGAGGGAGGGATCTGGATGGAAGAAGGAAGGAGAGGAGAAAAAAGGGGCAGGAGCAGGTGTGAGGGTGGAACAGAGAGAGGCCCAGAAGGCCAGGAGAATGAATGAAAATAAGCAGTGACCAGACTAATTTGGGATCCATCCCATGGGCAGGCATCAAACCCTGACACTATTACTGATGCTAGGTTATGCTTGCAGACAGGAGTCTAGCATGGCTGTCCTCTGAGAGGATCCACCAGCAGCAGACTGAGACAGATGTAGATAATTAGACCCAACCATTGGACTGAGGTCAGGAACCATTATGGAACAGTTAGGGGAAGGATTGAAGAAGCTGAAGGGGATGGCAACCTCATGAGAAGACTAACAGTGTCGACTAATCTAGAACCCTGGGAGCTCCCAGAGATTAAAATACCAACCACAAATCATAAGTGAACTGGTTTGAGGCTCTGAGCACATATGTAGCAGAAGACTGCCTTCTCTGATCTCAATGGGAGAGGATGTGCCTAATCCTGTAGAGATTTGATACCTCAGGGAAGGGCAATACCTGGAGTGGGGCACTCTCTCAGAGGCGAAGGGGAAGGGGATGAGATGAAGAACTCTGGGACCAGGATGGTGGCAACATTTGGGATGAAAATAAATAAGATAATGATTTAAAAATTAAAAAATGGTTTTCAACCACTATGAAGTTGTTTATTTGCACACAGTAAGAGTACATACAGTCCCTTAGTTTTAAAAGTTTACCCTCTATTTGATTGGTGGCAATTTCTCACAGCCAACCAACCAGGTATGTTTACCATTGTCCTCCTTCCCACTAACTTTCTCCTCAGGTAAAGTGAACATTCTCCCTAAATCCTGTTTTCATATGTACACCCAGGATTACCCTAATTTTCTTTCAATGGTGATGTTTTTCTTTGAAAATATTCATATTTCTTATTTTCTTCAAATTATAAATGCAAATTATGGTAGTGATATGTCTTAATTTTATGCCAAGTAAACTTCATGGTCCGTAGTTCTGGCTGCACAGCAAGTCTAAATATGAGAACTCTTGACCCACGGTTGATTAAGACTTGTGACATGACCAGCCATTCAAATAAACATGAATAAGCAGAAGGTCCTTCTCTGGGACCTGAATTAAGGAAGCAACTCACAGACTCAGACTCAGAAAGTAAAATATGCAAATAGTAGACCCAGGAAATGAAAATGAACCTTTCATAGAAAATTAAAGAGATTATAGCAACTTTCTCAAATGTTAAAACAAACAAACAAAAAATAAAAGCAACAACAACAAAAACATACAAAGCAGTACTAACACAGAGAAAGACCAGATTGATGAGATATAAATGCATAGAATACAGTAAGAATGTGGCTAGACTATGGACAAAAAAAGGAACTAGGCTATCTATGTTCTTGTAGAGCAGTGTGGTTGATAGCTAAAAAAAGGACTTAGCCTGCTCTGCATGCTTTGGCTCCATTGGGATTCTTGCTTCCCTGAAAGTCTGACACATGCTCCTGAGTACATGCTGCTCAACGGCATCTAATTCATTAAATTATCTTTACCAGCAGCTCATAAGCATCTTAAGAAGGCCATGTCTTTCTTCACTTTTGTTGTCTTTCACACAAATTTCTAACAGTACTTGACACATATTACTTGCTGATTGATTCAAGGCAACTTAGAGATACTACAAATTTATCTCAAATAACAAGGTAATGATTCCAAGTCTTCAGCTTAAAACAGAAAATGCAGCTTAATTTCTAACCTGTTTACTTTCTTTTTTTGTCAGTATTTTTAAGAGATGGCAATAATAACTCACTGCATAGCTGCCACCAAGTATCAGGAGAGTTAAATACATAGGAAGTTGGATTTGATAAGTGACAAGAACTTGTCAAAGTATGTTTATGACAAGGAGAAAAAAAAACTGTCCTTCCTATTATGAGGAGACAAAGACAGTCATATATTGTATTAGATTATAACTTCCTACTACTTACTCTTTCAAACAGATGCATGCCAAATACAAGTTCAGACATTTTAAATGGGAAGAAAAGATAATAGTACAAAATGAGTCAAATATGTTTGGCACATGAAAATTTCAGAATAAATTCTTTGGTACTTTCAAATGCTATAGAAATAGATAAGACAGGGATGGAAGCCCTCTTTAAGTTTGAGGGTAGTTATTAAGTTATCTTCCCGTGTTATCTCCTTTCAAGTGCATAATTTCTGCTTCTTCGGCTTTTCTGACAGGTCGTCCTTTTCATCCCTTTAATCACTGTGGTCAGTCTTTTCTGAACCAAGCAATTTCTCAGCACCCTTCTCAGGTAATTTCCCTGACTTTAGAATGCCTTGTGTTTAATGACACAGTGAACCAAAAGGATCAAAGATTTATTTGGCTCTTGTTGGCCTGTATCACAGCTGTGATAGAATGTTCTGGCTTATAGACAAGGAGGAAGCAATAAATATAGCATGTCTGACCTTCAGGAAAGACTTTTTTTTTTAAATTTTATTACAATGTTCCTTTACACCACATGCCAGAAAGCTAATTGTCTTCATTACATAAGAGACTGGGCTACACTGAGACACATCCTTTCTCATCTAATTCTAATAATCTTGCAATGAATGGAGAGGCCCCCTTTGCATATTTCTAGACCATTGTGGTAGTCCTGCAGATGTTCTTCTTGATGATCTACTCATGTGAAGCCTCTTGCATGCGTCTCTTCTGGTATACCAGTGAACAAAACAGAAACATTATTCTATTTTTCCAGGCTAACAATTGAACTTGGGGATTGCACATGTTAGGTGAGCTTTCTACCACATAGTTTCACCCACAGCCTCAGAAGTGCTTTTCTTTACTGGACTTTTCTATTGCTCTCTTGACACTGACATAATATTTTCATTCATATATAAAGTTATGAGAGAGAGAGAGAGAGAGAGAGAGAGAGAGAGAGAGAGAGAGAGAGACAGAAATGGAGGGGAGTTGAGCGTATGATGAATGACAAAAAGCCATAAAGACAAGTTCTTAACATCTCTGTGAATGAACTAGAAAAATTAATAATTGAACTGCTCAATTAGTGTTCAGAATTTGTATTATTATCTACTCCAATACCTATACCAATCTGCTTTGATATCATTCAGGTTTCAAGACAAGCTACTGAGAATCTCCACAGGTGAGATAATGACTAGTCATTTAGGAAACCATGGTTACCGTATTGATTAGATATGTGTGAACAGTCAGCCAGGTACTATTCAGTTTTTAAGGCTTCATCTTCCACTTGAATAACATATATAGACTAACACATGTTCCACATGTTCTCTAAGAAATGAACTTCAGCTCAGAATGTAAAGGCGTTAGGTTTGTTACCTCCAGTGCTCTGGTCATTTTAAGGGTATATCATTTCTGATCTCATTAATAACCGAGGCCACAAAAGTTGTGCTGGGTTATCCACGGGCATCCTTTTTTTTTTTTTTTTAATATTTTCCCATTCCTCCTAGACTGGTGTATTTCACTTTGCATTGATCACAGATTCTCAAATGAAGCTAGTATTTCTAATGTTTAGATATTTACATTAACCTCTTCAGCTAAGAACAGAGGTCATATATCTATTGTCACATTCCATTGCAACTTGTATAAGCAGTGCTCTTGAGGTTGCAGAAGCATTTGTACTCACAGTAGAAACAGACCCAGTGCCTACTGATCACATGAGCTTGGAAGGACCAAAGTTATATCCCTGCAACCCTTCAGAGTCTTACTTATAATGGACACTGATCATACTTTCTTGAACTCAGGGTATTGGTTCCTACAAGATGAGTTTAGGCCAGCTTTCTCCATCTAGTCTGGACCACTAATGGTTCTCATCTAGATCATAGTAAAACCCTTTTCCCTGTTATGAGCCGAGTACTAAAATGAAACTTTGTGGAAACTGGTAAAATATAGATTGTATGCATCAATACAATTTTATTATGAAATAATTACAATAGAAACAGTTTTAGAATTTGCAAAAGTGCAAATGTGCAAAGAGAGATTTGAATATTTGGGATAGAGGTCATTGCTATTTTATGTGACTTTGTTGTGAGAGAATAAATATAAGACTGTATACAAATATACACTACAGCCTTTTGCTGCAGTAATATTTCACACAAAGTTGCTTTGCAAGAAGCTAATATTATAAATAAATCAAATGTATGTTTTGAAAAGGATGATGAATAACACTTCTTGGGTTTATTTAAGCTTCCTGAATTTTAAAACATATTGCCATAGATATAGCAACACATGATGGCTGATGTCTGCAAGAGATCTCTGTATATAGGAGAGAAGTAAAGCAAATCTCTTTTTTACAAATCAGTTGCTAAACCTCTCTCATTTCCTATCTATTCTATATGGTTTTCTATGAACACTTATAAAGTTTTATGCTTCGAACTCACTAAAATTGGCTGCAGATAGTGAAGAACCCTGTCGTATCCTATTATATCTCAGGTAGGTAAAAAAGTGACCACAAGAGACTGAAATAAGAAGAACTCATATCTCAACGTACTACGCCAAATAGATCATGTAAATATGATCACAAACCTCGGTGAAGTAAACCCTAAGTACATGTGTGTATGTGATGTGTGTGCAAGTATGTGTACATGAGTGCACATATGTGTGAGTGTGTGCATGTGTTTGTATTCACTATCATGTGTGTGTGATGCATCTGTTCACATGCCCTGTGTTTATGCACAGAGAGACATAGGAAGGGAGAGTTAAGGCAAGAAGGATGATAGGAGCCTGAGAAAATCAAGAAAGAGAAAGAAATTAGAAGATAATAAGGGTGTTCCAATTACATGAAGACAATGATTGTGATTATGAACTTGTCGTCAGTAACTGGTAAGAAATTACTAAAGCCCACCAATGTTCTTTACTCTTCATATGCTGAAAATATTTTAAAGTTATTAAATTCAGAGTTTGTTCATATGTTGAAATATAGGCACATCAGATTTTAGAAAATGTAGATTAGATATGTGTTTTATGTAAAATACAATGAAAAGTTAGAAATGGTTATGAAATAACCTGACTTTATAGATCAAATGAAAATAGCCCCTGTTCTCAGCTTTTCAAAAATGTACTAACAAAAATTTACATGAAACACCAAAATCAATACGCCATATTCATGCTCATAAAATTTTCTTTGAGTGTATGAAGCAGTGAAATATTTGAGCCGCCAACACAATTCTCATCTCAAGATGGTACCATAATGTAAGTAAGTGGCCTGGTGGAAGTTTACTTAGTGTCATGTTTTTCAAACTTTCATTCTGCTTGTTGGTGATTTCACTGTTTAAAATCACTCCCGGGTACAGTGTTGAAATACTATCCAGTGTTTCCAAGCACAGGAAGGCTATTTGTGTGTTATAAACAAAGATAAGTTTCATTCAGACTGACTTCTAATGCTTTAGCCTGTGAACTCAGTGGTAATAAATCAACATACACTTTCTAAAGGTATTTTAACAGGAAGAATGAAAGAACATATAAGCCCAAGTTATGTGGGTAAGTAGAGTAATAGAGACTCCAAAGCACACAGGAACCTAATCTTATATTTCCCTTCAGAGAAATGGTGCAGAAGTCTCCAGTGCAGTAGTCTGTAATTTAGTGCTTGGGGTAAATCTACAGAACAAGACATTTCAAATAACGAGACTTGGTTGTATTTTTTATTCAATTTTATATAATTTATCTGAAGTAATCAGTATAGTATATGAATATATTATATAACACATACTCCATAATATAATATAACCAAGAGCATTACAAAGACTTATTGATAATATAGTTACAAAATATCATACATGGCTTTGAAGTTAAAATTAAGAGAGAAAGCTGTTAGACCGTTGGGAGTTGCAGTTTCCTGATTCCTCCCAGCCTGTGCTTGCCCATCGACCCAGGCTCTTTTTTCTGTACATTTGTGATTACTAACAAGTTACACCTAAGGATATTGAAATGAGGCTTGGAGAAGAAGCTTTACAATGAGCTAAAAAGCCCAAACTAACTAACCTAGTGTGAGTTGGTCCAGGAGACAAAGTCAGAACTTAGAATTAAACTTGTGGAAAAAAAATTAAACTTGTGATGCTTAGTAATCTGTTTAAACTCTTTTGTTATATAATTCAAAAAAGGTTTTATTACTTTTCCCATTATAGCCAATGTATACATCATGGAAGTAAACTAAAAATTAGAATCGTAACCATTAACTTCAATAAAAGTAATCATAGTTTTGTTCTTGTTATTGCTGTGAAATTCCCTGATGTAAGGCAGTTTTCCTCAGTATGGGTATTGAATTTTGGGTAAAAGACAGGAAGGTCTTGCCATATATTTGTATCCACTGGCTAGTTACAAAGACAGTGTGTAATTTTATTATATATTCATAGGACCGAGGTTGAGAAATAAATATTGTTACCCTGTTTTAACAGGAAGTACCAGAATGGGTATGTCTTTAGAACAAAAACTGACATTTCCATCCTTAGGCTGAAGAATCGATCTATAATTTAATTGTATGCTGGTTAAATTTTCAACTTGACACAACTTTAAGTTACCTGAGAAGAGAGAACCTCTATTGAAAAATTGTTTTGATCAGATTAACGTGTGGTCATGTCTGTGGCATATTGTTTTGATTGATGATTCAGACAAGAGGATTTAGCCCTCTGTGACATCATCTCTAGGTATATAAGGAAACTAAGCGTCAGACAGACAGAAGATGAGTATGCAACCTTCCCTTACTTCGGATCGTCTCTTAAGTTCCACTCTGAGTTCCCCCAATAATTCATGACCTGGGAAATGTAAACTAAAATAGACCCAAGATTGGTCAGGCCTTTGTTTTTATTTAATTCTGTTGCTGTGATAAAACTCTTTCAATAAATAAATAAATAAATAAATCTTGCTTTTTATCTTAGGGCCGAGTCTGCATTTCTTAGGTGCTCTCCTGGATTCTTAAAGATGCTTGAGGACAAATCATTTATTGAAGAACAGTTGACTCCTGAGCTCTATCTACTCCATGGTATCCTGGACAAGGCCTAGGTGATTTGATTTTAATCAAAAACACAAGAGATTTAGAGCAGATATTCAGATAGCACTCTGGAATGGCGTTGCTATATGAACTTGTACAGATCCCCTCATTAACAGTCTCTCTGACTATTAACACATGTTTTCTAATTCCTGCCACCTGGGTATTTCTAAGACACCTTAGAATTTTAGAAAGATGAAAAGTAAGTCTGAGAAATAACACACTGTGCTCCAATTAAAATGGAATTTTGAGGATATAGTCAAATTTACTTTCATGGGAACAAATATTTAGTCAGCATTTACTTCTAATTAATGTTGCAGGTGTTATACTGGGTGTGCAGGTAGCAAAATTGAGAAGAAAAGATCTCTGCTTTTATTTTTGTTTTTTGTTATTGTTGGGGTTTTTTGGTTTTGTTTGTTTGTTTGTTTGTTTGTTTGTTTAATAATAGTTATTCCAAATTAAAAAGCATTCTGACTGGAACTAGTGTAATTCTAGGTCTTGGCGGACCACTCCCCATTGTTCATCAAGTTCCACTCTAACAGCTGAAATTTTCTGTTTGGCCTCCAAATGATCTTGCCCATTTTAGCTATGAGTGTCATATATTTTTTTCTTTTACCATTTTGAACTACAGTCATATCATATACCAAGGATGAGATTAGCAAATCATGTATCTAATAACTAATCTAATAACTAAATCATGTATCTAATAAATGTATCTAATAACATTGAATGCATCTAATAACACTGAATTTCTAAACTTCAAAAAGTTACTTCTGGCTTACTTTTCAAAGATAAAATAGTGACCCAAGCTCGAGATTTTTCATTCAGGATGTGGTTTGCTTTCCTCAAATTTCCACAAATGGGCTTACCTTTTTCCATTTAGTAAAAAGATTTAAGAATCCATTGGTAGAAAAATGTAAAATTCATAGTCATTCTTCTCCTCCGGGTTCTTTGCTTCTTTGTTTTCTCCCAGAATCAACTTCATTAAATTAGAGCACAAGAGATTTTACATTCACAATTGCTCTTAAAAGCAGTAGTGCTTTACCCAAACAATATCCTCTCTGTCATTTCAGAATCACAGAAACAGAGCAAACGGCTTCAATAAAAACTGCAGCTGAAAATGAAGACCACAGCGTCTCCTGGGCCAAGTCTGTGATCTGTAACCCTGCTCACTCAAGTAAGATGGAGATTACTGTGCTGTTCTCGTCGACGCTTTAGACATGATCAGTTAACCTTAAAAATACCAAGGAAATGTCACAGAAAGAGCAACAACCTAAATTTCTAAAAGGAAAATAACTTCATCTTTATTTTTACAGTTTCAAACAACTATAGATGGTAGTTCTGGGGTAATAATTCACTGGCAAGATGCTGAATTGATGAGGATGTAAAAGAAAACAGAGCCCAAGAAGACAACTTCAGCCTAACAGGAAATGTAGTTAAACTACCGTAATCCAGAACAGCAAATCACCTTTTGGTTTCATCTGATTTCTGTTTCACAGGAGTTTTAATTCCAAATGGCTTTACTAGTCCTGCCTAAAGGATAAAATTTATGTTGCATATGAGGTCAGGTGCAATGCAGCTTCTCATATCTGCTCTCACTAATCGTCCAGGTGGCTCTGCTCTAACCCAGGAAATAACAACAGAGTGCGAGGAACCAGAGTGTGTGTAGTCTCATCCCACCTTGCCGAAAGGCCAATTCCTGAAGCAATGTAGGTTCTCCAAATCCAGTTCCACTTCATTAAAAATACCATTCAATGGGCAGAGTAGACAGATACCTATAGGAAAACCAGGTGAAGGAGTGGCTATCTCAAAGCATACAAATATCTTGCAAAAATGAGAAATAATGCTATATATGACAGTGACTTCTGTTTACACAGATATGCTAAACTCTCTTAGGTGAACTTCAAAATATTACTTGATATTTTAGAATATTTTCAAGTTTCTTAACCACAGCCCACAATATATTCTAGCAATCAAAAAGTGCCTATGGTGCTTTTCTTATTCTGTTCAATGTAAATTGCTATAAATAACATCGCTAAAGATCACTGAGCTTTCTTATTCCTTGCACATTTTGATTTCAGCATGAAAATAAATTCATAGGCCGTTACTTAATTTTTTCCCCTACATTTAGGGGAAAATGGAAATGAAGAATTCTACATTTTTAACATTGAAGTATGTTTAAAGGTAAAACTAGAACTACCGCAGTGTAATTACACTGACATCTTTTGTAAGTGATAACACATGATAACATATAATTGAATGGCTTTTCCACCACAGGAATCACAACTAAGGAAAAAAGACAAAGAGCCTAATTTTTTTTCTCTGACTAATCAGGATTGATGCTAATTAAAGAAGAGTGCAAGATAATGACTTCTCATTACTACCTGATAGATAGAAATAGATTATTTTTATTCTAGGTAAAATAGCAATTAAATAACTTTTTTAAAAGAATGTATTTTCAGAAGGCTTTTTTCTATAATTGGTGAAGCATTAGGATAAAGGTCTTTCTGGAAAATCATCTACAAAATGGATTTCATCAAAGGCTGTTTATTCTTTAGCTTTTTGTCACACTGTGTGGGATATGAGGAAGACAAAAGACGGTATTTGAATAGGCAGTAATCAGAACAAAATTGACTTGCGTTATTCTGTGGAATGTTTGCATTAAAGAACACAGTCTAACGAAGTAATTAAAATACAAGTTCAAATCCCAGTACCTTTAGCAACTAGTTCTGTAGCTTAAAACCAAGGTTTTATCTTCTGCAATACTTAATTTCTCATCTGTAGAATTTTTGCATAACACATTAGCCAGATGTCACAATGCATGCCTATAAACTCTACTCTTGCAAAGCTGAGGCAGGAAGATTAAGAGATTAATTCTAGCCTGGGCTACAAACATTTTTCCCAGAAAAAAAAATGAGGAGCTGTGTCAAACTCTGTCTCAAATACTAATGCTAAACTGTTCTTCATAAGTCCATTTGAGTATTAAATACTGACATTTCTCTATTGTACAGAGTTTGACCAATAGGGGGAGCTAAACAAATAGTATGAGGTATAGTAGCTTCCTCTGCCCATGCAATAACTCATCACAAACCCAGTGACTGAGAACAGAGATTTTGTGACGGTCCAAGCAGGAGTTGTTTGATTTAAGGTAAAGTGAGACGAGTAATCTACCAAGGTCCTGCCCATAGAGCGTGATCCCATCAACAGATGCTGCCGCTCATCTCTGACTCTGGTTCTTTTCCCAGATCACCAGCTGTAGGCAGAATCTAGCCTCTTACAGATGGAAGACTATGACGCTATGACCTTCGGGAACTGAGAGGTTTCCCCTGGTCTCTCCCATGTGGCCCTTTCAGGATGTGGTGGTTTGTTTCTTCAAAGCCTACGAGAAGGCATCAGCTGTTCCCTCTCCCTGGTATTTCCAAATTCTAAATTCTCAATCGATTTTACACAGTGTTCATCTCATTAGGGCAGAACTTCCCAGATAATCGTTTGATTAAGTTAAAGCTGGCTGATAATAGACCTTAATTACACCATTACACTGCTACTTGCCTTCTCCTTCTCAATTCTTACCTGTGCCCCTGGGTAAGGATTTATGATGAGATTAGGAATGGTAGGCCTATCTTGGAATTCTACACATTGGCACTATCGCTGTATATTTAACATCATTGCTGGTACTAAATGCTAACTGGATTGGTTTTTAAAATACATAGGAAGACATGATGCAGATAGACCAGCAGTATTCTTCTATTACCTACATATTCAAATAGCATTGACTATGTATTTAACAGCAATACTTTACTTTCTTCATAATTCAACTTTTCACCTAGTTGTCCAAGGTTGTTTTGTCCAAGTATTTATAGCAGAGTGAAGAAAATAGCAGCAGGGAAAGGAAAAAAAAACAAAACTAAAATTTAAAAAACACACATACAGTATTAAAGGCTCTTGCTTCTAAGTGTAGGGGCAAAGTCACTTCTGAAAAACTGCATCCCAAGGGAGTTTTCAGGAACTGTTAAGGAAAATAATAATTATCGGCACTCCTGGGTTGCCAAAGAGAATTATTACCTACAGAACGAAAGCAAAGCATGTGTTAGAGTGTAGGTTACTCTGGAAAGCATTTAACAGTATATACAAAACAGAAACAGGAGAAAGTGTGTAATCATGTTGGTCTCAAAAACAACCAGGAAGAGGACTACCTTTTGGAAAGGCATGTGAATACTGTCAAAATAAAAATGGGCTCACTCATGTTAACTGGAACAACAAAAAACAATAATTAAGTGAGAAACCCAGGGGCTATGAAGGAAGGGTTTCTATGCAGGATCACCTGACAGTAATTGTCACAAATGAAACCAGATCTGGTCTTTTGAAGACCAGATCGTGTCCTAAATCCCACTGTATTGTTAGGCTCTGACATTACTCTTGCTATCAGTCTGTAGCTAGAGCTTACTGATCCATAACAGCTAACACCATTCTACTCTCTCTTGCTACTTCCACGTGCATCAACATCTTTGAATCTACCTATGGTGTACTACCCATATGGTGGATGTTTCAGAATAAATATTCTCTGCAGAGTAACTCTCTGACTGTTTCTGTTGTTCCTTTTTTATAGACTGACACCTTAATCAAGTAAAATCAGGTACTGTACTGTATCTATCTAATCTCAAGATTCTTCTAGTGAGCTTGGGGGAAGAAATAAAAGAATCTTTTGAATACTAACTAGTCTCTCTCTCTCTTTCTCTCTCTCTTTCACTCTCTCTCTCTTTCTCTCTCTGTCACACGCACATACACACCCACATACACATGTGCATGCACAAACACATGTAAACACACATGCAGACACACATTCACATGTACACATACACAGAGAGACACACACTAGCAACAACAAAACACATTCTTAAACAAGGTGGAAGATGAAGATGGATCAGAGATTGTCTTCTGACCATAGATATGCTGTGGTACATGCACACCTGCATTTAAACAAAAACACACATGCATACACATGTCTGCACATACCATACACATAGACACACTAACACAAACATCTAAAGCAAACCAAACATAATAAAATGGAGACAGAGAGCCACAGAATTGTTTACAGTTTTGCTTATGTTAAAGGGAATAGAATCTGACTGAGCAGAACTCAGGATCAATGAGAATGAACTTCACACTTTCTGAATGAACATGTCTGAATCCTCTTTTCATTGCCATAACTTAAAATGATTGAAATTGGGCCAATTAAGTAACCCTTCCTTAATGACAGATTCACACTGAATCAGCCTCACCTCAAACTAGTGCTTAGAAGGCTTCAGAGACTCTGTGAAGCAGTAACATGTGTCACATATAAAAAAGCAAAATTAAGCTTGCTAAGCTTTCAGATATCAGTGATGGGTGTACTCGTAGTTGCTGCTTTTGTCTATTTATGATCAATACTATTAAACCCAGCTATCTAACCACACTTTACCCCACTTGTATCCTTAGAAGACACAACTCAGGAAGAGATAACAGATCATTCTACAGGATGGAAACATAAACAAGCACAGAGTTGTTGTTATTATTGCTCTTCCAGAATTGAACACAGTGAAGGAAAACTAGAACAAGAAACTACACACACACACTTGTAAATAATCCCCCACCCATACTGTGGTCTAAAAATCCTAATCAAACTCAGTGGTTCACATACACAAAAAAAAATGAAAATAAGATAAGATAGGAGTTGTTTAGGTAGAGAGCTATCGTATGTGAGGGAGTTAGATGGGAAGGAGAAGGGAGCTCTAAATAACTACATGATTCATTATATAAATATATGAAACTGTCAAAAATAACTTTTAAAAATTGTTATCCTGCAAGCATGTATACTAATGAAAACATTGATGCCAGCCTCTTCATCTCTGTCACTGTGGTTGGTGGAATAATGAAATCCTCACAGGGTCTCTCTGAAATCTGTTACTGAACAGAGAAAAGTAGAGTGTCCAGACAAAATCAAGGACACCGTCTTCCAAGTGGGGAATCAGTCAGAATTATTTGGAATTACGTAAGTCGTCAATCTCATAATTCCAAACTAAAAACTAGATCACCTTTCCTTGAATGTGGTCAGAAGGAGATGTGATGTATCAGCAATGGCTTCAAACATGAAGAGGAGCATCACCCAACTTGTGCTCCCAAAACAAAGGGAGGAAACCTTCCTGCTGCTTCACAAAACACCAAACAGTTAAGACAGTTCATTTTCATCCTAAATGACATTCATGTTGGACTTGTAACCTTCTAGATCAAAAATAGCACATTTGCAGTTTGGGAAGGTCTATTTTGGTAATTTGTAAAAGAAGCAACATATTACTATCACAATTGCTTATAAAGTTGCATATAAATTATTGCATGCGAGTAAAAAACACTTCGTTGGGGAAAGTAGCAAAAGTTAAAATGGAAAATTATGACAAGTGAAAGCAAACTTCCCCTGTTCTTCCATTTCAGAAGGAACATCCCCACTGGGATGAAGAAATTTGGGTAGCCATAACTGATGAACACATTTAAAATCTGCATCAGAACCCTATGTTAAATTCAAAGTAAAGTTCAATGCCTAGAGCCAGACACAACATTTTAATCAAACACTTCTCAGAAGACTACAGATGTATCAAATTTGCATGCAAGCAATTTCAAAGTATAGGTTGGGTTTGAAGGGGTGACTTTTGAAAGAAGACAGTCCTAAAGCGAACTAATATGCTACCTAATAAAATATACACCATCGATCATGATAAGAATCAAAACTATTAGTTGAATGTCCCTCTGAGATGTTGCAATAACTTCTAGTGTATTACACTAGTCATAATATCTGTCCAAGATGGAAAAGATAAATTTCAATATTGCCATTTAGAAATTGTGTACCAAAAATGTCTAGACTATTGTTCATCTTTTTCTAACATTTATGTATCTTGGAGAAGGACATCCAAAAATGAACATGATACCTCACATGAAGCAAGAATATCTTTTATTATTTGGGAATAAAACCCATACATTTGATTAATCAGTAAGACAAATCCTGAGCAATCTGGTGACAACAATTTAAGCAAATGCCACTTTATATAGGAAAGATTAAAAGGAAGAAGATAATTTAAAAAGTGATAGTACATGCTGGCAAGGATGTAGAGCAGGGGCAACACTCCTACATTTCTTCTGGGAGTACAAACTTGTACAACCAGTTTGGAAATCAATTTGGTGTTTTCTCAGAAAATTGGGAATAGTTCTAACTCAAGACTCAACTATACCACTCCTGTGCATATACCTAAAAGATGTTGCACTATCCCACAAAGATATTTGTTCAACTATGTTCATAGCATCTTTATTTGTAATGGCCAGAAACTGGATACAACCTAGGCATCCTTTAATTGAAGAATGGATAAGGAAGATTTCTCAACATCATGAATTTTCCAGGCAAATGAATAGGACTTGAGAAAAATCATCTTGAGTGAGATATCCCAGTCCCAAAAGGACATGTATGGTATTTACTCACTTATAAGTGGATGTGAGCTGTAAAATACAGGTACCATGTTATACTCCACAGATCAATAGCTAAACAAAAGGGAAGGCCCAAGTGAAGAAGCTGGAATCTCACTTAAAAGGGGAAATAGCAGCCTTATTTGTAATATCCAGAAGCTAGAAACAACCCAGATGTCCCTTAACTGAAGAAGGGATACAGAAAATGCAGTTCAGTTACACAATGGAATACTATTCAGCTATTAAAAACTAGGACATTATGACTTTTGCAGGCACATAGATGGAACTAGGAAATATTGTTTTGAGTGAGATAGTGAGATAGCCCAGACCCAAAAGGACATGCATGGTATGCACTCACTGATAAGTGAATATTAGTCAAAAGGTTCAGAACACCTATGTTACAACTCACAGACAGTAGAAAGCTTAAAAGGAAGTAAGGCCCAAGTGTGGATACCTGAAATTCACTTAGAAAGGGGAACAACATAATCATGGGAGGCAGAGAGAGGGAGGAAACTGGGTGGGAGAGAGAAGGAAGGATGAGAAAAGAAGGGGTAGGATCAGGTATGGGGAGAGACAGAAGAGATGCCCAGAGGGCCAGGAGAATGAATTGAAATATATAACAGTGGGGGTTAGGGGGCAGGAGGAACCTCCCATGGGCAAGCACCAATCCCTAATACTATTAATGATACTCTATTATGCTTGCAGACAGGAGCATGCTGTCCTCTGAAAGACTCCACCTAGCAGTTGACTCAGAAAGATACAGATACCCACAGCCAAACAGTGAATGAAGCCTAGGAACTCTTATAGAAAAATAGGAGGAAGGATTGCAGATAGGAACTCCACAGGAAGACCAATAGAGTCAAATAACATGGGCTCTTGGGGCTTTCAGAGACTGAACCTCTAACCAAAGAATATACATAGGCAGGACCTAGACCTCCCCACTCATACATAGCAAATATTCAGCTTGACCTTTATATGAGTTCTGAACAACTGGAACAAGGCTATCCCAAAAGCTGTTGCCTGTATGGGGGATATGTTCTACTAGCTGGGTTACCTTGCCTGGCTCAGTGGTAGAGGAAGCACCTAGCCTCACAAAGACTTGAAGTGCCAGGGTGTGAGGGATAACTAGAGTGGCCCCCACCCACTCAAAGGAGGCAAGGGAGGATGGGGGAAGAATTATGGGAGAGTTGACTGGGAGAGGGACAGTCAGAGGGATGTAAAATAAGCAAATAAATAAAATTAAATTTAATACCAAACAAAAAATGTTGATGGTTCATTTCTTTTAGATTTATAGCAACAAGCAAACTTGACTCTATGAACACATTCCCAATTTTTTTTCTATTACAAGCATTTATATATATTTTGGGTGTGTGCACACATGAAAGGATAACATGCTGGAACCAGTTCACTTTCTCCAACATGTGGATTCCAGGGGTGGAACTCTGGTCATGAGGCCTGGCAATAAGTGCCTCTCCTCATTGAGGCATCTTACCATCCAAATCCTAAATGACATTTTACTAAATACTCTGTTTCCTATTGGTTCAAAGAGTGAAATACATTATAAGTTATTTTTTCTAAGTATTAATTAAATTTTACCTAGCGAGAGTTCCAGAAAAATAACTGTTATAAGGTGATCACTATTCTATCTCTGTCTGTCTATCTATCTATCTATCTATCTATCTATCTATCTATCTATCTATCTATCTATCTATCAAGACAAATAATCTTACTCTGTAGCCCAGGCTGTCCTAATGTTCACAGCAACCCTTTAACCTCAGCCTCTTAAGTGCTAGAGTTGTGAACTGTCATGCACAAGTTAACGTCATTTGTGAAATAGTTGTTCTTTTTAATAGGAGAGTATTGATAAATGTAGGCTTAGAAATGAGTTGTTATTTATTTTATAATAATTTACAAAATAAATAGCAGTCTACTCTTCATTGTCCTTTGGAAATAACTATATATTTTATTAATAGATTCATAAGCCAGAAACATCAATTTGCTGACACATATGTGAGTGCAATCTTAACATGTTGGATCATCAGATTCCATGCAGAAACATGAGGTAAACAGTCAACACATTTTCCTACAGCACAGCTAGTTTCTAGGATCAACCTGCACTACAACATAGGGGGAGTTGTTTCATAACATCTAGAGGGCAAGACCTATCCTGGGAGTCTTCCTAATTAATCATCTAAGCTCATATCCTTTGTCAAAACCTTAAATGAATTAAGTGTTTGGCTGCCTTTTAAGTAGGATGCACCAAAAGTAATTGAATGTGGTAATCGAAAATTTGTTAAACCTGTCACTGCACATCATTATCTGCTCTAAATCCAGCACAGTACAATTAGCTTACAACAGTCAGAGTTGAATCAGGTCCACACCATGGTTGGGTGAGTAATGCATACTCCTCGGGAAATTAATTAGACTCGAAGTAGATGAGCAGAATAAAGGGTGCCTGGTTGAACAGTGAAAACAAGGGACACCCAGGATTTATGGAGTGCCAAACCTATTTCCTGAAGCAGCGTGGGCTAAATAGCCTTCATTACGGCCTGTTAACCAGCAAACATGTCACAGATCAGGCAAGAGCATAAAAATAAAACTCTGCTTAACACTGTTCCCTGTCTTATAATTGATCCCTTAAACATGGGTAACCTAATATGTAGCCATTAATGAGTGATAGATACCATCTGTTTTCCATTGCAACACATATGTAAGGAAACTAAGAGAGAGAAAAAAAAGGTGACAACTCTTCTGTCCAAAAAAAGAGTACACAAGAGCTGGGGAAGAAGATTCCCGGTGCACTCACATTGGTTTAGTATTTTCCTCAAAACCCCATTATCCTGGTTCATATTTTTAGTGAAAAATATAGTTGCAAGGATGATAAAACTTCACTGCAGAGTTTACACAAAGATACAAAATAATTTAAAACAATTAATACAGATCTATTTAGCAAAAAATAAAATTATATTGCTCTACATGGTACACTTACATATATATCTATAGTATCTATAACTACCATATTACACACATATACACACACACACACACACACACACATATATATATATATATATATATATATATATATATGTGTGTGTGTGTATATATATATATATGTGTGTGTGTGTATATATATATATATATAGTATTATATGAAGATATATGTTGTGAAGAATAACTTATAACTTGCCATTAGTACGATTAAATGATACTAAAAAAAAAAAATAAAAAACAACAACAATAAAACAGAAACAGAACAAGTATGATTGTTACCTGTTTGGAAAATTGAGAAAGTTAAGACAATTATGTGAATCCTATGTATAGTGATACAATGGTCCCCATGACAAACAGATAAATAAGTATCTTTTGATATATAAATAAGTATCTAAATTTTATGGTCGAGGCATATAATGTGTGCCTATCCATCACCTGGGTTAGAATTTTTGTTAATTTAAATCTATAAATAAATCTTATAAATGTTATGGAATGTTTATATTTTCTACAAGTGTTATTTACTTCTCTGTCATGGAGTCTGGGAAGCAAAATCTGTAATGTTTTGGGGGCAACATGTTTCTGGTCTTGCTAAATATTTTGTTTCATTGATGTTAAGTAAAAAAGATAATATAGAGATAGATAGATAGATAGATAGATAGATAGATAGATAGATAGATAAACTTTTGAGTTTATAAAATCCAAACTATCTTGATTTCATGTAATTAAAAATGTTTGGAATTTTAATCTCCCCAGCACTTCTGTCATCATTTTTGAATCCCCCTATCTCTGTCATTTCAACATATTTTCATTACTTCTATTATGTTGAGACAGTTTCCATGATGATTGCCTCCTCTGCTGGTCATTTTCTGCTTGCTACCTTTGAGTCAGCCAGTCTCAGTGCAGAACTGATTTCTTCTGGGATAATCCCAGAGATAGGTGAGCTCAACCTTCTGAATTCTTGTTGACTGCAATAACAACACGCTGAGTTCTAGTAAGCATTAAGACAGTTTTCTGCTTTGTACTTTAGATTCTTTGTTCAGTCTTCAAGTTACAGTTGTGTTAACAACATCATGGTTGTTTCCAAGTAAATATGTAGCATATTTAATTGCTATATGTTGATAAATAGATTTTTTAATCTGATGAGTGTCCCTGAAAAGTTTATATGTATGGTACAAAATATTCCTGATATTTGGAATGTAAATACAGACACTCTAGTTTATATAGGACATTATAATTTATACTGTTATATAAAATTTATAATATATAGTATTATGTTTACTATCATATATAAAATATGTTACTATATTAAATATAATATATAGCATATACATTATATTTTAAACATTTACCTTGTAAAATTGAAAAATAAATATGTTTTAAGTGAATAACATTACTTTGGAATTATAAATTCCCAAATACTTTCATTTCCTTAATGGCCATTTATGACATAGAATCTCTTCTGATCTCTAGTCACCCTTGACTTCTCAGTATTCTTCAGTTGGTTTCACTTGTCATGATGTTCTATTAGCATCATTGAGATAGACATTTGGACAGTGTAGGAGAATTTTATATTCAGGGGGCTTAACTGATAATTTTTCTCTCCTATAAAAATGAAATCAATGAAAAAATATCACACATCAAACCTGTTTGGAAAAATCCAATGATCCACCCTTTTTTTACATGAAAGGTTGAATACTTGTGTCAAACTATTAATATATAACCTTATTTCAATAACATTTAATAAAGTAAGTGATAATTATTTGTTGAGGGCCTTGGCCTTACCTGGATGTTTCCATTACTGTTTAGTGTCTAAATAACAGACACTGCCATTTTCTCATCCATTGGATGGAGGATATAAAATATATACACAATGTAATCAGGATCCACATGGATGAGAGGGTAAGCCAATAGACATTTGCATATTTTTTCCAGGTGCCATTGTTTATGGCTGCAAAGTCCTTTTTCAGAGCATAAATTTAGATCCACCGAAACACAAATATGCTCTGATCAGATACTCTGCAGGCCATCATAATAAATTCAGACCACTCATGATTCCCAACACCTCAGTACCAGAAAAATATGTGTACCATTCATGAGAAGCACAGCACAAGGTATGCTCTGAACTATCAAATTCCATAGAGTATTTGAACCTTGATATCCTACCAGTCCAGGGAAGATCTCTAGTGTTAAATAGCAAGAAGGTGATTTTTATTGCCTCTCATAATTTTTCTAACTACTTTCATGAAAAAAGGTTTCAAAAAGATAATAGAATTAAACAAGTTAGTGCATACCTCTCAGAGATTCCTCATTTACATTCTCCCTATGGTCTTCTTCATAGAGTGCTTCACTTGTCTACTCTTCTATATATGTATCAGCTTATACTTACTGTATTTCCAAGTAGGCTACAGATATGAGTATACTTCTCACACACTTAGCACATATGTGCAGTAAAAATAGTGTGTGTGTTTGTGTGTGTGTGTGTTCATACATGCACTAAAATAGTATGTGTATACACTATTTTATTTTTAATTGTAGGTGAAATGCATCTTCTACCACAAACATAAGTATAAAGAGAAGCATTTAACTAAACAAGACACATACAAATTCTATGCACCTTACACCCTTATTGTTAAAGATTCACTCTCAGTGTTTTGGTGTCAGATGCTATGAAGTATAATATTAGCTATATTCCAAGGAAGTCATCATTGCATGCTGCCTTCCTCTTCACCGTTGCACCATTTCCAAAGTCAATCACTCATTTTAATTTCTTCCACCAGTGTTTACGTGTTCTATAAAGAAATACAGTTAAGTAATGGACATTTTGTTTAAGGCTTCTTTCCATCAGGATGATTTTGGAATTCACTCTTTCAGTAGGTAAATAGTTTATTTTTTTCTTTATCAGGAATAGTTTCCAACACCATGAATATAGTATATAGCCTGTTTGCCCATGTGTATGTTGAAAATTTCTTTACAGTTTTGAAGTAATGAAGACACAGAAACATTCCTATACAATCATTACTGTGCATGTCTTTCTCCCAGAGTAGGTTTGGTGAGTCAGAGAATATACTTATATATTAATTCTATGAGAAAATGAAAGATTAATGTTTTATACTGTCACAATAAACAAAAGGATGTTTCAGGTGTGCTATACTCTCTCTCTCTATATATATATATGTATATATATATGTTATATATAATATATATATAATAACATCATGGACATTTAAATGCCTTGTGTGTACCTCTTTATGAAGTACACTATCTAATGAGTGTATTAGTCTGGGGGAAAGGTGTAGTACTCATAGAGTGAGCATTATAAAAGGTTAATATATTCAGGACTAAACTATATTAAAATGATTAAAACATTACAAAATTCTGAATGGCACATTAGACCTAAAAGAGGACACCTTAAGAAAGACAAACTTGGAAGCATTCTGCATTCTCTCTCTCTCTCTCTCTCTCTCTCTCTCTCTCTCCTTCTCTCTCCTCCCCCACTCCACCTGATGGCCTTCTGGAAGCTGTTGGAGAATGAATCATGAAAAATTATCTTGGTATCTCCAGGATATTGGAGCACATGGCAGCATATCACCATCTTTAGATACCATTGTATGAGGGGATGTGGTGACATGGAGGGACTGGTATCAACAATTACATGGCAGGCTTTGTCTTATAATGAAAGTCTATCAGGTCTAAGATGGGTCTGTAGAGGGTACAGTAGCAGCAGCAGACCCTATTTTATCAGAAGAAAAATTATACAGAGAATCTGGGCTTATAACACCAGAGATTAGTGACTTGGCCACTACTTTCCTACTGATGGATTTCATCTCAAGGCTGTTTTAAGAGAAGGCTAAGACCATTATGCTAAGCTCTTGTCTGCAAGCATAGCAGACTATCATTAATCATGCTGGGAACTGGCTATCTTACAGAAGATGTGTTTCAAGTTGGGGCAGTCATTGGTTGGCCGTTTCCTTAATTTCTGCACCCCCTATATCAAATTTTGGGTTGAAAGTTTTGTGGGTAGTTGATGTCTCCCTCCCTCCATTGGAAGTCCTGGCTACAGGAGGTGGCCATTTCAGTCTCCATATTCCCAAGGCTTCATCCAGTACTGTATGGAAACAGATTCAGAGACCCACAATCAAAGATCAGGTGGATCTCAGGGAGTCTTAGGGAAGAGTAGGAATAGAAGTGAATGAGCTGGATCTGTCAAGATCACCACAAGAAGACTTACAAAGTCAACTAACTGGGGCCCATGGGAGCTCACAGAAACTGACCAATCAACCAAAGATCATGCAGGGGCTAGACATAGCACCCCCCACTTTGCAGTAGATGTGCAGCTTGCTCTTCATGTGGGTTTCCTAACAATTGGAGCAAAGGCTGTCTCTGACTCTGTTGCCTACCATTGGATCCCCTTTCCCTAACTAGACTACCTAGCTGGGCCTCAGTGGGAGAGGATGCACTTAGGCCTATTGTGACTGGATGCTCTAAGATGGGGTTGTACCCAAGGGAGCAGGCTTCCTCTTCTCTGAGAAGAAGGGGAGAGAATAATGGGAAATGACTTGTAAAGAGTGGACTTGGAGGAAAGGAGGAATTGGGGAACACGATCAAGTTATAGAGTGAATAAATAAATAAAAAAAAAATGGACTGAGAACCCAAGCCCTCTGTTATGTGCTCTCCAATTCTACAGTAGAGGCAAAGTCATATTGGATGGCATTCCTGTAGGATAGGGCTCACAACATCCACAACACTCCTACTGTGCACTCTGTTAGAAGCTCACTTGATAGGAGAAATATAGGAACCTAGGGGTCACAAATTTTACACTAAGGGATGAATTTGAAGATGAAAGGGAGGAAGTTGATGACTGGTAAAATAGCAAATAGTGTCTACTTTTCTGCATGCTTTCTTCTGTAGTTTTGCCTGTGAAGTGCCACTTCAAGATTTTAATATTTAAGAAATCCACTCTTAGTACTTTGATCTGGCATGTGCTATATCTGGGACATGAATAGGAGAAATCTACCTCACTTTCATCCCCTTCCAAATCCACTAAGCAAATGAAAAACCTCAACAAAATGAGACAAAGAAAAGACAAGAACACTAGCAAGTGTTCTACACAGAGAGATAAGTTGAAACCTCAGAAAAATTAGAGTGAGGACTCATAGGGAGCTAGAGCCCAGAATCCTTGCAGGACAGACTTTATACTTTCCATAAGGCAGGAAGGAGGTCAGAACCCAGATCTGCACACCGTGGAAACAAGATGTCTGCCCACTATAGACCCCAGGAAAGTCTAAGAGTATAATTTTACTTTGGTTATCCCCAAAGGTGACAAAAATTTCAACTTAAATATTCCTATCCTTAAAAATGTGTTTCATACATTATATGTATTTCTAGAAATAGTAACTTACAGTTTGGTCAACAGAGAGATGAACCAAAAAAAAAAAAAAAGCTTTAGACTTTTCTCAGAAATAAACTGAAACATTTTTTAACAACTTTGTATCCAGCATCTAAGAAAGTACTCACAAAATATGTAAATACATGTATGTAAGTATTTTAGTGTGAACTCCAGAACTTTGTGTATGTACATAAATGATACTTCCTTTTTTCTTTAAGTTTTAAGCTGTTAAAATAACATATAACAAATATAAAATAATAAATGATTTACTTCCTTGAAGACTATTTAAAGCATCTGTTTACCTCTAAAGAAAATTGCCTTCAAATTAGTACAGAATAATGTTTTTCTTTTTGAGTGCATTCAGAATTCTGTGTATTCACTTGTACAAAGAAATACTCAGAGCTAGCAATCCAAACAATAACTTTACTGGAAAAATAAGGAAGACTTGTTTTGAGATTGTTGCCAAGAAGAGAGAGACTGAACTCGGTTCCATTGGAATTAAAGTGAAAGATTTTGCTAGTTGAGATGAGCTAGTATAAAAAGATTAGAGAATCTGAAGTGGGCAGCTTGGCCTAGGAAGTTATTCTTCTATCCTCTCTTCCACAGGGAATGGAAAACTAAGGCTTTGTCTTCTTAAATTTCAAGGGCGTGGATGGTCTGTTCCATAAGAAAGGTTTTCTCGGGTTATAAAGCTTGCCAGAGACTGGAAGAAGATTTACATCTCAGAGGGACAGAGTAAGAGGCTTAATTAAAACTTTTCTAAAGTAAACCCTCTAGAAAAGATTAGAAATGTATCTAAAGTTTAAGTGAACTAGGAAAAATTCCAACTTTGTTAGTCAGCAAGCAATATGTAAGTATGCTGCATTTGCTCAGCTACCTGTTTAGATCCAGATGAGGAGGTAGCCTAGAGTTTTTAAAGACAGACTGAGAGAAATGGGGATTTTTATTTCATACATGTGGTATTGTTCTGTCTTCCTAGATCATTGTCCTGTCAATTTCATTAAAAATTATCTCTTGCTGTCATCCTCATTATTGAGATTCCCGTGGGTCATCCTGTGATCTCTTTGGTCATCTCTGCTCAGACTTTTGTCTCAAAGAGCTACTGAATTTTGAAGCTTCAGTTACTAAAGCAACCTAAATTGACAATTTTATACCCCAAACACTCATATACCTCGCAGGTTATTGTGAGAAATGATTCAGGAAATGTATGCAAAAGCACACCGCACAGTTCCTGCATTCAGAAGAAGATTTTTTTTATTGGCTCAATTTTTTTAGACATTGAATTCACCATTTTTTTCTTTAGTCCACCTGATCTGTGAGCATTCACTCTTCCTGCAGAAAGCATCTTGAATGCAGAGTCCCAGAAGTACCACTTGACTAATCTGAATCTAGCCCCACCCATTCATGTATACATTCCAGGGCTCTCTTAATACTGTCCACTCTCTTCTGCACTAAGCGGGAATGACCAGCCTGTCCCATCAGCTGCCAAGCAGAAATATCACTAGCAGCCACAAGGTGCCTGGAGCCTCAGCAGGATTCTTCTACATCCAATATCCAAACAAACATTCACTAAAATGCCCCAATTATCACAATTTGGACAGTGTGAAGGAAAGAAAACTGAAAGAATAAAATACAGGTGGTGAAAATAATCTACGTGCTTGAAAGGGGTGGCATATAGGACAGCAAGAGAAGACATGCAATAAGGATTGTTTTAAAAATTAACATTAACATATACATTAAAATTAACATTGTTTTAACATAATTAAAAATTAATGCCAGGAAAAAAATATCTTGGTTTTGTTGTTTTGATTTTCAACTATCTAAGGATGAGAAATGAAAGCATGAAGAGTAGAGAAATCAGTTCTTGATGATAGTTGCATTCAGAATCATAGGAGACAGGACTTTGGGGTAAGAAATGCTATATATTTCTAACATTTGCGAGTTTAAATTAGTTTCCACTATTTTTAGTTCCTGCTTCTGCACATATGCTAATAACAAAATATTCAACTCCCACTTTACTGATTAAAAAGCAACTGAGTGCATCTGTCATTTTTCTAAATCCACTTCGCTCTCTCCCACCCCTCTACCTATTCTCTTCAAGTCACCTCTCATTTCAAAGAAATATTTAACTATACTAGGGAGCCATGCCTTCAAATGTCTTTCATTCCCCAGTCCTGTACCTGTTCTAAAATTCTCTGTCCCAAAAATTAGTATCATTTTCCCCCCACAGGCAATATCTGATAAGTGCTCTGCAAAGTAAAGAATATTTATAACTCAGGTTGAGCACATACAGCAACTCTATTATGAATATTTGAGAAACTACTACTATTATCTTGCACAATATGTACTATGAAGGGTTTAATATGCCTAGAATAAAGATCATAGAATAAAAAGAATAAATAACAAAATCTGAAACCCTTGTCCCATGTCTTGCACTTATTCTGCCATGACAATAACTTTATGAATGTTTTATAATGAAGTATGGGCTGAAAATGACCCAAACAAAAATTTAATTTCATCTCATTTTAAGTCCATTGAATTGTTTCATCCTTAAAAATATACACTAGTACTTTGTGTTATTCATAAAAGAATTACATTTGTGTTGACAGTATTGTACCGTTGTTCCAGAGAGCTGTTCTTTAACACTCAACGAGTTCCAAATATACTCAGTGTAAACTGAGACTTTGAATGGTGGTGAAGGCACATAAAATAACCAGTAGTGGAAGACACTGGGAATGTGTTTAGAGAAGGCTTGATCAGAGTAAAGCCAGCCATTTTCCTTGGAACTGTTGTATCTTTCCCATTAAACCGTAGCAACTTTGGATCCAAATCGCACATAATTCATGGATCATTGCAGCAATATTGCATCAACACATACTTAAGAAGTCTGCAGTGCATGGACTGCTGCAGTGAAAAACTCTAATGTCCTCTCATCTATCAAGTTAATGTAATATTATCATAGAATACTAATGCGAGAGTTATTGATAAGACATTGTACACTGTACATGTTTTTTAAAGAAACACCTAAAGTGTCTTTCAAATTACCAATAGAAGTAGCAAATATCAAAATCAGCTGTTAAAATTTTTACGGAAAATATTATAAGATAAATGCTTACTCTTTCACGCTTTTGAAAGTGTTAGCATTGAACTTTTCCTTAACTGCTCCTCTTTATAAAGCCCACCTAGATCTGCAGCTTTTCTTGTCCTTTATGTGGGTCATTCCCTTGAGCTTTCTTTCATCAAATACTATTGAAGTAGATCTGGTAAATTAAGAAATTCCAGGTGACTGTGCCTCCCATAAGCAATAGTGATGTATGTAACTTTATAGTAATTAAGTCAAAAGTGTCTGCAGGTATACCACAATGGTTAGCAGATAAGACAGGGGACAGTTCACATTCTCATCAGATGTGATGTGCTATCTAAAGCCCGCAACTGCATCTAACCACAAGGAAGCAATAACTGAATACAAATCCGCAGGCGTTCTACAACATTCTGCGATGTTACACTTAAAAGTCTCAAGGTTACCAGTGACAAGAAAAGCAGAATGACTATCTATTTGCTGTGCAATGTGAACAGGAAGAGTTAAAGAACTATAACAAAATATACACAAACTAGAATCATCTGGTAAAAGAAAATGTCTGATGGATGACTTGCCCAGCTTCAATTTTTCCAGACTCATGAATGCTAAAGGTTAATATTCTCCAACTTCGGGAATTTCTTTTAAACCATGTGCTGATTATAATGGTTTGTTATTTGTTACTGCGCTTTTTCATTCACAGTAATTTGGAATTATGAGTTTTAGTGATGAGAAGAAGAATCTAGCAGCTTTCTAAATGAAATCTACCAAGCTGCTCACGTGAGAACCTCACGCTAAGAGATACCCATCATGTTACACCTAGGCCCTGTACAACCCCACCATCCCCAAGGAGATGAACTTCTCTCAACACGCAGCTAGCTCTAGCAAGTCCCTAAAACCACCCGCAGAATCATTGTAAGTCCAGTGATTCTTCCTTGAATGACTAGTAAATGGCCTATTATTGACCTTCCCTTTTTCAAACCAATTGAGAGGCTACTGTACTGAGTAGGTTATCCTGAAGGCATGTTATTCAGTAATCATCTAAAATTGTTGAACTTTCCCTGTGCTTTGAAGATAGCCCTTGGCTGTCTCTGCACAGATAAAATTATCTCTTGTTTTGATACCTTAGTCTCTTCTAATAACTACTATATGTTTCCAGTAATGTTTATTCATTTACTGACAATGCATGCAGCAGTATATTGCTAAACTCAACAATAAAAAGAAAGCTGTGCTAACCAGTGTTCCATCATTACACGTCTGTTGATTCAGGAGGCTCTTATTTTTACTTTCTGCCATATGTCCTGAAATATACAGTCTTCTATAAAGGAAAAAGGGATTTTTAAAATCTCTCATCTTCTGCTTCAAAAAACTACAATAGTATTTCATATCAAGCAACATTTAGATTATTTTTAAAAATATCATCACTAAAATGTTACTTTTCCCATTTGTGCATTTTAAAGAATTATTATTTTTTTCTATCAGTCTGACACTATCTGAGAACTTGATTGAATCCCTTAAATTTAAGAAAAACACAGGAAAAATAAAATGAGAAAAAAGACATTTCAAAAAGAGTAAATATAAAATTTTCACAGGTAGAAAGAAACCATAACGAGTTACTTAAAATTCATTAATTCATTCTTTGAATGCTTAGATTAATTGCATCAAAATTAGTGTTTGCCTCTGGAACAACTAGGTGGTGATAAATTTATTAAATGTCTTCCATTCTGACAAATCCTAAATTGCCAAATGTTGCTTTGTTTATGTGTGTAAATATATGCAAAGTAATTCCAATTTTGCTTTGAAATATTCAACTTTATCACTAAAATTGCCCATCAGCCTCAAAAGAGACAAGGCTGTAATTTGTTAATGGTTAGAAGTGGAGCCCTGGGAAGTTTGATTACTCTGGCTAAAGGCAGTGGGGATTTCCTGCATGCAGATTATGCAGATGATACACAGGATAAGATTAATTCTCACAGTTATCCAGGTTATATCTTGCCTCCTCTAATTGCTAGGCTTAAAATATTCCATCTGGAAATAATGACAAAAGCCAATTTTAAAATTGCCCTACTGTCCTAGTTAGGGTCACCATTGGTGCTGTGATGAAACACATGACTTCAAGCCACTCAGGGAGGAAATGATTTATTGAACTTATGTTTCCTTACCATTGGTCCTCAATGAAGGAAATCAGGACAAAACCTCAAATAGTGCAGGAACACCGAGGTAGGAGCTGATGCAGAACAATGGAGAAGTCTGTTTACTAGCTTGCTCCTCATAGCTTCTTCAGTCTGCTTTCTTAACCCCAGACTCCCAGCCCAGAGAAGGCACCACCCGCATGTACTGGGTCCTCCACTGTCAATCATACTTTAGAAAATGATCTACATCCTGATCTTACAGAAGAATCAAGTTGAATTAAACTCCTAGAACAAAGAAATAACTACATGTTGTACAAAGAAAAGTAAGGGGACCTAATCCTATGCCACAGACCTTCATACCCAAATACCACCAGGAGACAGCTGGTCTCCCAGGAGTGCAGACACTGCTGTGAGCACAAGTAAGACCACTACTTCTGCTCAGAGAGACCTACCGGGAACCCTCACCACACAGGAACTGAGAAGCAGCCTGGGACAAGATTCTTCTGGTTTTTGTCTGTACCCAGAGCTGATCCTGTGCCAGTGCTCCATACCAAATACCACCAGGAGAAACTGGTCTCCCAGGAGTGCTGGCACATGTGTGAACACAGGTGAGACCACCACTTCTGTTCAAATTCCTGGCCCAAGAGGGACCAGCCCAAAGTCATCAGGACACAGGAACCAAGAAACAGCCTGGGACAGGATACTTGTGGTTTCCAAATGTGCCCTGGAGCTCACCCTGTGCCACAGTTCTCCATACTCAGATTCATCCCAGAGAGAACTGGTCTCCCAGAAGTACTGACACATAGGCTTGCAGAAAGAACAAGCCACGGTCAGAGATGGCAAGACCAGCTAATACCAGAGATATCCAGATGGCAAGAGGAAAGAGCAAGAACATAAGCAATAGAAACCAAGGCTACTTGGCATCATCAGAACCCAATTTTCCTACCATGGTGAGCCCTGGATACCCCACACACCAGAAAAGCAAGACTCTAATTTAAAGTCACATCTCATGATGGTGATAGAGGACTTTAAGAAAGACATAAATAACTCCATTTTTAAAAATACAAAAGAATACAGGTAAACAGGCAGAAGCACATAAATCCCTTTAAAAATTACAGGAAAACACAACCAAACAGGTGAAGGAAATGAACATAATTATCTAGGATCTAAAAATGAAAATAGAATCAATAAAGAAATCACAAAGAGAAACAACCCGGGAGATAGAAATCCTAGGAAAGAGATAAGAAGTCATAGATGCAAGCATCACGAACAGAATACAAGAGATAGAAGAGAAAATCTCAGGTGCAGAAGATACCATAGAAAACATTGACACTACTGTCAAAGAAAATGCAAAATGCAGCTGAGCACTGAACAGATCCTGGGCAGCAGCTCTGCCCCCAATCTCTAAGAACTCAGAGGAAACAGGACTCCCAGGTGTTCTAACCCTGGCATTATCTTAGGTAAGCAGACAAAAAAGCCTGCCCCAAACAGGGAGTAACTGAAACCCACTAGGATCCAGGAAGTCACGCCTGGCCTGGAGCACTGAGCAGTTTTTGGGCCCCAGCTCTTACCCCAGTAGTAACACCCACCCCACACAGTTCTGATAAAACCAAGACAATAGGAAAGACAGGCTCCAGTCAGAGACTGGGCAGGTAGCACTAAGGAGATCCAGATGGCAAAAGACAAGTGCAAGAACATAAGCATCAGCAATCCAGGGTGCTTGGCATCATTAGAACCTAGTTCTCCCACACAAGAAAGTCCTGAATTCCCCCATAGTACTAGGAAAGCAAGATTCAGACTTAAAATCACTTCTAATAATGATGATAGAGGACTTTAAGAAGGACATAAATAACACTCTCAAAGAATTTGAGGAGAACGCAGGTAGACAGGTAGAAGCCCTGGAAGTGGAAACACAAAAATCCCTTAAAGAACTGCAAGAGAACACAACCAAATAGGTAAAGGAATGGAACAAAACCATCCAGGACATAAAAATGGAAGTATAAACAATTTAAAAAATCACAAACAGAGACTACCCTGGAGATAGAAAACCTAGGAAAGAAATCAGGAGTCATAGACACAAGCATCACCAACAGAATACAAGAGATAGAAGAGAGAATCTCAGGTGCAGAAGATACCATAGAAAATATTGACACAATTGTCAAAGAAAACGCAAAATGCAAAAAGTTCTTAACACAAAATATCCAGGAAATCGAGGACACAGTAAGGAGACCAAACCTAGGGATAATAAGTATAGATGAGAGTGAAGATTCCCAACTTAAAGAACCAGTAAATATCTTCAACAAAATTATAGAAGAAAACTTCCCTAATCTAAAGAACGAGGTGCCCATAAACATACAAGAAACCTATAGAATGCCAAATACACTAGACCAGAAAAGAAATACCTCCCGTCACATAATAATCAAAACACCAAGTGCACAAAACAAAGAAAGAATATTAAATGCAGTAAGAGAAAAAGGCCAAGTAACATATAAAGGCAGACCTATCAGAATTACACCCGACTTCTCACCAGATACTGTAAAAACTAGAAGATATTGGACAGATGTCATATAGACCCTAAGAGAACACAAATGCCAGCCCAGGCTACCATACCCATCAAAACTCTCAATTACCATAGACGGAGAAACCAAGATATTCCAAGACAAAATCAAATTTACACAATATGTTTCCACAAACGCAGCATTACAAAGGATAATAGCAGGAAAGCTTCAATACAAGGAGGGAAATTATACCCTAGAAAGAGCAAGGAAGTAATCCTCTTCCAACAAATCCAAAAGAAGCTAGCCACACGAAGATAATTTCACCTCTAATAACAAAAATAACAGGAAGCAACAATCACTGTTCCTTAATATCTCTTAAAATCAATGGACTCAATTCCCCAATTAAATGACTGAATACATAAACAGGACTCAACATTTTGCTGCATACAGGAAATCCACCTCAGTGACAAAGACAGACTACCTTAAAGTAAAAGGCTGGAAATATTTTCAAGCAAATGGTTCTAAGAAACAAGCTGCAGTAGCCATTCTAAAATCTCCAACCTGAGAACACAAAAGGAGGGACCCATGGCTCCACCTGTATAGGTAGTTGAGGGTGGCCTTGCCAGGCATCAGTGGAAATGGACAGCCTTGATACCTGAAAGTTCGAATTCCCTAGTGTTGGGGAATTTGATAACAGATAGGTAAAAATGGGAGGATGGTGGGGGTACACCCTCATAGAAACTCCCAGAATTATATGGATTAGATATGACAGAGGCAGGCTACCAGAAGACTAGATTCCAGAATTCAAACAAAAAATTATCTTGATACTAAAATTTGTGTTGAGAATTATATATTGCAGAATACACAGCCTCGGTGTATCTACTCATCAAGTGAGCTGAGCAAACCTGCTCGAACCTCTGATGTCCTGGAATTGCACCTGGATGCAGTGAAGACACAGACTTCAGAGGCTTATCAATTTACTCTTCCCCCTGCCTCTCTTCTAACATCTCAATGCCCATAATCAGCTTGAAGAAGTTAATGAAGAGTCAGCGTCCCTATTTTCTGGGCTTGGGGACTGAGGTGGTTAATATAGGGCTGTCTCTCTAGGGAAAAGTAGTGGTTTTGTTGGAACAGGGAGAATTAGCTAAGATTTATTGCATAGCCATAACCTAGTCATAGAAATATGTATAATTGCTATTAACATGAATTTATAATTTCTTAAATGGTACAAAATTTACTTTGATTTCAAATTTAAGGTTTTCATTGGTATGAGCTTCTTATTGATATAAAGTGAGATTAATATCGTTACTCTCATAGGCATTGTGCCTATATAACACATTTAGGAATACAAGGCTTAAACCCAGTCCTTCTTTTTTTAAAACTGATTTGAGATGGCTAACCTGTGAGTTAAGGGCCTATAGCAAATTCACGGCTCTGAGTTTATTATTAGGGTGTTTTCTGTATTTTATTTAGCTGAGAGGAGTTAAGAGACAACAGTCCAGATTGCCTTACATGGATAGTTGGTTTTCAAAACACCAGAAGTCCACAGAATTGACATTACAAACATTTCTGTATTAATGTCCATTTTGATTAGAGACCTGCCTGCTCCTGACAGTTTCCTATCTTGGATTCTAAGAAGAAATTGAGCATCTTTGGAGTTATTCCAGTTGTGGTGAGACAGCCACTAGGCAAGAATTGCCTCTTTTCATCTACAGACAAATCACTGTCCAGAAAAGGACACACTTGCAGAATAGTCGACTGATTATATCTGCCAAGACAGAGTAATCAGCCCTTAATAATTCTGCATCACTTCGTCTGTCAGATGATCCTGGGCCAGAAGGCTGAAGATTGAGTGCTCCATCATTCTGTAGTATAGGAACTGTCCAGGTGCTCAATGGTCTCTATAATTTGGCTAAGTTTTAGAAGCTATGCTTTGAGATTCCCATAATTTCAGTCAACTCAGTCATTCTGGATTTCTGACGGGGTTGAAGACTTATAGTCATATAGTGAATTCCCGGCTATTTACTTTGAGAGAAAAGGTTTGAGAGGATGCTTTTCAGCTGACATTCATTCTAAAGCCAAGAAAGAAAGCCAGGTTCAGAATTAAGTCTTTTTGTTAGGAAGGATGATAGAGGTTCTGCTTAGTCAACAAAATGATGGACTGGGTATTAGGTCTATCTTTTACCTTACTGACACAAATTGGAATAGTTATGCTCTAATTGTATTCTAAGAGAAAAGTTTTATTTTAACAGGAATAGTGATATGTAGGAGGAGCTAAGGTGGGAGGAGTAAGAAGAGGAAGATAAGGAGTAAGGAGAGGAGAAGAGAGGAGGAGCTAGGTGACAAGAGGGGGTGGGGACATGGAGGTAGTTGGTTGAGTGTCCCTGCCAGTCAAAGATTGTTGATATATCTAGGTTGGTTATTGGGTTACACTTCTGATTGATATTGAGCATTACCAAACTTATAAAGTCTTTGATTAACCTTAAAAATTAGTATAAAAGCATAAAGGAGAAGTAGAGGTAGGATACGGGTTTTTCTAGGGAAAGGAAATGGGAAAAGGGGATGGCATCTGAAATGTAAATAAAATATCCAATAAAGAAAAAATATATTTTTTTAAAAGCTCCTAACTCAAAATATTCAGGAAATCGAGACTACAATGAGAAGACCAAACCTAAGGATAATAGGTATAGAAGAGAGCAAAGATTCCCAACTTAAATGGCCAGTAAATATGTTCCACAAAATTATAAAAGAAAATTTCCCTAACCTAAAGAACGAGATGCCCTTAAACATACAAGCCTACAAAACTCAAAATAGATTGGAGCAGAAAAGAAATTCCTCCCATCACATAATAGTAAAAACATCAAATGCACCAAGCAAAGAAAGAATATTAAAAGCAGTAAGGAAAAAAGGCCAAGTAACATATAAAGGCAGACCTATTAGAATTAAAACCAAACTTCCCACCAGAGATTATAAAACCCAGAAGATGCTGAGCAGATGTCATATAGACTCTAAGAGAACACAAATGCCAGCCCAGGCTACTATATTCAGCAAACCTCTCAATTACCATAGATGGAGAAACCAAGATATTCCATGACAAAACCAAATTTACACACTATTTTTACACAAACTCAGCCCTACAAAGATAATAGATGGAAAACTCCAACACAAGGAGGGAAACTACACCCTAGATAAAGCAAGAAAGTAATCTCTCAACAAATCCAAAAGAAAATAGCCACACAAACAAAAACAACATTAAAAAAAAGCCAGGAAGCAACAATCACTTTTCCATAATATCTCTTAACATCAATGGACTCAATTCCCCAATAAAACGATATAGACTAACAGACTGGCTACATAAACAGGACCCAGCATTTTGCTGCATACCGGAAATTCACCTCAGTGACAAAGACAGACATTACCTCAGAGTAAAAGGCTGTAAAGCAATTTTCTAAGTATATGATTTCAAGAAACAAGCTGGAGTAGCCATTCTAACATCAAATAAAATCAACTTTCAACCAAAAGTTATCAAAATGGAAGGACACTTCATACTCATCAAAGGAAAAGTCTACCAAGAAGAACTCTCAATTCTGAACATCTATACTTCCTGTCTAAAGGAAATATTTTTTTAAAACTTATTTGCCATGTGTGCATGTGTGTATACACACACAATTTCCCTGAAGAATGTGACTGCACTTCATGCAGATCAGAGACAGATTTCAGAAGTTAGTTCTCTCCTTCCACTATTTTGAACCTGAGAATCAAACTTAGCTTATCCTTGGCAGTAAGCACATTTACCCTCTGAGCTACGTCATGCCAGAGTTTTAATCATGTTTCAGGCTTATACCTATTTGCATAATACGACCAAAATATATGTTTAACATAAGAATTCAGCTACTATCGTTTTATATGGCTCTAATAGTCCTGTGCCCAGCACTGCTGATGCACTCTCATGACTTTATAGTGTAGATCAGCTCATGGAATTGGTGCACACATTTTTTTTTTCAGCTGTGTCATTTCTTTTACTAATCTAAATCTTTATTACTAAAGTCTTCTATAATTTAGGCCATTTCTCTCCCACTAACTACTGAAATGAATAATCAGTCTCAAATCTCAGAAAATCCATTTGTTGCATTCCTATTGGCTTTCTTACTGACTGGGCTTTTGTGACTTTGTGAAAAATGGCTGTTTGATCTAAAAATGTGCTGTATTTCTAGGTAATGGAGTATGTCAACTTTCATTTCTTATAAAATTTGCAGAGAAGAGTCCAGTGCAGCAAGGCAGTTCTTACATTCTTATTTGCTTGCTCTTTCCCACCACCTACTTTAACAGAACCAATGTCCCCGTCTTTACTTATGTCTCTTGATTTCAGCTACTGGTTTTCAATTTCTGAGGAGTGTTTCCTTTATGCTGCACAGATATTTGCCAGAGAACAGGAGAGAAACATTTTGTTCCCACTGCTCTAGGAAGTGGGAAAGAAAGTATATCTATTTGTTGAGACTGGTCTGCCATGTAACTTGGCTCTATCTCCCTGATTATAAGTTCTTCCATTTAGAGTTTGAGAATGCTTCAGTGGAAAAAAATTTATATTCCATATTTTGAAGTTCCCTTGATTTTTCTTTGATGTTTGCGGTTTTTAAAATTGGACTGCAATTACAAATTTTTCCAGAGAAGTCAGATGAAAACTCATATTGTTATTGTTATACTAATATAATTGTATTTAGCTTCAAAAAATACACAAATACATAAAATAATTTAATTAATTATATAATAATTACAGTATTGCTATCTTTGGTAGACTCATTAAGTTGAAAGTCTTTCTACTGAGAAGACTTTAGATGACTCATACCTAATATGGCAAGATTCTAAGCTTTCATTCAGAAGTTAAAACTCAGCAAAATTTTACTTTAATTTTAAAATTTCTAATTATTTTATTTGGAAGAATTTCTTGTGTCAATGAAATTTTTCTCTCTTTTTTTTTCTTTTCTCCCATATATTACATCTTGATACAGCTTCCCCTCCCTACTCTTTCTTCAATACCTGCTCCACACACATACACACCTCCCCTCTCCTGTGGATCCACCCTTCTTCCTCCTCTCAGAAAAGAGTTCCCAGGGGCATCAACCAAACACTGCATAACAAGCTACACAAAGACCAGGCACATATCATCACATCAAGGCTGGACACAGCATACCAGTAAGAGGAAAAGAGTCTCACAAGTAGGTAAAGAGGCAGCAGGCACAGCCCAGACTCTCACCACCAGGATTCCCACAAAATTCTAAGCTACACAGCCATAACATATATTCAGACCCCTAGGTTAGACCACTATAGCTCCCCTGATCTTGGCGAGCCCACATGATACTGTGACCCATGTTCTCCTGTTCTGTTTTTCCTGACCCTTCCTCTACAAGTCTTCCTGAGATCCACCTAATGTGTGGCCGTGGGATGCTACATCTTCTCCCATCAGTTGCTAGATGAAGTTTCTCCAGTCTCTTTAAGGATTCTACTTGGTTCTGGTCCAAGAACATTCTGTAGGCAGGACAAACTATAGGTTGAAGATTTGTGGCCTGGGTTGATATCCTAATATTAACATATTTGTTTTATTTAGCTTTTTAATGATTGCATGTGAGCAAGTATTGTATGTTTGGATGTAGGCATGGGATAGGAATATCAGAGGATGATTTTTATTGTCTCAGTTCTGTCTTCCATCTTGTTTTTTTAGACAGAGTCATTTTTGTTTCTGCCCCTAGACAGCAGACTCCAGGTCAGCCAATTTTTCTGTCTGTGCCTGCCATCTGCTACAGGAGTGCTATGAATACAGATGTGAGTCTCTGTATCCTCCTTTTATGTGAGTTATAATTATCAAACTCAGGGTCACACATATACAGGATAAAAATATTTTACTGTAGCTTAAATATCACATCTTTAGGAAAATATTCTCTTTTATTGATTTATAAATAGCCTGAATATTTTAATTATTCCAAATATTGATGAATTAAATTTTTAAATTTCAATCGTTTTTTTCCTAGGTGAGTGACAGAGAAACAGAATGATTGCACTGCACTTCTGAGAGGAGTACATCCATATCTTGATGTCAGAGCTCTATTTTCATTAGAGATTTTATTTTAACATTTTGAAAAATAAAAGCTGGACCAGAGGATAATTCAATAAGTAGAAGTGTTTGATATACAAGAAACTATTTACGTGTCAATATGTTAGTTTAGTTCAAAATTTTCTTGTGAAAAACACAAAAATTAAAAAGAATAAAATTAGTTGTGGAAATGATGACCTAACAATTTAGATACTTACATTAAATGGTTGAGATCACAATGTCATCTGCAGCACAGAATCACAGTCCCCAGATCCAAACCCCAATTTCTGTAAAGTAATGTGCAGAAAAGAAAAACAAATAAAAAAATCTCTTGTTGAAATTTCAAAGAAACCATTAGTAAGTTTTCCAATAGTTAATATAGAATACTTCATTTATTCTTGAGTATTATAATTTATGGGCTAAGTATAATTCCCATTAAAGGTAAGAAACATAAATCCTAATTTATACAAATGACACAGCAGTAAAAACTGGAGGGACTTTAATGTTTAATAAAAACAAGTTAACGATATGACTGTAATCAGTATCACTTAATTTGCACTCTCCTGAAGATATACATTTGGGTATATCGTGAGAGTGCTTCCAAGGGAACTTGAACTGAAGATAGAAGGAAGAGTTATCCTAAATGTACACAGTATCATTGGAGAGGTTTGAGTCTCAAATGAGTAAAACTGGAAAAGAAAAAAAATTAAATGAAATGAAAAAAATTTCATATCTCTCTGTTCACTACTGTGGACATTGCATACTATGGTTCATATCCCCTCCAACCATAAGTCAAATAAACCCTTTCTTTCTTAGATTGCTTATGTTGGGTAGAAGGAAAAATAATTAATATTTTAGCATTGTATGAGTGTGCTAAGTATGATGGTATAAGACTTAAAAAGGTTGAACATACTACTTCAAAATCAATACATGGGGGTATGTACAGATTCTTAATTTGGTTATTTATAAGTAGACACATAAAAAGAACTCATAATGCCAAAATAAATGATTAACAACACAAAGGGCACCTAACAGGGTATAGACTACCATGGGAACTAGACAGTTTCACCTTTATAGCTTTGTTATGTCATTCTTAAAATAATAAAAATTTTGTTATCAAGAGTGAAAATTATGCTTAAATTTACCTAGCACCACAAAGAGCTATCTCAAAATAAATGTTAATGATTTCAAGTGTAATTTTAGAACTCTAAAGTTTAACATGTTATTTCTATTCCATAATTCTTCACAAAAGTAAATTACATATTATACTGCAATCTTCTTATAAATGTGTTCAAATAATATATGACTTCTTCATATATAACATTTTTCCATTGTAGTATTTCATAATAGTAATAGACAATAACTTTTTTGTACTTAGACTAGCAGTCTAGAACAAGAGCAAACAATAATCTGAAACTTGCTTAGAGGCTTAGATTAATGCTGTCTTTCCATTTTGATTAGGGTAAAAAAAAAAAAGGTCTTATTTTGGGAGCTGTTTCTCTCCATCTTTTGCTTTCACATGCAGCTGCATGTTAAATGAGTTTTTAAAACCATTTCAACCAAAAGCATCCTTTTTTATGCACATGGTAGTAACTAGAATTTTTTTAAAAAAATAGAAATACTAAAGTCTGGCTCCCCTTCCCCCACTAGAACAGAAATAGTTTGTCTTCAAACCATCACTTCTACATAATATGAAAGCCTGCTTTCTCTATTATTGATCAGTTGAAGAATATGAGACATGTAAATATAAGAACAGAGAGGTATGTTGGTGAAAATACTTCCCTCATAAAGATTCCAGTCACCATGCCTAATCACATGAGTTCAATCCATAGAACCCAGGTGTAGGATGAGAAAACTGACTTCTGGACATTGTCTTCCTGCCTCCCAAGTATGTCCTGGCATGGGCTCCCATTCACACATAGAAATTTTTAAAATATTTTAAAAAAAGAATCAATAATAGAGGGATGTTTTTTCTCTTCAGATGAGGGCTCTCTTATGTCATTTGAAGTTAAAATCATTGTAGTAAACATATCTCAATAATCTCAGATCTCTGGATTATAAATAAAGCCATGGTCATGTACAATGGCCTGTGTATATATATATATATATATATATATATATATTTTTTTTTTTTTTTTTTTTTGGTCCTTCACACACTGTGGTGACCAAGACTTAAAATACAATGACATGAGAAGTGACGTTCTTGACATTATGGTCAAGTGTTTTAAAATCTTTTATAGATGGAGAATAGACTTGCGAATTCATTTTACCAGTAACCTAGAGAGGAATCCAAACAAAGCAAGAGTAGAAAACAAACAAAGCTAGAAATGGGACACCAGAGGGGACTAGAGTAGCACACAGATAAAATAGTAAACCTAAATGCATTAATGTCACTTCCTCTCAGCAGACTTACTTTCATGCTGATCATTACTTTCATGCTGATCACTGCAATATTGAAATAAAGCAGAAATAAAACACCACACTCACATGATCATCTTCCTACCCATCACAGAAGTACAGGAGAATGGCATAGAGGACATTCTGAGTTTATTGTTAGGGTATTTTTTATATTTTATTTAGAAATAACTGAGAGGAGTTAACAGTCAACAGTCCAGGTAACCTTACATGGATAGTTGGATTTCAAGACGTCAGAAATCCATAGAATTGACATCACAAATATTTCTATATTAATGTTCATTTTGATTAGAGACTTGTCTGCTCCTGACAGCTTCCTGTCTTGGATTCTAAGAAATTGAGCATCTTTGGAGTTACTCCAGTTGTGGTGAGATAGCCACTAGGCAAGAATTGCCTCTCTCCATCTACAGACAAATTACTGTCCAGAAAAGGACACACTTGCAGAATAGTCGACTGATTATATCTGCCTAGACAGAGTAACCAGCCCTTAATAATTCTGCAGCACTAAAGTCTGTCAGATGAGTTTGGGCCAGAAGACTGAAGATTTGATGCTGCAACGTTTGGTAGTATAGGGGCTGTCCAGGTGTTCAGCGGTCTGTATAAATTGGCTAAGTTTTAGAAGTTATGCTTAGTGCTTCCCATAACTTCAGTTAATTTAGTCATTCTGGATTTCTGACAGCGTTGAAGACCTATAGACTCATAGTCAATCCTGGCTATTTACCTTGAGAGAAAGATCTGAGTGGAGGGTTTTCAGCTGACATTCATTCTAAAGCCAAGAAAAAGCCAGGTTCAAAACTAAGTGTTTTAGTCAAGAGAGACGACAGAAGTTCTGGTTAGTCAACAAAAGGGTGGACTGGGTATTAAGACTATCTTGTACCTCACTGGTACAAATAGGAATAATTATGCTCTAATTGTATTTTGAGAGAAAAGTTTTATTTTAACAGGAAGAGTAATATGTAGGAGGAGCTAACGGGGAAGGAGCACTGAGAGGAAAAGATGGAGTAAGGAGAGGAGAAGATGAAGTAGAGGAGAAGCTAGGTGATGAGAGAGAGAAAGAGAGAGGGGGCATGGAGGCAGAAGTTCACATGTCTCCACCAGTCAAAGATAGTTTACATAACTAGGTTGGGTATTGGGTTACACTTCTGATTGAGCATTACCATACTTATAAAGCCTTTGATTAACATTTAAAAAAATTGTATAAAAGCAAAATGGAAAAGGGGGCACGGAACAGCGATTTTCTAGGGAGGGGAAATGGGGAAAGGGGGTGGCATCTGAAATGTAAATAAAATATCCAATAAACAATAAAAAATTTAACATTTGAACAAAATGTAGCTATTCTGTTTATTAAGTGAAGTATCAAAGTAAGTACCCTCAGTCATTAAAATAAGTAGATGTTAACACACAGAGAGAGACACGCACACACCACATACACACCCCACAATGGTAAAGCGTTGGTACCTCTCACATTCCAAGCTGATTCTTGAGCAGAAAACATATAGACAAAACCTAAAAAGTGGAGGACAAAAACATTTTAAAGGATAAAAACAGTTGAGTGTGAATTTCCTGCTATCTGGGAACACGGACACTGGTTCTTCTGTTTTGAAAATGTTTTAGTAGATACCCCACATTTACCATAGACCCTCTCTAACAAATCTCCAAATAAGACAATAAATTCAGTGCTATGAGCAGATTATTTAAGTGTCTGATACAACAAAACTAACACTCTTTTAGTGGAAATTGATAGAACCTATAGTCCCTCAGGAATTCCAGGGGACAAAATGAGAGGCAGATAATCAAAGGAGCAGAAAAATCTGACCAATTGTGGTGTGCCTACAGACAAAAAGCAATGAAGAAACAAAATTATACGGCATGAAATATCCTCATCTGTTTATAGTATTACTGTAAGGAGGCTAACATAATAAGGAGGTAAATGCTAATGCTGAAGAAAACAGGACATCTTGGCATAAAAACACAAAATATAAACAAAATGGACATTCTAGATGAAAAACCACATGATATGCTAAGACATCACCCTTGATAGGTGTGAGGTTAGTTTAACAGGAGAGGAAACTAGTCAGTAGTATTAAAGAAATACTTTAATAGAAGAGTTCAAGCTGGAGGATTGAGACTAAAAATAACTAAATCATATGTCCTACCTATCCTATGGCCTGATGAGTAACAACCAGCAGTTTTATAGAGAGAATAAAAGTCTTAAAAGAAAAAGAAGAAAATTAGGATAAAACTATAAAAAATGATCTAAAATTCCACAAATCTTGAAAAAATATCAATGGATAAATCTATATTCCTAAACTTAAATGGCCAAACACCTGGATTAAGAAGAACACAGTGAGGTACCTTATTGTTAAGCTGTTTAAAATCCAAATGATTTGATTTTAAAGACTTGGAAACAGTCAAACATAAAGAAATCTGTCTTCTACACACACACACACACACACACACACACACACACACACTATAAATGCCAGGAGATCAGATTTCATCTTCTAAGTCCTATAAAACCTATCAAAACAGATTTACCCTCTGAGAGGTGAAGGGGAAGAAGAATGGGGGAGGAACTCTTTGAGGGAGGAACTGGGATGGGGGTAGTGTTTGGGATGTAAATAAATGAATAAATGAATATTTTTTTTAAAAAAAATGCACAGAAAGAAATCTTCCTGAAAGGCAAAATTATTCTTACATTCTTGAAATAATATGATGTTTTCAAGAGAACACAAGGCATCATGTGATAAGCAGGAGTGTAAAGGGCAATACTAAGAAATCAGCTGTGACAACTTCAGAACATGTATGTAACCCCAGTGTAACTGCTAAGACAAACACAGTAGGTAGAGGATTGTGTGATACTAAACTGAGTTGTTAAACTCTGCTGTTTATTGTTGCTGCTTCTCTTTTTGTTTGTTTTGTTTTATTTTGTTTTTAAGACACAAAAAATGTGTAGCAACAGATGAGATCATTATCAATAGGCTGTAAGCCAAAGTGAATCAATATGAAACAGTCCAAACTCCTACACATCTCAATTTTAAAAAGGGGGGAGTGTTTAAAATTATTGTGGTGAGAGTGTATTTAATTTCTTTAAGGAAATTAGTATAAATATGAATTTATACTTAGTGCTGTCTTAGAGTTTCCATTGCTGTGATCAAATACCATGGCCAAAAGCAACTTGGGCATGAACATGTTTATTTTATCTTATACTTCCAGGTAACTATCAATCACTGAGAAAAGTTAGGAGAGAAATCTGTAAGTAGAAATTGAAACAGAAGCCATGGAGGAAACATTGCATCCTGGCTTTTCCCTTATGGTTTGTTCAGTCTCCTTTCTCGAACAGGAACACTCACCCATGAGTAGTATTGCCTGCAATGGTTTGGACCCTCCCACATTAGTTATCAATCAAGAAAATATGCTACAAACTTGCGTAGAGGCCAATCTTATGAAAGCATTTTCTCCGTTAAACTTTTTTCTTTCCAGATAACACTACCTTATATGTCAAGTTGACATAAAAACTAGCCAGTACAAAGATTTACTACAGAAAATCTCAACTACATCCAAAGAAAAAAATAACTGAAGTTAAAGAATTCTCTCTTTTCTTTGAAAAGAAATGACCCAAAAGTGTGTGTGTGTGTGTGTGTGTGTGTGTGTGTGTGTGTGACCCTTCCACATAACCAAACTCCAATATTTGACTATTAAAAGATTCCCATTTTATTAGCAAACCTAAAGTGAAATCTAAGAGTTACAGCAATGTTTTTCTAGAAATGTGCTCCTTCTAGAATATATAAATGCAAAAAGGCTACATTTATTCCAGGCAAAAGGGTTAGTTGTGAGTAACATGGAGATTAAATAAAAAGCAGCAAGAATCATTTCACACTGGTAAGATATGAACTAAATTGCCATTTTTTTTTTGTTTTTGTTTTTTTCAGGACAGGGTTTCTCTGTGTAGCTCTGGCTGTCCTGGAACTCACTCTATAGACCAGGCTGGCCTCAAACTCAGAAATCTGCCTGCCTCTGCCTCCCAAGTGCTGGGATTAAAGGCGTGTGCCACCACTGCCCAGCTCTAAATTGGCATCTTGAAATTCTACAAACTTGTTGAAATGTCTCTGGCTATGAGTGGCTTCAAGAGTCTACAAGTTTCCATATAAGGGCTGATTCATCATAATGCAAAATTATTCTCAAAACTGGGGTGGGGGAAGTTAAATAAGGTAAAACAACCAATGTTCTATTCATTAGATAGATATTTGAAACATGAAAAATAAGAAAAAGAAAATATTTACATAGCATGTAAACATTAAGCCTAAAATACAATAATGGTTGAAAACCGTAACTTCGCCAAGAAGAAACCATACTTAATTGTGTAGATGTTCATTAGCAAAGCTCAAAATGTAAGAGATGGATTGATAGAAACAACAGAATCTAGACCTAAATCACCTGCCAGCACTACTCTCATTAGCTGCTGGGAAAGTTGGCAATGAATAGTCTTTGGGGCTCTGGTCCTGCTCTTACAGGTACCAATAAGTGAGACCTTAAAGGTCTGGTTTCAATTTGACTACTTCTTTGCTAATTGTATGTTTAAATCCATCATATTGGTGAGTTTGCAGGAAATAAACTCAGCCCATATGAAGAACGAGTCAATGTAGAAACCGTCAAGGATACATGATCAATACATAAAATTAAAATTTAATTTTATAAAGTAGAAGAAAAATTAGAAAATTAAATTTAAAAAATGGTGCATTTATTGTATATTAGCAGTTTGTATCTTTCTCTGAATAATTGTTTAAAAAAAGAAAATGTTTACCTCTACACACGCCTCTTCCCCCTCTCTTGTGTCCGTCTCTTTCTCTAAATAAATGTTCATAAAAAAGAAAATATATTTTCTTCATGTAAGAATTAAAAGTGGAAATTACACAGAAGGTAAGTAAACATGAGCCATGTGAAATTTTAAAGGAATAAATTTACTGGGGAAGCAGAAGTGAATCTTGAAAACATGATGATGTAATAGGTAGGTCACAAATTAGAAGACAGTGTGTGTGTTTTTTTTTTTTTTTTGATATTTTATTTATTTATATTTCAGAGATGTTATCCCCTTTGCCCATTCCCCACCCCAAAACCTCCTATCCTATCCCTGACCTCCTGCTTCAACTGAAGGTGTGCCCACACCCACCCACCCACTCCCACCCCCTGTGCTCGAATTTCCCCACACTAGGGCATCCAGCCTTTTCAGGACCAAGGACCTCCTCTCAGAACAATGCCCTACAACTCCATCCTCCACTACATATACTACTGGATCCATGGGTCCCTCCATGTGTGTTTCCAGGCTGGCAGTTTAGATCCTGGGAGTTCTAGTTAGTATTGTTGCTCTCCCCATGGGGCCACAAACCCCTTCAGGTCTACTCTCTAATTCATCTATGAGAACCCCCTGATCAGTTCAATGGTTAGCTGTGAGCATTTTCCTCCGATTATGTCAGGTTCTGGAAGAGCCTCTCAGGAGACAGCTATATCAGGCTCCGGTCAGCATGCACTTCCTGACATCCACATCAACATCTACCTTTGGTGACTGCACATGGGATGGATACCAAGGTGGAACAGTCTCCTGATGGCCCCTCCTTCAGTCTCTGCTCCAAACTTTGTCTCCATAATTGCTCCCGTGAGTATTTTGTTACTCCTAAGAAAGACCGAAGCACCCACACTTTGGTCTTCCTTCTTCATGAACTTCATGTGGTCTGTGAGTTGTATCTTGGGTATTTCGAGCTTTGGGACTAATATACAATTATTAGTGAGTGCATACCATGTGTTTTCTTTTATGATTGGGTTGCCTCACTCAGGATGATATTTTATAAGTCCAACCATTTGCCTAAGAATTTCATGAATTCATTGTTTTTAACAGCTGAAGTAGTACTCCATTGTGTAAATGGATACATATTCTATATCCATTCCTCTGGTGAAGGACATCTGGGTTCTTTCCAGCTTCTGGCTATTATAAATAAGGCTGCTATGAACATAGTGAAGCATGTGTCCTTGTTATATGTTGGACCATCTTTTGGGTATATGCCCAGGAGTGGTATAGCTGGTCCTCAGGTAATACTAAGTCCAATTTTCTGAGGAACCACAAGACTGATTTCCAGAGTGGTTATACCAGATTGACATCCCACCAACAATGGAGTAGTGTTCCTCTTTCTCCACATCCTCACCAGCATCTGCTATTATTGAGTTTTTGATCTTTGCCATTCTGACTAGTATGCTGTGGAATCTCAGGGTGGTTTTGATTTGCATTTCCCTAATGACTAAGGATTTTGAACATTTGTTTAGGTGCTTTTTGACCATTCAATTTCATCAGTTGAAAATTCATTGCTTAGTTCTGTAACCCATTTTTAATAGGGTTATTTGATTTTCTGGAGTCTAATGTCTTGAGTTATTTGTACATATTGGATATTAGCCCTCTATCTGATGTAGGTTAGTAAAGAACTTCCCATTCTGCTTGTTGCCATTTTGTCCTATTGACAGTGTCCTTTGCCTTACAGAAGCTTTGCAGTTTTATCAGGTCCCATTTGTCAATTCTTGATCTTAAAGCATAAGCCATAGGTGCTCCTTTCAGGAAATTTTCCCCTGTGTCCACGTATTTGAGGCTCTTCCCCACCTTCTCTTCTGTTAGTTTCAGTATATTTGGTTTCATGTGGAGGTCCTTGATCCACTTGGACTTGAGCTTTGTACAAGGATATAAGAATGGATTGATTTGCATCCTTCTACATGCTGATCTCCAGTTGAGCCAGCACCATTTGTTGAAAATGCTGTCCTTTTTCCACTGGATGGTTTTAGCTTCTTTGTCAAAGATCAAGTGACCATAGGTGTGTGGGTTCATTTCTGGGTCTTCAATTCTATTCCATTGAACTTCCTGCCTCTCTCTATACCAATACCATGCAGTTTTTATCGCTATTGCTCTGCAGTACAGCTTGAGGTCAGGGATGATGATTCCCCCAGAAGTTCTTTTATTGTTGAGTATAGTTTTCACTATCTTGGGTATTTTATTATTCCAAATGAATTTGCATATTGCTCTTTGTAACTCTATGAAGAAATGAGTTGGAATTTAGATGGAAATTGCATTGAATCTGTAGATTGCTTTTGGCAAGATGGGCACTTTTACTATATTAATCCTGCCAATCCATGAGCATGGGAGATCTTTCCATTTTCTGAGATCTTCTTCACTTTCTTTTTTTCAGAGAATTGAAGTTCTTGTCCTACAGATCTTTCACTTGCTTGGTTAGATTCCACACCAAGGTATTTTATATTATTTGTGACTATTGTGAAGGGTGTCATTTCCCTAATTTTTTTCTCAGTCTGTTTATCCTTCAAGTAGAGGAAGGTTACTGAATTGCTAGAATTAATTTTATATCCAGCCACTTTGCTGAAGTTGTTTATCAGGTTTAGGAGTTCTCTGGTTGAAGTTTAGGGGTCATATAAGTATAGTGAGACTGCAAATAGTGATGTATTGACTTTTTTTTCCAATTTGTATCCATTTGACCTCCTTTTGGTGTCTAGTTACTCTGGGTAGGACACTGAATTACTCTGGCTACTATATTGAATAGGTAGAGAGTGGGCAGCCTTGTCTAGTCCCTGATTTTAGTGGTATTGTTTCAAGTTTCTCTGCATTTACTTTGATGTTGGTTACTGGTTTGCTTTATATTGCTTTTACTATGTTTAGCTATGGGCCTTGGATTCCTGATCTTTCCAGGACTGTTACCATGAAGGAGTGCTGAATTTTGGCAAATGTTTTCTCAGCATCTAGGGAGACAATCATGTGTTTTTTTTTTCCTTTGACTTTGTTTATATAGTGGATTATGTTATGGATTTCTGAATATTGAACCATCCCTGAATTACTGGGATAAAACCAATTTGATCATGATGGGTGATTGTTTTGATGTGTTCTTCGATTCGGTTTGTGAAAATTTTTTGAGTATTTTTGCATGGATATTCATAAGGAAGATCGGTCTGAGGTTCTCTTTCTTTGATGGGTTTTTGTGTGGTTTAGGTTTGAGTGTAATTGTGGCTTCATACTATGAATTAGGTAAGTGTTCCTTCTGTTTCATTTTGTAGAATAGTTTGAAGAGAATTGGTATTAGGTCTTCTATGAAGGTCTGATAGAATTCTACATTAAAACCATCTGGTCTTGGGCTTATTTGTTGGGGAGACTTTTAATGACTACTGCTATTTCTTAAGGGGTTATGGGACTGTTTAGATGGTTTATCTGATCCTGATTAACTTTGGTATCTGGTATCTATCTAGAAAACTGTCCATTTCATCCAAATCTTCCAGTTATGTTGTGTAGAGGCTTTTGTAGTAGGATCTGATGCTTTGAATTTCCTCAGTTTTGTTGTTATGTCTTTCTTTTCATTTCTGATTTTAATTTGGATGCTGTCTCTGTGCCCTCTGGTTAGTCTGGCTAAAGGTTTATTTATCTTGTTGATTTTCTCAAAGAACCAGCTCCTAGTTTTGTTTATTCTTTGTATAGTTCTTTTTGTTTCTACTTGGTTGGTGTCAGCCACAAGTTTGATTATTTCCTGTAATCTACTCCTCTTAGAGTATTTACTTCTTTTTGTTATAGAGCTTTCAGGTGTGCTATCAATCTGCTAGTGTATACTTTCTCCAGTTTCTTTTTGTAGGCATTAAGAGCTATGAGTTTTCCTGTTAGCACTGCTTTCTTTGTATCCTATAAGTTTTGGTATAATGTGCCTTCATTTTCATTAAATTCTAAAAGGTCTTTAATTTCTTTCTTTATTTCTTCCTTGACCAAGTTATCATTGAGTAGAGACTTGTTCAGTTTCCACATGTATGTGGTCTTTCCATTATTTTTATTGTTATGGAAGATCAGTCTTAGTCTGTGATGATCTGATAGGATGCATGGGGTTATTTCAATCTTCTTGTATCTGTTGAGGCCTGTTTTGTGACCAATTATCTGGCCTATTTTTAAGAAGGTACCATGAGGTGCTGAGAAGTAGGTATATTCTTTTGTTTTAGAATTAAATGTTCTATAGATATCTGTTAAATCCAATTGGTTCATAACTTCTCTTACTTTCACTGTGTCTCTGTTTAGTTTCTGTTTCCATGATCTGTCCATTGCTGAGAGTGGAGTGTTGAAATCCCCCACTATTATTGTGTGAGGTGCAATGTGTGCTTTGAGCTTCAGAAAAGTTTCTTTTATGTATGTGGGTGCCCTTGCATTTTGGGCATAGATATTCAGAATTGAGGGTTCATCTTGGTATATTTTTCCTTTGATGAGTATAAAGTGTCCTTCCTTATCTTTTTTGATAACTTTTGGTTAAAAGTTGCTTTTATTCGATATTAGAATGGCTTCTCCAGCTTGATTCTTGGGACCATTTACTTGGAAAATTGTTTTCCAGTCTTTTACTCTGAGATCATGTCTGTCTTTGTCACTAAGGTCCATTTCCTGTATGCTGCAAAATTCTGTACCATGCTTTATTCAGTTTATTAGTCTATGTCTTTTTATTGGGGAATTGAGTCTATTGATGTTAAGAGATATTAAGAAAAAGTGATTGTTGCTTCCTGTTATTTTTGTTATTAGAGGTGAAATTACATTTGTGTGACTATCTTCTTTTGGGTTTGTTGGAAGAATATTACTTTCTTGCTTTTTCAAGGGTGTAGTTTCTTTCTTTGTCTTGGATTTTTCCATCTATTATCCTTTGTAGGGCTGGGTTTGTGTAAAGATAGTGTGTAAATTTGGTTTTGTCATGGAATATCTTGGTTTCTCCATCTATAGTGATTGAGAGTTTTGTTGGATACAGTAGTCTTGGCTGGCATTTGTGTTCTCTTAGGGTCTATATGACATCTGCCCAGCATCTTCTGGCTTTTATAGTCTCTGGTGAGAAGTCTGGTGTAATTCTTATAAGTCTGCCTTTATATGTTCCTTGATCTTTTCCCCTTACTGCTTTTAATAGTCTTTCTTTATTTTGTGCATTTGGTATTTTGATTATTATGAGACAGGAGAAATTTCTTTTCTGGTCTAGTCTATTTGGAGTTCTGTAGGCTTCTTGGGTGTTCATGGGCATCTCATTCTTTAGGTTAGGAAAATTTTCTTCTTCAATTTTGTGGAAGATGTTTACTGGTTCTTTTAAGTTAGAATCTTTGCTCTCTTCTATAACTATTTATCTTTGGGTTTGGTCTTCTCATTGTATCCTGGATTTTCTTTTTTTTTTTTTTTTTTTTTTTTTTTTTTTTTTTACTTTTTTGTCAATGTTTTTTTTTTTTTTTTTTTCTCGTGGTTTTTTTTTTTTTTTTTTTTTTTTGCATTTTGCATTTTTTGACTCTTCTGTCAATGTTTTCTTTTGTATCTTCTGCACGTGATATTCTTTCTTCTATCTTTTCTATTCTTTTGGTGATGTTTGTGTCTGTCTATGTCTCCTGATCTCTTTCCTAGGTTTTCTATTTCCAGGGTAGTCTCCCTTTGTGATGTCTTTATTGTTTCTACTTTTAGTTTTAGATACTGGATGGTTTTGTTTGATTCTTTAACCTGTTTGGTTGTATTTTCTTGTAATTCTTTAAGGGATTTTTGTGTTTCTTCTTTAAGGGTTGTTTACCTGTGTTCTCCTGTATTTTTTAAAGGGAATTATTTATGTCCTTAAAGTTCTCTATCATCATCATGAGAAGTGATTTTTAAATCAGAATCTTGCTTTTCCTGTATGATTTCGTATCCAGGACTTGCTATGATGGGAGAACTGGGTTCTGGTAACTCCAAGTAAAGTTGGTTTCTATTGCTTATGTTGTGGTAGCATTCCACCATCTGGTTATCTCTAGAGCTACCTGCACTCACTGTCTCTGACTAGAGCCTGTCTCTCCTGTTATCTTCGTTGTGTCAGAACTCCTCAGAGTCCAGCTTTCTCCATGATCCTCTGATCCTGAGATCCTGGGTGTAAGAGCTCCTGGGAGTCCTTGGGTGCAGAGCCAGTGCTCAATGTCTGCTCAGGGCACCGGCTCAGATGGGAAGGAACCTGTGCCAATAGGTCATGATATGGTGTTTTCACAGGATCAGACCAGTTAGTAATCTGCCCCAGAAGTAAAGACCAGGCAGAAGAGGCAGAAGGGAAGTGGTATTATAGAAGATAGGGTTTTGGTGGGTGATGGGTCCCAAATGCAGCAAATTGTCAACTCTAGGACTTCTGGTTGTAGGGGAGCATTCTTACCTACTGCTCTGAGTGCAGAGACTCTTCTAGGATGGGTCAGGATATGGTGTCTTCTTGGGTGCAGACCAGCTAGGAGTTCCGACAGTAGTGATCTATGTACATGAATTCAAGAGCAAGGAAAGCTCTATGATAATCAAACGAGAGTTGCTTTTGCCCATGTATGGAGATTAACTGGAAGCATGGCGAGGTAGTGTTGTAGGTGATCTGCATGCTCTATACCTTGCATGCATGCTCACTAAGACAGATATATCCTCTGTAAGATCCCTAATTCTGTGTACCTATTGCATCGAAGTTTTTACTGCAGATGTGTTGAGGCGTGGATATGTGCAAATATTGAAATGAGATCAATATCCTTTTCCAGGAAGTGGTATACAAAAAAATTAAACAAGCTTTCAAGTCAGAGAATTAGCAGCCCGGATCTGTCACTTACTGGCCATGTGATGTTGATTTGCATAACATGCATATGCTTTCCAGCTTAAAACAGGGAAAGATAAGCTTCGTAACATATAAAAAGACTTAGAACAGTGTGAAGCATATAATATGAGCTGAAAACTTATAAAAAAATTATTATGGATAAGATGAGCTATTCTTTTGATAGAAAATAATAGCTTTACACTTGGATACAATTGTCTTCTACCCTGTGATGTAAAACAATATACAGTAAGTATCTATCTACTAGATATTGAAGAGGATATAGAGGCGAGGGTGAAAATACAACCGAGCAGATGAGATTTGCTTTTGTGGTTGCAGTTAAGGTAGAATGCTCACATTAACATAACTGAAGGAGACATGAGAAATTCAACGTTGTATCTGGGAGTTATTAAGAAGATTAAATAAGCTGCAGTGGGAAAAATTACTTGGACTGCTGTTTTGTATTCAGTAAACCTCCAACGAGTAGTCAGAATTAATTTATTCATATTCACACCCAACAATTTCCAAAGCATAAATACTAATGAAGAAAACAAAAAAAAATTCAACAATTTTATCTAATTCACAGATATGCCATAAATACCATCCCTAATAACTCATTCTAATTGACCCTTATTCATTTTATCACAGGATCCATTTTTAGCAGATTAATATCTTATATAGTAGCATTTACAATGTATCCCAAAGTACAAATTCAATCTCTGAATATGAGATGTTTGTCTTTACTATTTATTGCTACATTTATTCCACTGTAACTTACTCCCCCAAATGAAACCCACAGTATGTTAATCACTCCTGCTGCTCTTCCTATTCATTATCCTCTGTTTATCTAGTTTCCAGTGTTCATGTCAGTGCTCAGGTCTCAGCCAGTTTTAATTAGCTTCTGCATTTTTTAAACTACTGAAAAGTTTGTCAAATAGTTATATTGAATAGATCTTGAAGCCTGTAATATAATTATAATTCTGTCGGCTTGGGAATTTCCATCTTAAACATGTTGCACTTTATGAGTTGCTTTGATATAAATTTGCATGTACCTTCTTTTTCTACTCCTAGCAGATGATTACTTAGAATTTTATTCTGTTTCCTTGGTCAATTTTTATTTGTCAAAGTAATTTTTAGACTCTAGATTCTTTGGATTTTTATTTGTTAGATTTGTTGAGATGCTTTGGGTGCTTTCTGTAGTTTAATTGTATGTATTTTAATAATCAACAGAGCCTTTTCAAGCTTAAGGGTTGCTTTTCTCTCATTGGATAGCAACAGATAGCTTTGCTGGATACAGTAATCTAGATTGACACCCACACTCCTTTATAACATGTATTATATGTCTGAAGGTTCTCCTGGCTTTTAAACTTTCCACTGAGAAACCGGCTTCTCTAATGGGTTTTCCTTCAAATATGACTTGCAACCTGTGGGTCTCTTTTATTGTTCTGCATATGTAATATTCTAACTGTGATATACTGCGGAGATTTACTTTTCTGGTCCTGTCTACTTGGTGTTTCATGTGCTTCTAGTGTCTGTTTGGGTACATCTTTCCTTAGTTTAGGGTAATTTTCTTTTATAACTCTGTTGAAATGGTAGTCTGTGCCATTGACTTGGAGTTCTCCTTCTTCTGTATCTATAGTTGGAAGGTATATTCTTTGCATAGTATCTTATAACTTGCGCATGTTCCTTTCACATGCTTTAACTTCTTTCCATATCCTTTGCTTCAGAGGTTAAATTCTTTTACTTATCTTCAAGTCCTGATATTTGACCTTCTACCTGGTCCATTTGTAATATATTCCTCTGAGTTTTCTAATTGAGTTATTGAAATTTTCAATTCCACCATGCCTTCAGCTTGATATCTTTACATTTCTACCTCTTCACTGAATTCAGTTATCAAATCATGTATTAGTTTCATTATTTCACTCTGTTATATATTTGCACATATTTACAGGTGTTTGTTGATATTTCCTTTGTTTGTTGAGTTTTTTGTGTCATCTTTAAATTTCTTGAGATCCTTGATAACAAATATAATTATTCTTTTAAATTCTGCATCCTCAGGTTTATATGGTTATTTGCATTGGAGAATATTTCTACAGTACTAATGGATCACTTGCATTTCCTATTATTTGTGTTTTTGTGATACGATCTGAGCATGTGGACAATTTATGTTGTTTATGTGCCTGATGGCCTCTAAGCTGCCTGGGCTGGGTCAGTACAGAAACTGTAAAAGCTGAGCTAAGCATGTAAGTATGGGAATGACGCTGGAAGGTGATGTTCTGAGGTGCTCATCATGCCAAGCCAGTACACGAACTATGAGTAGCTAAGCCTGCAACTGTTGAAACCTAAACCCTAAACAAGATCTACACCACTCCTTCCAGGCTTCAGGAATAATAGCGAGTAAGAAGTACGAAGAATATAAGAACCAAAAGAAGAGCACATGATATGGAGCTCTGACTTCTGAGCAGAACATGGATAATGTGCTCTTGAACTCACAGCAGCTAAAACGACCTACATAAGACCTACACAAAACTGGGCTTGTTAAATATCCCATCGTGGAGGTACTAGAAGGTCAAGGGGCCCAAAATCTCCGTATTTTGGCATAGTTTATTGTTTATAAGGGGCTGTTGAGAAATTTTTCTGTATGATACCAAAGATTCTAAAAATAAATTCTCACACATACTCCTATGAGTAACCCTAATGAAGAGCATAAAGCCAGGGATAAGGGGGAGGGAAAGAATAAAAAACATGAACATAAAATAGGAGCTAATTTTGAAAGAGAGTTTTAGCCTAAATGGAAAACAAGAAATGGTAACATGGGTAAATAACAGAAATATATTACATGCATGTATGAAAATGTCATAATGAGCCCATTAGTTAAAATTAATATATGCTAATAAAACATCAACAAAATCTTAAATGTTCTTTCATACTCCAAGGACAGGGATTCTGAAATGAATATATAAATCAGTGCAAAACTGGTCAATATCAGCAAGCCAATAATCAATTTTATTTTATCTGACACGTTATTTTGCCTTTGTGTATGCTTGGATTATTTTGCATTATTATCAACTGATTTTCTGACAATCAGCTCACAGAACAGGAAAACCTGAGATGACTTATGGTAGTTTGAATGAGATTGTCCTCCATGAGCTCAAATATACTTGATCCCTAGTTGGTGGTGCTAGTTGGTTGAGGATTAGAAGGTATGGCTTTGTTAAAACACACACACACACACACACACACACACACACACACACACAAAACTGGAGGTGGGCTTTGAGTACTTAAAGATTCCTGCAATTTCCACTTCTCTCTACTTTGAGCTAATAATTGAGATACGAGCCCTCAGCTTCTTGTTTCTCTTGCCACGTCTACTGTCTGCTGTTTGCTACCATGCCTCCCCACCAGGGTAGACTTATCCTTCTGGACCCATAAGCTCAAATAAATGCTTTCTTCTATAGGTTAACCTTGGTTATGGTGTTTGATCACATCAACAGAAACATAACTAATACAAGATTGTACCAGCTAGAAAATATATAATAATCTTTTTGCCTCTTTCAAAATATTTCAAAAAAAATCTTAATACAAACAGAACTCATCAAAACTTTTCTGAAGTCCCTTTGACTCTTTTCATAAGTCAAACTCAGCTATAGCTTTCTAAGACTCGTGATGGTAAGAGGACGATAGTTTAGAACTAGCAGGGTTAGTAAATGTGCTGCAGGAATGAGGTAGTTTCCAGTATGTAAGGGAAGAGTAAGTAAGTATGTAAGTATGTAAGTCTCAGTATGTAAGACTGAGACTGGGGAGACACAAATAGAGATAAAAATCAGGGTTTCCAGAATTTAACAGCATCATATTGATCATAGACAGAAGGAGTCTGTGTATGTATGTGCTCGCGCATGCGTGTGTGCGTGTGCGTGTGCGTGTGCGTGTGTGAGAGAGAGAGAGAGAGAGAGAGAGAGAGAGAGAGAGGGATGCAGCAAACAATGTGGCAACAATAGACAGTATGCCCCCTTGCAGAGCAGCAGCTGGATAGAGAAACTCGCTTTGACATTACTGTTACACCCACCACCTGACAGAGTGGGTTTCAACTCCCATATGCTAGAAAGCAATTCTATTCAAAATTTCTTTATTTTGTAAAATTAGACTTCCCACATGAAGCAAAGCATGCTAAAAATGCCTGCTCCTAACTTCTGGACTCAGTGTCCACCATAATTTGACTTGTAATGCAATGTAAAATTATTGGCTTCCACTATGCTTAAATTTTAGTTAATAGCACGCTGATTAGATTTAAGTCCCCCTCCACAAGATGAAACCCCAATCTGGCATCAATATTGGGCTAAGAATCTATGGTTAAATAGCGCACAGGCTATTTACTACTTGTATTCTGAGAACCAATTCGTAATGACTTATTGTGGTACCCACAGATTAGTGCATCTCTCAACCTTTATCGGAGAGGTTTCGATTTGAGGTATCTGGTGATAAAAAGAGCCACAAATAGCCAATATACAGTGAGTTAGAAAAGGCAAGAAAATCTGATTTTCAGGTTATAGTGGGGCAGCTGCACGTATAAACTCATGGTTGTGACAACAGGCCCAAGAGCTGCATAAGTTCAAACCAGACACAAGGTTAGAATGTGGAGAAGGGGGAATCTAGAAGAATTTGGAAGAGTGGATATAGTCAAAATGCATTATACAACATTTTCAAACAATTAATAAAAATGCAAAATAAAGGATTAGGAATATACTAGGAAATCTAAGCATGCTAATGAGTGAATGAGAGATTTTCGCTTACAAGTATGTTGGATTTTACCCGCTATGGTTGTTCCACTGGAAATGTTTTACTTCTAGAGAAGAGAATATATTTCCTGTGCAGTGAATTATCAGCATGATTTAATTACCTTGAAATAGTTAGGACATTATTTGTACCCATTTAAAACATGCTGAATCATATGTCCATTCAGAAAACATCTGTCACTTGCAAGTGCTAGACAGTGTGCTAAATACCCAGCAAAAGGGCTGAGCCGGCAACGCACAGCTCACAAGGAGCTATTATCTCAGTGAGGAGGAAAACCTGGAGTAATTGATGGGCCAAAAGCAATTAAGAATACGAAGAACATGCTTGCGCCAAGTTGGGGAAAAATGAAATTTATTAAAGTAGTCATGGAGGACTAAATTAAAAAAATAAGCCAATTAGGCAGAATTTTTAAATTATGGAAACAAAACACAATATGCAGATTACCAGACAAAGACACTTGTTGTAGAAGAATATAAAAACAAACAAACAAACAAACAAACAGAGGTACCAAGCATATCTGAAATATTGAAGGAAAGCTAAAAAGTCAATGTACCTGACAGCAGCTACCAGAAGAAGAGGTTAAAGAGACACTATTTGCAGGCAAGACATCAGGTAGTATAGGTTATAATAAGGATGTTTAATAAAAAGAGTGCCATCTCCTGCAATATACAGCCTTGATACCACGACCACCAGATATTTACACAGCAGTGCACATGTATTGCATGTAAATTTGACGGTTATAACATATTAACTTGCAGGATAAAATTTGCGAAATATTAAGAAGCACTGTATGTTCAGTGGCTGTTAACTGAGAGCTAATGTCAGGTGTTAAGAACAGTATATACATGGTTACCTCTGTCTTGTGTAAAAGTCTAGATAAGAAAAGCGCTAGAGTTGGTAGAAGGATTCTACTCTATCAGAGTCTACATCTTCTTCTGTCTTCTTTTCCATCCTCACAATTTTTCTGTTGTCCAAAATAAACCATGACATCATAGACACTGACATGAATGAGGAGGAGGAAATGGAAGGTTATGCCTTCCCTGTGATAATGGCGTACACATCATTTCTTCCCCATAGCAGCATGAGAGTTTATTTCAGTTGCACATAACTGAAAGAGACACGGGCATATTTAGCTTTTATTCTGGGTAGCCATGTGCCAAGTTAAAATTAGGAGTTCTATTACTAAAGAAGAAAGTGATGATACATCTCCTAAGACAACTCGTATTATCTGTTTGGAGTGGAATAATATAACAGGTTACTTTAGAATGCCTTCAGTATCATTGAAGTCATTGGTTAGGCAAAGAAAAGGATAGCTGACAGAAGGTTAAGTGATGCTAGGGCTCTGTTCAAGAAGGAACGAGCATCCTCGAATTAACTACTCCACTGTTCTTTTTCTATGATATATCTGCAACACTGGACTGAAAATACTAAGCTGCATTTCAGCAAAAGATTCTTCCTCAAACTTTTGGAAAGTCAGTTTTATCCAATGCATAGTAATTTCAAAATACCAAAGCCTGCAAAATGATACAAATACTCACCAGCAGAATTATCTGGCTTTGATCCCAAAACATACCAGATGTGTCTCTTAAAAGCCAATACCAACTGTCTCTATCTTTAGAAGGTTTTTTTTTTTAATGTGAAAATCGAGTTGACGATAATTTGTTTTATCTATGTCCAGATGGAACTCTTGTGATTGCCTCAGAGACAGGGCACAGTGACCCAACCTGGCTTAGTGCACCATGCCTGGGACCACTAGATGACAGGCTGAGCTCACCACTGATAGGGCAGCTGGATGTCCTTCCAATGTGTAGACAAAAATCAAGAGTTCACTTTACTACAGCCAATGAATCAAGTTGTCTAGACATTTCTTTTCAGAAAGCCTGTGACTGCATGTCTTAGGCAGTGTTTTATCACTGTAAAGAGGCACTATGACCACAGCAATTCTTATAAAGGAAAACATTTAATTGGGGCTGACTTACAGTTCAGAGATTTGGTCCTTCATCATCGTGGTGGGGAGCATGGTGGCATGCAGGCAGAGATAGTGCTGGAGAGATAGCTGAAAATTCTACATCTAGATCAGTAGGTAGGAAAAAAATGAGACATTAGACCTAGCTCGAGTTTATGAAACCTAAAAGCTCACCCACTAATGGCATGCTTCTTCTAATAAGGCCATAACCTATTCCAACAAGGCCTAATAGTGCCACTCCCTATGAGCCTTTGGAGGCCATTTTCATTCAAACCACCACATTGCACATGTACCAGAGAACTCACAAAGGAGCTTCATTTGGGCTGACAGTCATAGCAGGTGCTGAGACAACTCTGCCATGTGTAGAGTCTTATCAGAGGTTTTATTTCCTTCATTGAATTCATCTCTCCAAAAAGCCTACTGTGATTCTTACATCTTACCACCATGGAATTTGCAAGACCAAAGTCAGCCTTTTCTGAAGCCCAGTTCTTTGCTCTTCCACATGAGGCAGTGAAGCCAGACCTGGAAACAATAAGAAAAAGCACCAGTCTCCATTTGCAGGGAATCTGAATTCCTTGCAAAGCCAGGTAGTGTGATTGAAAACAGCATGTAGCATACAACCACCACAACAAAATAGTCTTAGTGCCATAACCTGACATACTTTTAAGAGAAAATAAAAGAACCAAAAATTGGCTTATAATTCAAGAAGAAAAACAAAACTGTATAACATACCTTAATACTTCTCGATTATTAGGTGCTAACAACCACAATCTACCTGATACAATTATAGCAATGTCTTGATTATAATTTCAACAACATGTTTTGACTTGCTGAGTGAGAAATATAATTAATATAAATAATTAAAACATACACAGTTGCACACTGTTCAAACACTGATAGCAGCCATTGATGTTGCTTTACTGATCTTCTGTTTAAAAGGCAAAAAAGAAAAAAGAAAGAAAATAGATATCTAAATATGCATATGTGCCAGAGTCACAGCAAACAGTTCATTTGACAAACTAGGTGTATGTGAATTTGGTTAACAATTGAGGTGCTGAATGTACAAAGTTATTTATTCAATCCACTCTGCTTAACACAATGAGGTTTCTCTCAGTGAAATAAAGTTCTGGTACTTTCCATCTTTTTCTGGCTTTCTCCCTTAAGTCAGGCATTTGTTGATGTAGGCTGAAAAGAAAAGAAAATGTCAGTGCACAGCAGAACCTTTCAGAGCCTTGGATTACACACATTTTCTATAGCTGCCTTTGTTATGGATGCTTCTATAAAGTGGGAATTTTTTACTACTTTAAATATGTATCTTCATAAGATTCTTTTGGCATCTTACCTATAAATAAAGTCGCATTTAGCAAAACGATCATTTACTTTGGAGTCCTAAAAATCCAAACATAATTTTCTTAGTAATCCAGTGATTCATATTATATGATTTTATGATAGATACTTTGATGAACTATCATACGCTATACATTGAATAAGCATTTTTCACCAAACTCAAGCATGAAGTATATTTATGAAAAAACCCTTGGGTCTGAAGCTAACCTCTATTGACTTTGTGTTGTATTGGTGACTCTGTTTCCTTGTCTATGAAATAAAGATAATAGGATGCACTGCGTAGATCAACTATGAATAAAGATAAAGTGGAATTATTCTTTTGTACTAAGTAGAGGGAGCAAGTTTAAAGAAAAAAAAGACACCAGAATACTTTAAATTCCAGCCTTTAAAATCCATAGTGGGCTTCTATAGCGTAAATGACAGCTGGAGCTCCATATTGGTCTCAGGCCAGCCTAATACAGGCAGTGCTTAGCTTTAAAGATAATGCATATGTGGGCATCCAGAAGATGAAGACTCTTAGGTCAAAGGAGAAACTAAAGGAACAGCCTGAGTCTGAATATGGTGGAGTGACAATATGGTGTCCTGTGTGGGTCACCACACACACACAGTAGTAAGAATGTAACAGTCTAGACCTATGATGATGACAATAAGAAGCAAGAACACTGTCATAGCTTGGATGTCATACAGAAGACTGATGTCTTTCTTCTGCCTCCAACCTCATTGGTCACCAAAAATTTGATAACTACATTACTATCTCTCCCTTGAACTTCTAACTAGGTGGTAAAACAAATCTTGTACATTTTGTTCAAACACTTCATAAGGAACTGTTGCTTGCAACGAGTTTATAACTAGCTGGCAAGAAAAGAGTAATTTTAGAAATTAAATCTGATACAAGTACACTAAGGTCATTCTCAAAAATATTAAAGTGCATAATATGCACCCCCCCCATCACATTTAAGCATAATCATGGGTTCCCATAGAAGAACAATAAGCAGAAGTAGGAAAGAAGTGATGCAGAGATGCCTCAGGTTGAAAGACTGAAGTCTTACATTCTAGAGTGCAGGCCTTCCCTTTATACCAACATAGAATAGACAGTTCATACTCTAGGGAACTTTGCATCCAGAAACAGAAAAGTGCATACAGTCTATATGTATTGAGCTTTGTGGTAAAATGGAAAGTGATGTGGAGTGGAGAGAAAGGCACAGAAGTCAGTTTAGAGAAATAGACTACCAGAATTAAACACACATCTAGTACAGTTTCAATAAAATGAACTACTGCAAGAAAGAATAAATAGTCTTAGTTCCAAATCTCATTGGAGATTACTGAGCTATCATAAATTAGTAAGTTCATGAATTTCTATTGTTAAAACTTATGACTGTATTAACACACACACACACACACACACACACACACACACACACTTCCTACATACCTAAACAGCTAGCCACAAAGATCTCCCAACCTCCTATTGACGATAAGTACTACTGAATCCTAGAGCCTCAACTCTACCTTGATCCCATTTGAGTTTTCCACTTGACCCTTTCTTTTTTTTTCAAACTGAGAGTGAAGAAAAACAAGGCAAATGAGCCATAGTTTTTGGCAAAGCACATTTAATATAATGCCTGCCAAGTTCAAAACTAAAAACATTCCAGCTGTTTGGACAAAACATGATCCAGTAAATTCCTTCATGGCTGACAATATCTTTTTCCTCTCAGTTTCACAGACCTTGACCATGGTATTTTTTTTTAAACAGCTGTCAGTTCAGCCTAGAGTTGAAGGTCATTTCACTGTCAGGAAAATGATTATGGATATATTAAATAAAAGCACTGTTCTCAAGAAGGAAGTCCAGTAGGGGGGAATCCACATGGAGAGAGAAAGGAGCATTCCTCTGATGTGGGTAAATGAGACATAGCACGTCCTGAATATTTGCAGAGGTGTCTCCCATCTGTAGCAGAGTAGAACACACCAGACCCAGTCACAGTCCCAGAACTGAAGGACACCACTTCTTAAAGAAGGCATCTCCTTGTTGCTGATCATCTATGGCTGTCATGGTAACATTGGAAGTGGCAGCCGTGAACCCTAAGGGTTTGTCTTGGGCAGCATGATATTTCACATCAACCTGTCAGCTGTTATGGGAAGAGAGCCAAAAGCATCTGTGGAAGTTTTCCAGCAAGGACAATGGCCATGCACTGCAAAGGGAGCAGCCAGCATATGGAGAAAAATATCTGAGCCTTAAATTGTAAAAGAATTTCATGGTGATGACTGAAGTTAATAAGGCTGAAGGACACACTAGTGATTCAGAAAATAATAATTGGAAGAGTTGGAGAACAAATAAAGAGCCTTTTTTTAAATCTTTTTTGTTTAACCTCAAAAAATAGATATGAATGAAATACTTGGAGACAAAATGATCACAATACTCATAAAGCTTATTGTAGTTTATTCTTTATACCTCCTCCTAAATTAAACATGAGCATGGCCAGGCTACTGCAAGTCTTATTCATAGAAATAGGTTGAAAAGCAGAATGAGAATATCATATACCCTGTGCACTAACCTGATCTCAAATGTTGGAAGAAGTCAAGCTGCACATATTAGGAATAAAATGTGGCTAATAAATTACCTCTCCCTCAATTGTACCCAAGAGCAAACATAGGAAGAAAAAGACTTTCACCCTAGCCCACCATTGATTTCTCTCCAGGACAGAGCAGTATAAATTTTGTCCACTTTGAAGAAAAACTAGCAGCTAGGAATGCTGTCACATGAGCTGAAATAATGTTAAAACTAAAAGTAGCAACAGTTATTTATTACCTTTGTTATTCAGTCCTATTGTTATCTGAGTACAATATCTTCTTAGTTACTTTTCTTTTACTATGGTAAACCCATGACTGAAAGCAAATTGGAAGGAATGGGTTTATTTCAGTCATCTCAGGTCAGGCTCCATAACTAAGAGAAACCAGGGCAGGAACTTAAGGCAGGAACCTAGGGGCAGGAACTGAATCAGAAGCCATGGAGGAATGCTTTTTACAAGCTTGCTCCCCATGGGGCTTATTCAACCTGCTTTCTTTTTCAACCCAGAACTATGTGACCAGATGTGGGCACAAGACAAGAATCATTTAAATCTTCAATTTTACACATAACTGTACAGAATCTGAGGAGAGGACCTCTTACTCCAGATCACACTACTATAAAGAACAAATACCTGGAGTTAACATTTCTATACATACTTTCCTACTCCCTGTGAGTGTTGTCAACTCCCCAAGATAATGTTCTACCAGGAAAGCAACAAGAAAGAAGTAAGAATGATAGTAAATTCGTGTGTCATAGCATGAGTGGGGCAGTGATGAACTGAGAAGCAGCTAGTAGCCCAGCCATCAAGTATTTCTGTGATAACTGCAGAGATAAAGCTAGAAAACAGATGCATGGAACCTAAGAATAGGGAGGGAATGTTTAGAAAAAAGAAGATGTTGACTTGTTGGTGACATCTCTGGAAACTAAGACTGATTCCAAGGATTTGAAGTGTGTAATACAAACAGAATAGTTTTCAGTGTCTTTGGGTGGGACTTTCTATTGTTCTAATCACTTGTATGCACAGAAAATTGCTAACTAAAGTTCCTTTTGGAACAGAGTTTAATGTGGTGCCGTTCTTGAATACAGACTCATTTACAGTAGGTAGTAGTCTAGGCTTAATATAGCAACTGAACACCGTATTCTGTGCTGTCTCTGTGTTCCTGTTCGTATACTAAGTACAAAGAATTCAGCGTTGATTGTGAAATGACTTCATCCATCAGGTAGAGACCCAGGCATGCAAACAGGCAACTACAAGCAATGTCAAAAGTGCTGTGGTAGAGGAACCTACCCAGAGCTGTGGAGAGAGGGTAAAACTAAGTCACCAGGAAAAGGACTTAGGTGATTTACTATGAAGGCTGAGCTTATAGCTTGTTGTAAAATGAGCACTCTGTTTTTAATCACAGGAAGAGTGTACAGGCATCACAAGAAGAGGAAAGAAAAAGCATGCACATACAAATAGTCTATATCCTTTTTTTGAACCCTAAAACCTAAACTATTTTCAAACAGAGAGTATAAATACTTCTTTCTGGAGCTGCAAACATACCTGTACTTTAAAAAAAAACCCACCCACTGAAACTCAGGAAAGCTTTTATACTGAGAATTATTTGCCAACTGATATGTGGGCTGACATGGAAATTATAACACATGTCAGTTGGCATCTGGAGAGAAAACAAAATCTTTAAATGGTGCTTTCATTGTTTTGAGTTGTCTGAATTGAGCTGTTTACTTTACATTATTAGTCCCTACCAGGTGCCATGGACTTCTTGAGGCCTTGGAAACTTATTAGAAAATCATCTAAGAAATATTATTTCACTCAGTGTACATTCTATTTTTATCTGTTCTTCTCTCAAACAGTACTCCCCGACTGCATCTTCTTGTCCTTTTACTCCTCCCAGTTCCCCAGACCCACTCTCTTGTTCATGTTCTCCCCAAAAGAAAAGAGCAGTGCTCAGCCTACAGTTTTAATTGAGATAGAAATGAAACAAAAAGTAAAGGTTCAGCGTGGCGTGGTTCTACATGGGGCAAATTGGATCATCATGAATGCAGCTAAAGTGGAGTTACTTACAAAAACCAATAATGTTCTCAAGCAACGACTAGAAAATCCAGGTGAAGCACAAGGTAAATAAAGTGTATCATGATTTCAGGATGGTTGTACCCTGATATAGGGATGCTCACACACAGATATGTTGGTCGTTTGTTCTCTCAGGGCAATTACCGGAAAAGGAATCGAAGTGCAGTCAAATGGTGAGTCACATACACCCTTTACGAGAGAAGGCAGGCACCTGGTTTTCTGGGTGTTTCAGTCTGAACCATAGGCACCAGAAAATTAGAATGCTCCAACTATTGGCTATATCCTGTAGCTCTATGCTCCAGATGGAAGCATTCCCTGGTGGAGGGAGGCACCTAAGACTTAGAGAGCAAGTGAGACTTACGGCATTTGTGAAGCTCAGAAAGCTACAAGATTCCCAGGGCTCTTTCTTGTGTTTATGGAATCTGTGAGCAGTTACTAAGGAGAAAACACTTTCCCGTGGAGCTACCTACAAGCTGGGCACTGAACACCTAGGAATCAGCATGCATGAGTCATTATTCATGAAGATGGGGGCTTTCCTGTGAGGCTGTTTGTTGGCTTGAATCACCTATGTATGTAACCATCCACCCACACTCCTGTCAGTCATTCCAGTGACTTGGTGACCCTAGTCACTAAGAAAATATTATGGAAGAATTGCTTCTCTGATCTGTTACTGGGTGGAATACTGTTTTTAGTCTGTCATCAGTGTCTTCTCTGATTTAGACAGAACTGTTCACATCTTCCCAAGAAAAGTGACACCGGAGGCTATTGCTGTCCTTTGTGTCTGACCTGGGACATCCTTGGCTTCTGTCACATAGCAAAGAAGCACACTGTGTCTTTTGTCTCTAATATGACAAATGACACACAAAAATTGAAGCTGTGAATATATCTAGGATGTAAAACTTCTCAATCCCAAAGAGGAGGGCAATCTAAAAATGTAGGTCAGATCCTGCTGGATTTCAGTGTGCTGTATTTGATTAAGCCACAGAGAATAAAAAGCTAAATAGGAATTTGCTGAAAAGCACAATAAGAAAAGCTACTGTTCTGTACAATGTGGGGAAACTCAGTGGGTACAGTGCCAGACTAGCATACCAAAGAACCCTGTTGGTTTCTCTGCACCACCCAAACGAGGGCAGTGATACTGAGGCCTGTTATCACTGCAGGAAGATCAGGAGTTTGGTGTTATAGATCAATGGGTAGACAGTCTGCCTAACACACCAGAGGACCTGTGTTTGAATATGGCCCCATCACCACTGTTTTCATTGTTCAGTCATGTAATCCAGATTTCCCTGCAGTTTTGCTTAGATGTTTGAGCTATCTTCAGATCCCTTTCTAATATAATCTCAGCACCCAACTCAGAATGGCTACTAATTCTCTTCGCTGTTTTACTCTTCACAGTATTAATATTTTAACATCTGCTGTATTCTTCTCTGTGTACCTGTATCTTATACAGAGCTTGCATACCTTGTGAGGATGAGAACAATATTAATGAAACTTTTATGATATGCATGACTTTTCCCTTCTTGTTCTAAAGATTTATGCTTATTCAACAAGAAGGTTAGCTGATCACACATCTGCCTCTGCTTGGCATGGGTGCCCTCTGGCATTTCTCTGTTACCATCTGGGGCTGCCTGGGCAGCACAATGCTTCAGACAATTTTTTTCTCAATGTTGCTCTCCCTGGTGTTTCACCTTCATGCTGTGTTTTCGCCTAAGGAAAGCTCTCCCTCTTTACTCTCCCTTCTTCAGTGCTTGCAAGTATGTCAGCTACCATAGATCACATGCCAGCCTAGTAGAAAAGGTTAGGAGAGGGATGACACAAAGGCCATTGTAGTTGTGGCTCAACCTCAGCTGGAGGTGGACACTGTGGCTTCAGTTCACGGGACATGGTCTTGGCGGTGATTATGCTACGTTCCAGATGCTCTGGCCTCAACATGCCCTCTGTCTCTCATCCTTAGGCAGAAGGTTGTTTTCTTCACCGCTTTACTTGACAATTCCCTTTCTACAGAAACTTAAATATTTTACTTTATGAAGAAGACAAAGGAGAAGATAGTAGATGAGGCTTTCTGCTTTCTCTTTCTACTATGCTTATTGTTTCCCAATCCATACAAACACTCCAATCCTATTTTTCTCCTGAGCTCTCTTGGAAGCATCCAATGAGGTCTGTGGACAGATTGCAGCTCCTATCTGCACACTTATGTCAGAACCAAATCTAGCATTTAGTACCATCTCAAAGCACCTTTAGTTGGATTCTTCTGTTGAGAATTTAGTGAGACTGGCATCAAGGTCAGGCAAAAAAAAAGTACTCATACCACTCTATTTTCATGTGAACATCATTCTATATAATTTAATTTAGTTGGATGTCTCAGTTCTGAGGAGTCCAAGGACAACCGGTAATTGGCAGATTCTCTGTCTCTTTATTGAGAGGAAAGGAATGATGTTCTTTTCAGCTTTTTATGTCCTAGCTACAAGCCAGAAGATTAGAATTTTTCTTTCTGAGGGTTTTTTTTTTAAAGCTATTATACCATGCAGCTCTTTTGCATATTGGGAAGACAGTTGTAAATAAAGCAGGGAACTATTGCTTTCTATGCAGCAACTACTTATTTAAACTCTCTATATTCAAATGTCCTCACTACAAATATAGCATTTGGTACTTAGCTTGAATTAATCATTCCACATGGTATAAAATACAATATCTGTGTTTTAGTGTGCTTTGTTTGGTTGATTGGTTGTTTGTTTGTTTGGTTGGTTCATTGTACTTTGTTTCATTTTAGTTAGATCTGGGTTTGTTTTCAGTTTCTTGAGTCAGGAAGATCTTAAAAAGGTGATCCTCCTGCCTCAGCCTCCTGAATTCTAGGACTACAGGTATGAACCACTACATCAGCATTATCACTGATTTCTTTTTGTAAATATACAAAATTATAATTTTGATACAAATTTTTGTATGAATGAAAACCAATTTAATAATGACAAAGTTCTTTGAGAAAAAAGACCAAAAGCTACTCCAAACATTGAACACATAACTGTCTCTTTTCTCTGTCAAAATATTCTTGTCCTTTAGCATGCATGGATGACTATTTTAGTTCCTTTCAGATGTATACAAAGAAATGGCACAGAAACATCAAACTTAATATACTCTTGGGGAGTGACAGACAAATTGAAGAAATGCATGTCTATGCTCTGACATTAATTGTGCCACCATATAATAGAACTTTAAAATGAGATATTATAAGATCCTGCTTACAGTGGTAATTATTTAGTTGGAGAAAGTTGTCTTTCACAATTTTCGCCAAATTAGCTAAAGTAGTGAAATCAGGTTAGTAGGTAATTGCATGTTAGAAGTTCTCTTATTTTGGATACTCTACGTTATAAACCAGTGGTTCTCAGTCTGCGAGTCACAGAGTGACACTTTCACAGGAGCTGCCTAAGACAATCAGGAAACACAGATATTTACATCCTGATTCATAACAATAACAAAATTACAGTTATGAACAACAAAATGATTTTATCATTTGGGGTAACCTCAACATGAGAAACTGTAGCAAAGGGTTCACAGCATTAGGAAGGTTTAGAACCACTTTCTATATTTGTAAATAAATAGCTTCTATTTGACCTAAGAATAATCTCATGAGACTTAAGATTAAAAGTTAGGAATGTTTAATTTGAATAAATTATCTGTGAAAAGGTTTCTTGAATACTTGAAAACAAAGGGATTGGAGACAATGGGCTGGTTAAACACAGATCAGTTTCCTGTGAGATAGAAGACGTGTTTATAATTACTTCAACGGTGATGGAAAAGAAAGCTTTTAATTAGTTCTTTTTAAAACAAAATGGGAAAGGATAGTTTGGGGTCTGTAGCCTCGAAGAGTTAAGCCATCTGCTTCCAGCCAGCTCTCCCCAACATGTGATTTGCAAATTAAATGTTGCCAGCTGATGACATATGGCACTACTTACTTCTCTAAATATCTTACTCAAAATGAGTTTGCTGCTCTGCCACTTGGCGAAATACTAAATGCTCTCAAATGCTGAGCTTAGGTTTTCAGAAGTCATGGCAATTGCTGTAGTTTTCCCTTAGCAAACAAATCTAAGAAAAGGAACCGCGATCTAAGAGTCTGGCTTGTCTTACCGCCCCGTGCCGTAATTCTGCCTTAGACGTATTTGATCCCCTAAGATGTTCACACTAAGGTTACAATTTTAAATGTCTCTTCACAGTTTTATAGTAATGAAATGTAGAGGATGAAAGCCACTTCCTTCGGATTGAGGTTTGTATCAGAGGAAAGGGAGCAATACTCTAAAAAATGAAACTAAAATCCTTTCTGAGTCCATTGTGTGTCAGATGGCAGAAGAATTGACTGATATACTGCAGCAGCCCCCAAATATTGAAACCAACCGTACACTGCACTCTTAATCCCAGTGTCCTACAGATACAAAATTGTTTCCCTTGAGGTTTTAGGCATGTTAACAGATACATGTTGTTCTTCAGAATAATTGATCCAAATAAGCTTTAGTTGACTACATACCATCTCTTCTGGCCTTTTAATCACTCAGTTACCATAAGCTTCCACTAGCATCACCAAAACAGCATAGTAAGATCAAACTAAGTCATACTAAGTAAGATCACTAGATAAGTATACATCAACCTCATGAGTCATACCACAATCTGTCTACCGGAATTATCATGTATATCTGTAGAAGGAAGACTTGGGGTCATTAGACTGTAAATGATATATTCTATATCTCTCATGAAAAGGTGCTTTAATATTCAATTCACTCACAACTTTTGATCACACTCTTCAATGTACAGTAACCAAGAACTGCTCCCATTAGACAATACTTTGATCTCCTATTATATTTATGGCCTTATTAATATACAATAAATATTTGGGATTGCATCACTCCAACATCAAATTTTAAGCCAGTCTTTTTACTATACTTATCCTCTATGAAAGAAAGACTTTATGTATCCTCCTCCTCCCACACTCCCCACCCCAAAGAAAAAGCAACATCTTTTAACCTCTTATTACCTGAAGAATTTTTTAAGAGTATGTAATCATCTAATAAGTAATGATTGAGGTCAATTAATGGTCACACGAAGATGAAATGTTTGCAAAACATGAAATGTTATGTAATTTGGATTTTTAGGAGAGATGAACTTCATGGCCTTAGCCCATGAAAACAGCTGATATGTAAAGCACATCTTAGAAATTGGGGTCCTTGCTCATGTTGAAAATTAAGGTTTTTTTTGTTTTGTTTTGTTTTTTAACAGTTAAACTGTACCAAGGTGCAGAAGTGAAGTGATAAGAGATAGGAAACATGAGATTCAGGAAATCTGATACACAAAGCTGGTCTGAAATCATTAATGTACTTCAAGCAATTGTATACTGCATTGCTTTATAGTAGCTTAATATTAATCTTGATCCATAGAGTTTCTTATAAATTTCTAAAATTCGTGGTAATGAGTTATCCTAATTACTGAGGTTTCAGATAATGCAATTTTATAGTTCTCAAGGATACGCTAGACCCTAAAATAAAGTCCATAATGGCTTTTCACACCATCAATATAAATAATACTCAGAAAAAAATCTTATTCTAATTCAAAGATCTGTGACTCTGTACATGAAGAGATGTACACATGTGTGTAAGCATATGTATATGTATTTGCAGGTGTATGTGTATTCACATGGTCATGTGCATGCAGAATGATAACTTAACAACTCCAAATTCTTATGTGTATATCCAAATCATTCCTCAGCTTTAGGAAATAGCTTAGAGTTTGTCGTGTGCAAAGTATAGTGTCACTTTTCTGTGTTTGGCTCCGACCTCCACTTGTTCCTTTTCCTCCTTAGCCTCCTACATTATTTTGTAAACTCCCTGTTGTGTATTGTGCTCTCATGAAGCTGAATATTAGCTGTATGAATACCTTATCGTGTCAGTCCTTTGAAACAGCCAAAGGGCAAAAAAAATGAACTGGTCATGTCAAATTCTCTTGCCTTCTATAAGGCTGAACAATAAGACAGGATAAACAAACAACTTGAAATTAAGAAAAAACTTTCATTGTGGTATTGAATAAAAATTAACCTATTGTACTTTTTGTTGTTGTTGTTGTCATCTCTCTCCAGATTTCCCCCAAGGACAAATGACAATGTAGTCTGGTTGATCGTGTGGAACTTCAGTGTGAACAGCTCCTCAGGAAGTAACATGATTTCCAGGGAGCTATCTCAGAAGCTGGGTCTGAAATAATGGCTACATATTGTTGTTGTGCAATATTTAATAACTCTATTAGTTCTTATTATGACCCAGACAGCTCCCCCTGCCAAACGAAGTCAGAGTCCTATCGATTTACTTAATCAGCTTTAGGACAATTATTGGGTGATTACTCCTAAAGTATTTTTCTGTATTAGACAGGCTATTTCTCAGATGTGCTCTCCAAGTTACTTGCTGTTTGAGTCTTGCCCAGGTTATTTCTGCTCCATCAATCTATCCTCAGGATGCTTTCCTTTTCCTGTTCCTGGTCAATTCTGTTTAATGGAGCCTTCTTTTGCTCTCCATCTTCTTCCTCTTTTTTCTCTCCTCTCTTCTTGCTCATGGTCACTACCTGTAACCCCGGCTTTCTAACTGAAACCCTTCCTACTTCTGCTCTCCCCAGTAACTTCTCTGTCAGCCACGTTTATTTAACCAGTCAGAGAAGATTGGTGAGGAAAGTTTCTACAGCATCATTTGGTATATATGAAAATGTGCTCATCGGGACTGCAACCAACTCTTGGGGGCCAGTAATTATCATTTGAATGCATAGCAGCATAACTCCCAACATTGTATGATTTTTATTTAACAGGCATTCCTAACACAATCAACCTCTGCTTTAATGTCCACATAACCAATCCAGCCGTGTTCACTCTCTTCCTTGATGTGAGCTACTAAACAAGACCAATCAGAATCTTTGGTCTGGAGCTGATGATGCTGCTGAAGAAGACAAAGTCTCTACGTTTCTCTAGATAATGTCTAAGAACCCAAATAAGCTAGAGGCTTCCATGAGCTGTCATGATAGCACTGTCAGTAACTTGTCTGAGGGAAGAGCCAAGAAGAGGTTTAATGTAAATCTGAGGTTTCTTCTCAGAAAACATGGTCCTATGTCATTTGGAATATCTGAATACACTCAAATTATCTTAAAACATTCATTTCTTTGGAAGCTATAAGCCACATTTCAAATGCTCAATAGTGAACTCTAGTTATTCTATGGGATAATTCAATATTGTTGTCACCACATCTTGTATTTCTTCAGTGTCACATGGGAGAGAAAGAAACAAAGCTCTAATTTCATTTGTTTATACTTTTGCTTTGTTTGATCTAAAATAATGGAAGCAATATTTAAGTTCTATCTCTGTTTTTTCAGATTAACAAGCAGAAACAAGTCTTCAGACTTTCCCCATAACCAGAGTCAAAAAAAAAAAATGTATTTTTCCCATTTTGCCGATTTCTTCTCATGACCTTTCCTGACAAGAATCCACCTAATCATATTCTCCAGCCACACATACACAAACACACAAATGTGCACATACTTACAAGAAAAAGAGGTCTGGCACGGGGTAGGGAAGAGTTGCCATAGAAATAATCTTTGCTATTAACAATAACAAACTACAAACATCAAAGTAGTCAAAGCATATTTTTCTTCATTAGCTGCCAGCAGTACAGTAGTGGAAGAAGCTGAGCCTCACTCTGATTAGCACAAAGGAGGCTGGGCAGCCTAGAGCTCTGTGAAAATCTGCCAAATTGCCAACTCTAAATGCAATTTGCTCCGGGTGCCCAGGGGCGATTCTAGAAGTTGGGAGTCTAGTGACAGGGTCCTGTCCTCCTAAAAGTTACATTTCATATAAATGGCCTTCAGATCCTTGGATAAGTCCCTCCTACACTGCAGATGACACATGAATCTCAAAGGGGCAGAAAGGACCATTTTAAAACTTCTGAGTACCCGCAAGGAGACCTGTCATCAGTTGTAGGTCAGTACAAACCGGTCATTCAAACAATTTCTTGTTTTGATATCGAGCTTTTCAGACAGGATTTCTAAAAGCAGACCAGTTTATCTCAGAGACATCTCCTCAGGCTGCCAGAAGGCATGGTAAAGTCAAATCAAGTTCTAATGCAGAGATTTGAATAATGTGCTTTTGCCAAAAGTTGGTTTCAATTCTTACCACCTTGATTTATTTTTTGAGAATTCAGAGCCAAAGATATATTTTATAATTTAATCCACAGCATCTCTCTGATGTTGATATCATTATTCATTTTACAAACAACAACAAAATGCTCTGAGGGCTTAAATGACTTGTCTGGACCATATACTGAAAATTTTAAAAATGCATTGGAACCCAGATTTTATTTTTATTAAAGTTCGTGTTTTTCCTTAAATCACCCAGAATTCTGTCTCCCTATAGATCTCCATAACTGTTAATACAAGTTCGTATAGCTAGTTTCTGCAAAAAGTGCATGGCTTTCGATGGCAGGGTCCTAGAGATGTGAATAGAAAAGGGAAGAAAACCCTCACAAAACATCAGAACTGTGTGATTAACAGGCAGCAGGTGTACAGACTAAAAGTGTGCAACTCACATCCATTGTCATCTCAACGAATGGCTTGGTCCCAAAGTTGCTGAAGGGGGAAATTTGATTATCTGTGCTTCCCCAGAAGACTGATAAATTGAATTCAGACTACTATTGTTCCAGATACAGCCGAATCTTCTGCAGGATTTTAATCAGCAGCAGCATTATGTAACATATGGGAGCGATTTGGCTGAAAGGAGTCTCCAACTGTCACTGGAACATCCGCCCAACATGAAAGAAAAATAATAATATGTAATAATGGTGCTTCCTTATCGAAAGAGCAGCTTCCCTCTGACAGACTCTGTGGTTTACTGTACTACATCCTTACAACATCCTGTTACGCCAGCAGCACACCAATTGGCTACAATCTTGATTGTTTACTGCTGATTCCAGTAGCATTTTAATGTCTTCCATGGCTCTTGCTTTATCCCCAGTATAAATCCATCCCCCCACTCAGTTTCCAAATTCTTCCTTTCTCTTTATTTAGTGATTGGCTTTTACCCACCCTTCTTCATCTTTCTGTCGTTGCTCTCATTATTATTTTTTCCTTTTCTTATTTTATAAGTGTCAGAACAAGAAATTAGGATCTACACAACAATCGTATCTACAGCTCAATTAGTTTGACCCACGTTTCCAAAGTAATAGTCAAATTATGTGTTGTTTCATTAATTCACTCTGTTAATCACATTTGTTGTATTAACTGAATTTGTATAGGGATTCAAAGCTGCGTCTCACATAGTCCTTTCCTGCAAACATGGAAGATAAAGCGCTAATGGGAATACAATAAATGTTGTCATTAAACACGGGAAACACACTTGTGCTTGAAGCTTTCAGACTTGACCCTGGAGTTAGCCTCAGCAATGAGTCACCAGACTTCCACACAGGCTTTCCACTCTCATGAACTTCCTGGATGTGCCTCAACCTCTGGCAACACTATACCTCCATACTTCAGGAAGGTTATGAGAAGATGCTGTGCAAAGAGCTTAGCAGTTGTTCTGATGGAAGCAATGGAGTACATTCTCTTACTCAGGAATCAGCCCCAAGTTCATGTTTCTGAGTCCTATAGAATGAGAAGAGGGAATCATTGGTGAAATGAAGGAGCAAAGCAGAAATTCGAAATGAAACGTCAAGATTCCTTTGAATCTTTGAACCAGGGAACTGATGAATTCGTCAGCACCAGTTTTAATCTTTTAGTTAAAAAACATAGTTTATTAGATGACAGAGGGAGAAAAATTGTTGTAGTGTGATGCTGATGGATTGTATTACTAATTAATTCAGTGAGCAAATCATGTAAGGAGAGATTGTTTTGGGAGCTGGGGTAATACCTAAATGGGTGAAGTACCTGTTGGATAAGCAGAAAGATCTGAGTTGAAATCCACATCCCTGAATAAAGCTGGCAATGGTGGTTCACATCAGTGGTTCGAGTGTTCCAATGGTGAGATGGGACACAGAGTCAAGAGACTCTCCATAAGACTGAGGGACAGCTTGCCTAGTAGAGAAAAACACATGTAAGATGGACCTCTGCCTTCTCCTAGTATCCCATGATGGTGTGAGCACCTGCACTCTCACAGGCAAACATACAGGAGCATATATTCTACAGGAACATATATTCTACACAGAGAGACAGACAGACAGACACAAACACATTATAGTCTGCTTCCCTTGTCTCTGACCTACTTATCTAGATTTTAAAATGGGACTTGCAGAGATATCAGCAATGGAGTGATATTGCCATCACAATATTCTAGCTATACAAATAACTCCTAAAGTAACAATGTCTGCAAAGGAAAGTCTATGCTGATTTTATACAGTGCTTAGCATTCAGTAACAAAGAATTTTTTCTTCTAAATCAATAACAGGGAAAATTAAAACTGAGCTACTCCACTAGCATCAACAGAACAATTTGGGCCTGAAAATGAGACTCTGATCATTTGGGAAACTGGGAGCAAGGACACTGTTCCTGAGGTTTTCACCTAAGTGTAAAATAAATAAATGAAAAAATAAATTTCAAATGTACCATAGGTGAGAATATATATATATATATATATATATTCTTCTGTATTAAAATATATTTTTCTCCCATTTTATAACCACAGTACCTAAGAAGTCATAGATAGTAAGTATAGTAAGTGTTGTATGCAAAATGAATAAAAATAAAACTTTAGTAAGATACCATTTTCCAGTCTTCCAAAACAAAAGTAAAAATTATTTATTTACAATGTTATAAAAATACCATTAGATTAAATAAAATATAACCAGAAAACTAACAAAGTATACACCAAAAGTGTAATACCTACATGTTTCCATCCCAAATGTATTACTTAACAATGTTTTGTCTCAACATTATAATTACTAAAAATTACCATTTTTCAAGAATTTTAGACATGAATACTTACATAATTTCCAACCCTTTTCTACCCACTTAAATTCTTCCTGTGCCTCTCCTCTTGCCTTGTATTTCTGATCTCTTCTTTAATCACTACTTTTACTCACATACATTTATATATGTTATATATGCTTATATAATGTGGATATTTAAATGCAATCTACTGAGTCCCTTTAGTCTTGCTCACATGTATCTATGTTCAGGGCAGACTCTTTGGAATAGAATAACCTATCAAGAGGCTCATCACAGGAAAAGAGTATTCTCATTTTTTAAGATTTATTTTTATCATAAAATAAACATTATTTGTGTTTGTCTGTATGAGTATATCACAGATATGGGGGTACCATCAAGGTCCATGTTTTAAGATTCTCTGACGCTAGACTTACAGACCATTGTGAGATGGTTCCACCTGGTGTGGGTGTTGGAAATTGACCTCGGGTCTTCTGGAAGAGCAGTAGACCACTCAATCACTGAGCCACTACCTCTTGGATCTGTGATTCTCTCTCACTCTTTGCAAGCTTATTTAAGTTTTCTAGTTAATGGTTTCAGCAAATATCACCCACATTCTCCCAGTATTCACAGGCAAGTTCTCTTTCCTATGTGTGAGTCCCAGCGCATGAGTGGATTAGAGGAGCAGGAAGCCCTGGGATATGAAGCTAAACAGGATCTCCATTGGTTTTACAGCATTGTTGCTTCCATCTTTAATCATGTTCATCAGTTTTAATGAGGAAGTAGAGGAAGAGAGAAGGATGTTTTTCTCTCTTCTTTTACAACTTATAATCATAGTATCTAGGACATCACATATGCTAAGTAAGTGTTACATGTAGAATGTAATCATTTTCAGATGTTCCTCGTGCTTCATACAGGAAGTTGTGGTTCAGGTATAAAGAGGAGCATGTCATGTGACCACATTCCACTTGATAAAACCATCTTTGAGTTTATGTTGGCTGCAGGTCTTTGTTTATCAAAATGATAAAATGGTATAGGCACTGTCAGTTTTCTAAACAAAGAAATGACTAAGATAAAAGTGAAGAATCCAATTGGTCATGCTTAACAGAATAATGAGAGTTAGAACTGGAGACAGAGGGTCTGATAAAGTAATAAAGTAACATGGACAGAATAATAAAACACTGACCAAGTTAGCAGAAAAAACTGAGGTGGCCACACAATACATATCAATCAATTTGTTGAGTGAATAGAAAAACACCATGTCTGCTTGTGGACTTTATTTTATACACATTTACACATCAGTATATATTTAAATTTGGGTGGTCTTTTTCTTAACTGATGCATGTTTTGTCAGCTGCTTAACATTTTCCCTAATGGATTCTGGCAATAAATATTTATTTGTGAAAAGGTGTATGGAATGCTGTGTCTGTAGGAAGTTGGGGAAAGCTCAAGAAGAACCAAGGAAAACAAACACTTGGAGTGTCTAGGGATTCTGTGCCTCACACTGAGGGCTTTGAAGTCAATGTATGATGTCAGATTAAGTATCAAAAGAGGAAAAATGCATTGTAAATTGTCTTCTTTTTATTTATTTTGTTGCTACTCACAACTGTCAAATAGTGAGATGCAAATACACTCCTTGAATAATTAATTTCATCTTGACTGTGGCAACTGGTTTATATAATATGTGAATTGGAGGAATCTCTAAGGATTTTATTTTGAATATATAGAAGAAAAAAATGAGCCCGGGAAAGCAACTGGTAACCAACGAACCAGATAATGGGAATTTGCTTTCATCACATTATGACATGTATTACAGCCAATACCCAGTCCTCAGAAAGAGTTCATTAATGGAACAAAGAGTGTCATTAATTCTTAGAAAAAAACACTTATCTGCATTTTAAATCCTGTTTTATCCTTCTAGAGTTATGGGAAACAAGCCCCTTCCCTAGTGGTGACAACCACCATAAAAAAACTACAAGGTGAGTGACATTTCAGTCTCTCACAGTGGCCAGTTTTTCTATATCCCACTAGGAATAATTATCATAGAATTCCAGAAGATATGTGGTACCCTGTTCTTTTGAGACAAGGTCTCTCATTGAACCTGAAGCTTGATTGGTAGCCAACAAGCCTCAGTGAGTGACACTTTTGTCTCAATATTTCATAGAGATGGAGTTAAAGATACATGCACTATTTTATACCTGACTATGAATTGGTGGTAAGATCCAAACTCGGGTCCTCATGAAGGTACCACAATTGATATTACTTACTTTGCAGTGTCTCCAGCTATATTTAAGTGTTTGCTTTTTTCTTAATTTTTATTTTTATTTTTTATTGTTTTTTTTTCAAAGAAACAAGTTCCCATGCTCTAGTATATAACATAATTGATAGGCATACAGTCAGACAGCCATGCTGTCTTTAGGAAACAAACAATATATACACATTTTTCATTAACTTCCCAAAAGTTATAGAATACTCTTCATTTTCAAGTACTCTATCAAATGACTACCTTGTATCCTACATAGGCATAAGATAGAATCAGAAATATATAAATACATGTTTAATATGCATATTAGTACAGGAACAAATGCAAAATGGGACAGAAGAGCCCTTAAACATATACTACAGCCCCAGAGAATATTTGAAAACTATGATTCACTCTGTATTAAATACTCTTTGCTAGAAGCGTGTTAGATTAAATATTCCTAATGATCTCAGTTTACTAATAAGGAAACTGAGGCACAAAGAAATAGGTAACTCACTAAGTGCCTCACTGGAGGAGCAGTGTGAGCGGGGGAGCAGACTGCTGAACTTCACTCTCTTAACCATTTAGTTTCTCCTGAACAAACAGCACAGAGAATTCTGCCTTAGGGATTCCACTCATGGTTTGTGGGTTAGGTGACAAAGTATGACAGAAAGAAGCCAAGGAATAAGGCAAGAGCAATAATCAGGGATCAGGGTGTAACAAAATGGGTGGCAGGATTTATGAAACTAATAACCTTAGTCCATAAGGTGAGAACAGTCCATTATTGGTAGGAATAAGATGCTGGGCTCCTATGAACCTTGTATAAAATAATGGATAAACAACAGACAGAGCCAAAAACAGGAGCATCTCTTTTGAAATATGAGTGATTTTCTTGCTAATCACTAACAAGAATCAATTTTGGCTGAACTGCCAAAATTTCTGCCTGTACCCTGTTTTCAATAGTTGCTACCAAGGGTCTCCATCACGTTAATGATCTGTTTCCTTGGTGGAATTCTTCCTAACATTCTCAAGACTTCTCTCAAAGTGGACTCCATTAGTGCATGTTTCTATGAAACCAATTAGCTCAGCTCATATAGTGACATATTAGGTCAAATTCTAATGTAACTATAAAGGCCTAAAGATTCATAATCACCTTCATACATTTTCAATTTTAATAAGGTTATTGATCTTGCAGAGAACTAGAGAAGGTAATTAGGAGCTCACAAGAACATACATACACACACACATACACACACATATATATACATACACATACAGGAAAACATTTCACGTATTAAATATTTTATAAGTGTATAGTATGCACATTAGTTTCATGATCTTTTAAATTAATTTTTTATTAACTTTTTTAAATGTTAAGTTTTCTTAGGATGATAGAAAAACAGCTAGAAAGATAGCTACACACAGGTAGACAGATACACCTATTTACATCACAACCTTTCACCAGGAAACAGACCTTGATATGAAGATAATTATTTCAGGGAAATAATCAGAAAATGAACATGCAAGAAAGGAAAAACAGAGAACTATTACACAGTGAATAAACTAGAACTGTCAGGTGGTCTCATAAAATCTACAGGTGCCCTCATTCCTTAGGGATTGCTTTTCTGCATTGCTTCAAATTGATGCAAAGAACCTTGATATGATCATGTTAATCATGTTGATATGATCTTTTTGTGTGTTAATAAGGTCACAAGCATCACCTACAAGGAAAAATGGTCACAGGTGACTTGTCATCTAAATAAGCTAAGAACTTTCTTCTAATGGCATGCTTGGATCCCAGATTAATAACTAATTTGTGTCTAAAAGAGAATCTGAGTGACACATCAGAGAATATACCACATAGAGATAGAGTAACCTTGTGATACAGATAAATAACACACTAGCGCATATATATAAATAATACTTACATATGTATGCATCTATAACATATATATACATCTAGACTAAAAGATAGCAAAGCATTCGGTATGTCAGTGCTCTCTCCTATCTACATATTGTCTATTGAACCAGAGAATTTGTCTTTTGGATGTATGTGTATATGCATGCACGTTTATATATGTGTATAAGAGGTGCATGTGAAAGCTGGTACATGTGTGCCTATATGCACATGCATGCAGAGCCCACAGAACAACCATGAGTATCTTTTCTCAGGCACTGGCCACCTTTATCTTTGTGTTTTTAAGTCACAGTCTCTCAAAGGCTTGGGACTTGTTAAGAAGATCAGGCTGTCCAGCCACATAGCCCCAAGATCTGTTTGATTCTGACTTGCTGGTGCTGGGATTACAAGCACATAACACTGCATCTGTGTTTTATTTATTTTAAATATGGATTCTCATGGACAAATTCAAATTCTAAAAGGCACAACGTTACAGTCCAAGCTCTTTTCCAAGCTCCAAAAGATTATCTATCTTAAGGAAAAACTAAACAGAACTTATTTATTTTTATATTTAAATTGATTCAAAAAAATTAAAAATTTTACATATTAGGAAATAGCAGGTAATGATCAATCCACATTTGTATGCTGTATAATGCTTCAATGAAAGTAAATATATTTGTTTCCTTGAATAATTATTAGTTTTCTGTGGCAAAAAATAAATCTTTCAACATATGTTTTCCCTAGCATTTTCAATTTTCTTTCCAATTCAACTTTTCCTGATTATTTTTGGTAAAAGACCAGTGTCTGTAAAGTTATATAAATTTATCTTATGGCAATCAGTCAACAGCCTTAGCCACTTTGCCAATGAACTTCGACTAAAGTTTTTCACAGAAAAGTTATTCCAAAACCTTGTTCATTAGGAAAAAAATTAATTAAGATAATCAAGACATGGCTCTGATGCATTAGATGTTAATCAATCTCACTAATAATTTCTGCAAGTTGACTTACTATAGTCTTGTGTGTGCAGAATAATTTTTATTCTTTGTTGATTTGTTCTTTGCCAATTATTCAATGCCAAAATGTTCTTTCCTGTATACCATCTTTTCTTCCTTCATTATAGATACCAACCACCACGCTCTCACTGCCACTAGTCTCTCTCTTAATTTCATGGCTTCTAGGCTTATTTTTTGACTCACTTACTTTGACCATGGCCATCTGTGTGACCACTAGATTGGAGAAATCCACTGGAACTAGTGGGGTCTGAGTCCATCAGTAGCAAATAGTCCAGCAGTGTCGGGTGGGATTGCCTGAGCCCTTCTTCCACCAATGCCTGGATACTGACAGTCCCATTCTTGTGTAAATCCAATGCATTCATTAGAATTTGTTGACAACTCATGGTTGTAACTGGCTGAGTGTTGACCAGATGATAAAATTTCTCAACCTTTGTCCCTATCTTCTGACTCTGGAATTCTTTCCACCTCTTTTACTTCTGCAACCATGAGTTTCTATACTCACCACCATTTGCTAGAAAAAGGCTTCTGTGATTAACCCTGTGAGTATCATTTGTCTATGCATGTAAGCGCAAGTATCTAAAAGGCAGCCTGATGCTATGTCAATTTAGAAAAACAACAGTATTCTGCTGACTCTAAAATTTATGACCCCTAACCATGGGGTTTTGAAAAGATTTATATTACCAGACATTAATTTCCTCCTGTGGAATGGGTCTTGAATACAATCAGAAATCAGTTGTTCACTCACCAATAACAGTACTGTAGATATTGAACAAGTGGGTACATCATCCTGTCAAATGGGTCTCATAGTTCAGAGGACTTATGATATCTTTCTCCCACAGAACCTTGCATAGCACCTTCTGAGATTATGAAAGCTAGCTGGCTGAAAGGAAACGTAGAACAATTAGTTTTTAATAACCCGATTTAATATAAGTTTCAGATTTTTAATTTACTAAAGATCCTGAAAATTATAGTTCACTTATCACACCTAAAAGATAATTACTGTTGACATGAAATTGTTAGAAGTATTTCTTAATTTAGTTAAACACATCTTGTTATTATAATTCTTTAAAAATTGTTGAGATAATGCTATTTTTCTGATGAGCATATTAGTATAAAAAGTTTTAATAAACTCACAAAGATAAAAGACAAAAGAAAACACACAGGTGTTTTATTAGGAAATTGTCAATCCAGCAAGAATAGTCAAGGATGTACCTTAGTTACAGAAACTGTGATATGAAATGTGTGCATGTGTGTGTACATATATGTATGTGTCTGTACACATGAATGCAAGTTTCTTTAAAAGGACATTATTTTTGAAAAGGATTTTAATGATGTTATATAAAATATATAAAATTCTACGTTAATTTTCTACCAGTTCTTATGATCCCTTGTATTAGGATTTTATATAAGTTTCGTGTATACAATCAAAACAACATTCCTTATTTTAAAAAAGATTCTTTCATTGAATTTACTTATTTCCCAGAGATAAAACTCTATCTCAAATGCACAATAAGAGATAAAGTCTTTTTACAATTGAAACAAGTAGATATTTACTCTTTCTACACCTTTGGGCATGGATTCAAATGAACATAGACTCACAAATCTAGATCTTATGCACCAAATCTCTTTTGTAGTAAGCCAGTCTATTACTGAACAACAACAAAAAAATTCTGACATCTGTCACCAAACAGAAAAAGTCTCTACCTAGAAAAGATAATAAAATAATAGTCAAGGAGGAGGGGGTGGGATAGGGGGGTCCCTGGATGGGGTGGGGGAAATGGAATTACATCTGAAATGTAAATAAAATATCCAATTAAAAAAAGAAAAAAAAAAAAACAAAATTCACAAACACTTCAGTGTAAGGGCCAGAGGGGATAGAGGACACCAAGAAAATTAGGCCCTCTGAATCAACATGATCTAAGTTCCTATGAACTCACAGAGACTTAGGCTGTGTGCACAGAGCCTGCACTGGTCTGTACTATACCTCTGCATGTGTGTTATGAGTTCTACTTTAGTAATTTTATGGGATTCCTGAGTATGGGAACTAGTGGGACTCTGATTCTTGAGCCTTCTCTTGGGCTCTTTTTCTTCTGTTTATTTGTCCAATTCCAATGGTTTCTGTTTTGTTTTATCTTATTATATGTTATTTTATCATCCCTTAGAAACCTGTTTGCTTTGTAATAAGAAACAGAAAGTGACTGCATTAGAAAGAAGTTGGGAAGAAACTGAGAGGAGTAGAGACAGAGGAAACTGTAATGAGGATATATTATGGAAAATAATTTCAATTTAAAAAAATAAAAATATATAGTCAAGTACACTGATGCATGCCTGGTTTTGTGCCAACACCCAGGAAGCTGAAAAAGAAGAATTGAGAGTTTCAACCCAGCTTGAGACACATACTGCATTTGAAGCCAGCAAAGTCTACATCACCAAAGAAACAAAGAGAGAGGGGGGGAGAGAGAGAGAGAGAGAGAGAGAGAGAGAGAGAGAGAGAGAGAGAGAGAGAGAGAGAGAGAGA
>JANHMN010000011.1:34600106-34638008 GCA_030674055.1 Rhabdomys pumilio | reverse complement strand
ACACACACACACACACACACACACACACACACACACACACACACACATTTTTGTTGTTGTTGTATGTACTTAAAAAAGAAAAGTCTTAGTAAGGAAAGAAGTTCTGAGGGGTCAAAATAATTCCTTTCCCTGAGGCATCACTTTTGGATTGACAGGAACTCTATATTTCTTTCTTGCCTCACGGAAACAATCTAACTCTGACAGTGTGGAAAAAGAATACGTGATTACAGAAAAATAAATAAATAAATCATCTAAAAGCAGTTGGGATATGCATGTGTTTGTGTGTGTGCATATTACATGGTTTTAAAAATAATTACTGTTTTTGAACAGTTTCTACATTGCAGCATATTTTTCTATAGTTTCTTGTTTTGAATTAGAAACTTAATATCTTTCATTCTAAACTCCAAATCAAGAAAAATGGAGAACTTAAAAACACAGATGTTCATGACTTAACAGTTTCACTATGCACACCATTTTCAGATTATTTAAAACATTCACATTTTGCTCAGAAATTTTGCAATGAGTCAAAGATTTGTGAATCGACGATACTGCAGCACTTAGTGTTGATTATCAACAGGACAGAATCTAGAATCACTTAGAGGACAGGACTCCGAGCAGACCTGTGAAGGTCTCTGAATTCAGGTTAGGCCCAGAAAACGTCTGTGAGCAATTGTCTTGACTGAATTATTTCATCTGTGAAGATCCATTGTAACTGTGTACCAGACCATTTCTTGGGCATAGATACTAGACTGGATAAAGAAGAAAACAGAATCTGAGTATAGGCGTTCACTGTTTTCTGCTTCCTGGTTGAGGTGCAAATTGGCCAGCTGCTTTAGGATCTTGCTGCCTGACTCCTCTGCCATGATGCCCTATATCCCAGAATTATGAGCTAAAATAAACTATCTCTTTCATGAGTTGCTTTGGTCAGGGTATCTTATCATAGCAACGGGAAAAGGGAGTGAGACAGAAATTAAAAATCAAGACTCAAAATGAAAGCCTTTTATAAAAATTGTCATTAAGGAATCAGTGGGAATTACAATGGCCTTAATCAGACTGTACGTAATCAAAACTAAGTGCAATAAATGTTTAACACTCAACTTACATATAGGCACGCCGACATAATCAGCAAGTCAAAATGTTTGCCAATTATAAAAGATCAGAAATTTTATTCTTACAATAAAGTATTTTAAATGATACTATGAAAATATGACAAGTATTTCTTATGTTAAACATCAGTGCCTTGTTTGGAGATTAATGTATATTGTCAATGAATTTCATCATTTAATACTTCATTTCTTCAAAGACAATTTTCTAAGTATATCACTGACATATTAAAGACTGCTGTTTACCTTTCTTCATCTCTTAAAAGAACATGAGCTATTCATCAAAAAATATTTCTATCTTTCAAAGAAAAATATAGTTTACAGCCCTTCACTCAATTTTTGTTTAATAAAATATTATAATTTTTCATCTTTTACTAAATAACTATTAAGAATCTACAATATAAACATTATGTCTACTCTCAAGGTGCTTATAGTTTAGTGCTATTGGCAATTAGAACATGAAGGTAGTTGAGGCTAAGTTGATATCTTAGCAAGTATTCTATTGTTATAAAGAGACAGCATGAAGAAATCAACATAGAAGACAGAATTTCATTGGATGTTTGCTTATAATTTTAGAAAGTTTGTCCATTTTTTTTATGATTCCCATCGTAGGAAGCAGACAGGCAATAGCACTGGACCAGTAGCTGAGACTTTTATATCATGATCTGAAGACAGTGGGAAGTGTGGAGGAGAAAACAAGAAAGGAAGGAAGAAGGAGAAGAAGGGAAGAACAGAGAGAAGGGGAAGGGAGGGAGGGAAGGAGGGAGAGAGAGAGAGAAAGAGATGGGGAGAGAGAGAGAGAGAGAGAGAGAGAGAGAGAGAGAGAGAGAGAGAGTGTGTGTGTTTGGGCCTGGCATAGGCTTTTGAAACCTCAAAACCCACTTTCTGTGATCCATCTGTTCTAACAAGGCCACACATCTTAATTCTTCCCTAAACAGTCTACCAACTTAGGGGCTAGACACTTAAGCATATGAGGCTGTGGGGTCATTCCCATTTTACCGTCACCTTGGATATGTCAGTAGTGGTAGGGGTGGAGACAGAGCTCTATGATTTTGCCTGAAGTCTCCTGAGCAGCCTTTGTCAAAGACCTTTACACAGGCAACCTGACAACTCTTGTCTTTGATGAAAAAAATATTAAATACAAGCCAGTATAAATCAGAGTTGGAGTTTATTTTTTAAAAAAGATTAATATAGATTATAGGTACAAGGTTAAAAGCAAGAGAGGTGCCTAAAAAGAAAAAACACACACCCAAAGCATGGATATGGCTTTCTCAAAAGAGTGTCACATTTTATTGTCTTTACAATAGTCATAGGCAGGAAGTTATTGCCTTCAATTGGTTGCAAAGGAATTTAAATGAGATTACAGTGTGATTCCTGATCAGCATCAGACAGGATTATAACTTATCGATTAAAACTTCAGATCACAGGGATGCAGGAATTTAGGATGTGTCCATTACAAACAGAATAGTTTTGATTATGAGATTCCCAGGGAGTATCTTAGAGATGAATCAATCTCTAACCAAGGTTTTAGACTTTCAGGGCTTAAGCTTGCTTCGTGGTTATTTTCACACAAAATATCTACTTATAAAAGGATTATCATCTTTATGTTGGCATGTTGGGGGTCAGTCGGGTGCTGCTATGTATTCAAATGCTAAATACTAGATCCCAACATTTGACTGTAGTCCAGACAAGCATTTTCTCAAGTACACCAAGTGATGTTGTGTAAACTTTGCTTCATTTTACTCTGACTGGTTAAGTAAAAGTTGTTGACATCCAACTACTGGGGAGAATAGTGGTAGGTGAGGTTCTAGTTACTAGGCTGGGAGGTCACAGGTAGGAACCATAAGTCAGAAGACAGAAGAAGAAGAAAGAAGATAGAGAGAGCATAGGACTCCATTAGACCACATGGCCAAGAGAAGAACACTTTGAGAACAGACTGGCCATAGGAAGAACAGCAATATCAACTAACCAGAATCCCCAAAGCTCCCAGGGACTAAACCACCATCCAAAGAGCACACATGGAGGGACCCATGGCTCCAGCTGCATATGTAGCAGAGAATGGCCTTATCTGGCATCAGTGGGAGGGGAGGACCTTGGGCCTGTGGAGGCATGATGTCCCAATGTAAGAGAATACTAGGATGGTGAGGCAGTAGTAGTGGGTGGGTGGGTGGGGGAGCTCCCTCATAGAAACATGGGGGAGGGGAAGGGGATAGGAGGTTTGCTAAGGGGAAACTGGGAAAGGGAATAACACTTGAAATGTAAATAAATAAAATAACCAATAAAAAATAAAATATAAAAAAGACTCAAACAGGAAGTAACATATGGCTTATGACTGGGATGTAAGAAGAGAATAAAATCAACCCAATATAGGCTTGCAGTTTGTAAATGAAATAAAAGGTTTTTGTGTCTTTTATACAAACTAGCTGGAATATACAATTTCTTTTACATTGGCAACTTCCACAGCAAATATTGTCATTTTTTTCCTGGAATACCTACTTCTAAGATAGAGAAGGCTTCAACCAGACTCTAGAGTGAAGGGACTCCTGTTTCTTACAAAATGTGTTATAAGTACATTTAACCTGAACTCGAGGGAGAGGATAGAAGTCTGCAAAGAGAACAGCAGTTAGGTAAAAAGCTGAGAAAAGTAACTTCCAGGCGGGGAATCAGCCTAACTGCGTGTGGAAGAGTCCAAAGAAGGAGGAAGCACACCCTAGGATATAAAAAGCAACTGAGAGGCAGGTTGAAGGGGAAGCCAGGAGCCTCTATAACAGTGTGCAGGAACTTTATACCTTGTTTTGAAAGTGCTTTTATTTTATCCAAACATCCATAAAGGGACTATGGGGCTTTGAATAGGTGTGGTGCGATTCAGTTTTCTGTTTACAAAGAAGGGATGAGGATGCTTAGAGGCTATTAGCCTAGCCTCCATGTGGAGAATGGCTTGAAAGGGAGCAATCCTAGAGTAAAGGCTGTTTGTAGTCTGGTGTCAAAATCTATGGAACTGAAAAAAAATGTGGCTCACATTGAGGACTATCTGTGCAAGTAGGAGGGTAATTACAGAGGAACTGAAGTTAATTTAATTTGTATATTTATTTATTTGGAGAGATGAGAAAAATCATATATGACTCTTTTACTTTGGCAGAGGACACAGGAATGTGGCATTTATAAATGGTGCAAAGGTTGGGACACAGTGTAATATAATCATAATGTAATGTCTTTGAGTAATTTGTGTAAAAATTCAATCACATAATAAAATTTGTAACAGACATTTCTAGCTTCCCCCTTGAGAATGATCCCAACTGCCAAGGGGAAAAAAAAAAACCATAAGAAGTCTCAGTAATTAAAAGGGGGAAAGTATTAAATCAGAAGGAGGTCTTATAAAGAAATGGCCACTTATTCAAGTAGTAAAAACAGACAAGATAGCTTTACAGATTCTCAAAAGAGCAAATGCTATATTTGATAAAGAAAGCAATGGTATCCAAAAGTCATTCATGTACCAATACCCAATGCAGAAGTACATAGTACATTGTATGACAAAGGAACTTTGTGGGTGAACTTAAGTTAAAGATTCTGAGATGTGATATTTTACTGGATTATTATCTGGATGTGGTGGTTTGAATGAGACATATCACCCATAGGCTTCAGTAATTGATCACCTAGGTGGTGATACTATTTGAGGAGGCTTAAGAGGTGGTGAAGTCTTGCTGGGAGAAATACATCACTGAGAATGGCCTGAGCATCAATAACCTTGCCCAATATTCAGTTTGCTCTCTGGTTTGTCTTCCCCCTAAAAATTACTGATCTCTCAGCTCCCAACTCGGGCTGCCATGCTCTTTCCTCTAATTATGCAAACCATGAATCGACATATACTTTCTTCCATACATTTTTCTTCGTGATTGTGTTTTATCACAGCAACAGAAAAGCAACTAATGCAGTAAATGCAGAATGAATAGTGACAATGGTTCATTCGAGAATGGCAGAAAAACCATCAAATAAGGAATGGAATAGACAATGGGAAAAGCACATGTGTCTGTGTGAGAGAGACAGAAAACACACTCACACATACACACACAGGCACACGCACATACACATGCAACTACACAAGTGTAGGGAAAAAGAAGGAAGAATGCAAGCCATATAGAAAACCTGTAGAGGCAGGAAAAGAATCTTCCTCTAGAGCAGTGATTCTCAACCTTCCTAATGCTGTGACTCTTTATAGTTCTTCATGTTCTGGTGACCTCCAGTCATAGAAATATTCTGTTGCTACTTCATAACTGCAATTCTGCTACTCTCATCATTATGCAATATAATCATAATGTAAATATCTCTCTACAGAATATCTGATGTGTGACCCTTGTAGGGGTCATAACAACCAGGATGAGAACCTCTGCTCTAGAGAGAAAGATCTCTGCCCTCACAATCCATTTCAATCTTAAAGCCTCCAGGACTGAGAGAAAAATCACTCTCTTGTATGAAACCACAGGTGTTGTGGTAACCCATAACAACAGCAAAAAGAAAATAATGTTCGAAGTGGCTTAACATTTGCAACATAGAATTTATTGACAGAAGAGATGTAATTAAGAAGAAGTAATGACTTATGTGTATTCTCCTTTGATATATCTCTCTCCATGGTATTACAAGCTGCTAGCATTTCAGCTCAAATTACGACATTTCTGAGGTGAAATGAAAACTCTATCATGTCTTGGTCTCCTGACTGTTTTCCTCTTTCAACATTCAGAGTCCTCTTATGATCATATAATATATAAGGTTCAAGGATTTTAGCTCTGCTTGGTGGAATGAACTGGAGAAAATTTACGGAAGTGAATTTTAAGTGTATCATTTATTCCTTATGAGAATGCTTCTCAGAATAAATAGTCTTAGCTTGATTTAATCCAAAGTTTTATTTACCAGGAAATTATTTTTTTATAAAAACTTATTTATACTGTCTGGAAACACCTACTCATTGCCTGTAGGATACAATGTGAAAATACTCCTTGAATGCTTTCGTGCTAAACTTACCTTGCCAATCACCTTTGTGCCCATAGCCTCTTCTTCCATTTGATAGTTATTGCAACCCAAATAGATATTTTTTTTTCTGAAATCAAGCATATCCTATATCCCAATGCTTTTTAAAAAGATGGAAAATCTAGTATTAAACCATATGAAATATTATGACTTTTCTGGATCTAAGGATGTGTTTCTTTACTAAATAGCTAACAGAAATAAATAAAAGGTAACATAGGTCTTATGGCTGAAATCACATACAGATTTTCAGCAATGTTGACACCATCGATTGCTGGGAGATCTTCGCTTGTGGCTAGCCTGTGATTGAGACAAAAACTGTAAAGCATAACTAAGAAACATCTGCCATGACTCTAAGATGATTCAGTGACCTACCAGGAACTAAGCACTTTGTGCCTGATGCATGAGGAAATTCAAATAAGAATCATACAGTATGCAAACCTAATTCCCTATTTGTATTGAAATATTTTTAGAAAGAAAACGTAAGTTAGCTTTCTCAGTCCTCTTGGCATTGAGAAACAAAGCCTCCTGTGATGAACAATAGAATCTCTGCTGCATTTGCTGTACCATATTGCAGCATTTAGATAACCCTGGCAGAGCTGCATAATGAGATACTGCTAATGGTGATTACTTGGAAAAGTACATTACAAATCTTTAAAAAGTACATACATTTGGATCTTGCTACTGAAACCTGAAAGTTCCAAGCTGGAAATGATGACTCACACCTATAATTTTAGGGATGCTGAGACATGAGAATTATCATGAGTTTGTGGCCAGCAGCCTGAACTATGAAGAGAGACTCCGTCTCAAAAATTATAAAATAGAAAAATAAACATATTTGCTATAAAATATAATATTTCTGTACAATCACATACATATATATACACACATATATATAATAGATGTCAACATAGAGATAGATATGTGTGTGTATAATTTGAGTAAAAATTGTTTTGTGACAATGAAAAAATATTTTTGTACTATGTGGTATATGCATTTAAATGTATAGACCTTTAACCCAAAACCAGGTAGAGGTATGAGATAGTAAATTGGCCAAAGCAAAGGGGGGAAACTTTCATGACTTTATAGTTTGGGCCTAAGCTACAATTGCATTCTTGGTTCAACTGTGGAAAATGGTTGAGGATATAACACAGAGAACTTCTGAAACTTATTCACCTAAAGCTATTCACTGGAGATGTCAGCATCTAGCTTCAAACTGAGATTTCTTTTTCTTCTTGAGCTTCATATAGTCTGTAAGTTATATGATGGGTATTCCAAGCTTTTTTCGTAAAATCCACTTATCAGTGAGTGTATACCATGTGTGTTCTTTTGTGATTGTGTTGCCTCACTCAGGATGATATTTTTTAGTTCCATCCATTTGCCTGCAAATTTCATGAAGTCATTGTTTTTAGTGGCTGAGTAGAAATCCATTGTGTAAATGTATCACATTTTCTGTATCCATTCCTCTGTTGAAGAACATCTGGATTGTTTTTGGCTTCTGGTTATTATAAATAAGGCTGCTACAAACATAGTGGACTGTGTGGTCAAACCGAAATCTTAAACCAAGCCACTCTCTGTTCTATTGTTTAAATGTACTTAAATTATGTGTCTCCTCAAGGTATCTATGGTAAAGGTTTGGTCCCCAGGTAACAGGATACAATTTATAAGCCTGTGTAGTTGGAATCTCATTGTACCTGTTCATAGGTAATAGGTAGAGTGTCCTCAAAAAGAAAGGCAGGCCTTCTCATCCTCTTCCTCCTTCTACCAATCCTAATATGATTTTTGATGCTATAGGGATTCTTGTCCAACATGCCATCATTGGCCACCTAGTGACCAGTCATCATTGGTAGACAGTGCAGATGCCAGTTCTTTGAACCACCAAATCTGTATGTCACACTTGTCTTTCCTCTTCATGAGATAGTTGCTTCAGGTACTCATAATGACAAAAACCTGAAATATGATGTTTGATATTCAAAACCCTTCTTTAAAAAGGGAAAATTAATTGCTGTTCTTGATCCCTTTTTAAGAAGAAAATCAAGGAGTAACCACAAGATGCCTGGATAATCTGAATGAGAACAGAAAGAGAGAGAGAAATAAAAAGTCTTCCTTAAGGTAGAATGCAAAATAAATCTCAGAATCGTGCTTTTAAAAGAGCTAATGCTACAAACAGCCTCTCTAAGCCAAACAAAACTAACAAACAAAACAAACAAAAATAAAGATTTATTGTAGATTGAGTCTTCTCACTTGCTTTCTGTTGCTAAAGATAAACATTACCAAAATAACAAGTTGGGGAGAAAAGAGTTTGACTGATAGTGTACAGCCATCAAGAGAAACCAAGGCAAAACTCCAGCAGCAAGTTGGACACAGGAACTAAAGCAGAGACCATTGAGGACTAGTTCTTACTGACTGTCTTTCCATGGCTTGCTCAACCTGCTCTCTTATACAACTGAGGCCCAACTGCCTAGGCTTGCTACCACCTGCAGAGTGGTAGCTAGACCTCCCACATTAATTATTAATCAAAAGATTCCCCATAGACATTTCTGTAAGCCAATCCAATAAGGGCAATTACTCAATTGATTTTCCCTCTTAAAAATGACTCTGGTTCCTTTCAAGTTGGCAAAAACTAATCAACACATTAAACAAGCTGGAAACTGAGTAATATCTATCAGTAATCCGTTCAGAGGACAATCATTTCAGAAGTTTTTTCATGACCCACAACATAAATATAATATCTGTTTCAAAACATATTTTATACAACATGAAATAAAAATAAACCAGTTGGACTTGGGAAATTGAATTAGTCAAAAAAAAAAAAAAAAAAGCTTACCACATAAGCATGAAGGCCTTGAATTTAGATCACTAGCATTCGTATGACACAAAATATAGGGAGATTGCTTAATGAGCAAAATGTCTGTTATAAACATGAGGAATGGTATTTTTATTTCCAGAACCTACATAAAGCTAGAGACAATGGCTGTAATCCCTATGTGCCTATGGTGAAATGAGGTAGAGACAGAAGAATCACCCTGCCGAAGCCTTGAGGGTCAGCTAGCCTGCTGTTTCATAAACAAGGTGCAAGGTGAGGACCAACATCCCAGGACTGTACATCACGGTACATCCACATTCTCAATGTGAACATTCATACACAGGAAAATGCACACACAAAATCAACACTAACACACATATAACACACACACACCTATACATATGCATACACACATACACACACACACATACATACATACATACATATATGTGTGTGTGTGTGTGTGTGTGTGTGTGTGTGTGTATGTATAGGTGTGTGTGTGTGTGTGTGTGTGTGTGTGTGTGTGTGTTTGTGTGTGTGTGTGTGCCAAGTGCCAATGCACAAAGAACTTACTCATTCTGGATGAAACATAAGCTTCATTCTTTATTCCAGAGAGAAATATAAAAGCTTCTACCTCTCTATTGCTAAATGAGAAAAACCTAAGTCCATTAGAAAAAAAAAATCCTGTCCTTGTCAGTAAGAAGCATGTCTTCCTGTTAAGAGAAAACCTGGCTCTGGTGAGAAGCCTCCCTGCTGCTTTCTGTTCTCTCTGCAGCTCTTTTCTGCTCTGTTCTCTGTGCTCTATCTTGCCTCTTTCCTCAGCTCTTCAGCTTATCAGCTCTGTTATATTATTCTTTGTCTCTTCTCTTTCTCCTCAGCTCTATTATATTCTGCTATGTTCTGCTGTCTCTTCTGCTTCTATTTTGCTTCTCTGAATTCCTTCTCTTCTTCTGCCTCCTTAATGTCATTGTTACTAGTTTTTGTACTTTTTTTAAGGAGAATAGATCACATGGTATTCTGAGCATCTTTTTTTTTTCAAAATTTCACAAAAGTTCAAACATAAATTTAAATCTTAAATTGAATAAAAAGTAACAATAGAAATGTTTACATGTGTTTCCACTTAAACTATTTATCTAATGAAATATCCATTATTTGCCACTAGCTCCACAGGTTCATTGAAAGTATAAATCATCTGCCTAGTGTTTCATTAATATTGAGGTTTTGCACAGATAATTCCAATCAATATTTTATATTCTGTCCTTGTACCTACAATAAACTATTCATTCCCAGTTTATGGTCTATAGATATTAGTTAATAGTTTTACAACTAGCCCAGGAAGAAACTTTGGATTATAAATCTTCTTCATACCTATTTTCTATCTTAATGCTGTTAACTTGTGACACATGAAGACTTGCAGAAACTCAATTGCAGCCCTTTATACAAATGGTTCAATAATTACTTGTATAAACTTAACAATTCTATAGAATCATTATTAGGAATTAAAAATCATCTATTTGTCTATGTAGCATCTCTACAAGACATTACATCTTCATTAATGTGCAGGAATTCTGCTCAATAGGGTGGGCTAATGCCAAGGGATTGTTATATTCATTTAATAATGACAGAAAAGGCATATCAATAGCAAAAAATCACTCCTGAGATGAAATCTCTAAGGTCTTGCTTCCAAGAGCACATCCATCTCAGACAAAGCAAAAATGGTAGACCATCTCAGGAAAGACCTCTGCTACCCTTTAGCCTTTCCTAGATGGCTTGTGACACAAAATCAGCCTCTAGATTGTACCTGTGAACCTATAGACAAGTGCAGATCTTAAACCTCACCAGAGAATTTTTTGTGGAATGAATGATGGTTAATTGAATAACTCATAGCTGGCCACAGTGCAGAAAATAAGTGTCCATAGAGAGCTCAGCCACACAGGGAGATCTATACCTTGCTACCACCACAACCCTTTAAAATTCAATAAACATCTTCAAAGAGAGGATGGAGAGATTGATAGAGCCAGGGGTTTGAAATGATTGGAGCAAGATAATGTCTTCTGGAATTGAGAGTAGGGTTGCACTCATGAATTCACAGCAGGTGTGGCTACCAGGACAAAATCAATCCAATTATTGTTCAGCCCGAATAGGGGAGGAACTCAACAGACCAACTTTTAACTGAGAAGTTATGGATAGTTATGGATATTCAATGGCTTCTGAGAGAGAGAAAGTGGGGAGGGAGGGAGGGAGGGAGGGAGGGAGGAGAGGAGAGGGAAAGGGAGAGGGAAAAGGAGAGGGAGAGGGAAGGGGGAGGGGGAGAGGGAGAGGGAGAGGGAGAGGGAGAGGGAAAGTTTTTCTTAAGAGTATGACCTCTGGAAAGTAGATGATACTTCAATGGATGGGCCCACATCCAGCAGTATATAGTCACCAAAAATTGGACTTGCTGTGTGATTAAAAAAATAAAAAAGAAAGAGCACACAAGGAAGAAGATTTTTGAGGATTGTAAATATGGGAATAGTTGAATGGGCCCTACTATAATCAAAAGTATATTCTTCTCAGAAGATCTATAAAGTGTCAGGGTGGGATGGTTTCTCAGGATGGACCGCCCCTTTCTCAGAGGTAAAGGGAAAAGGGGAATAGAGGGACTTTGTGAGGAGGGGGCTAGGAGGGGGCTGTGACTGAGTTATAAAGTGAATAAATAAATTAATGGAAAAAAGAATAAAAGTTTTATATTAAAAATTGAAAGAGATAATCAAACTACAATCTACAGACCCAGAGAGGCTAAGTATCAAGGAGGGCTCGAGGCGGGGTGCATGGATCCTGGGAAGGGAAAATAGACTAGATTTTTGTGTATACACTTGGAGCAAGTGCAAATAGGAACAGGAGGGATCACATGTGTGGGGTAGAGGGAGAGAATACTGGGAGAGACAACTGGAATTGGGGCATATTTAGGGGACAATATGAAAACCAAGTGCAGTAGAAACTCTCTGGAAACTTCAAGGGTAACCCTAGTGAAGACTCCTAGTGATAGGAAAACAAAGCCTGAATCAGCCGGTCTGTAACCAGAATAGTTTGGAGCATTAACCTTGTGCCTACAAGATGTGCTCAAGTATGGTTGGCACAGAACTTATGGGTGTGGCCAACCAATGACTGGTCCAACTTCAGACCCATGCCATGAGGGAGAGAGAACCCATATTTGACACTGCCTGAAAGGCCAGGAGCCAGAGACAGAATAGCCCACACACCCAGAATAGAACCAAACACAACTGGCAAAATCAGTCAATAAAATGAATCCTAATGACAGTCTGTTATTCTCATAGATTGGTGGCAAGCACAATCATAATCAGAGAGACTTCATCCAGCAACTGATGGGAGCAGGTACAGAGACACAAAGCCAAACAATAGGCAAAGCTTGGAGAACTCCATTAAAGAGGCAGAGGCAGAACTGTAAGATCCAGTGGGTTCAAGTACGCCATAAGAACACAGCCCACACAGTCAATTAAGACAGACTCATAGGGGCTCACCAAGACTGAACTAACAATCAGGGAGCATGTATGTGTCTGACCTAGGTCCTCTGCATATATGTTATTGCCAAGTCCTGTATAACTGTGTAAGGGACAGTGTGGCACAGTTTCCTGCCTCTGAAGCATAGTCAGGAGGACATAGGCCTTCATGAGTGCTGATGGTTGCTGTGTGTGTGGAGCTTGTTTGTATAGTAATGTATACATTTTTACTTCGTGGTTCACCTTCCAGGAATATTCTCCCTGTTAAGATTAATGACTCCATAATAATTAGAAACAGCATGACCAGGAGGCAAGAATGTGTTCCTAGGCAAAATGGTGACCTCTATGACCTTCAGGATAACACTTAAGGCTGAGGGAAAGATCACTGAAAATGTGAGTTCAAGAATATTTAATTTCTCAACTATGCAAAACATAAAAATTCAGTATGAATTATACGTGAGACTTCAGTAACCTAAAAGAACAGAGACAGCTCCACCAATAAGTCTGCTTCTCAGAAAGATATTAAGGAAAGACATAAAGAAATTTAGGGAATGGTGATCTCAGGGCAAGATTTCTGGTAAGTTTATTGTTTGTGCTTACAAAGGCAGGGAGATTCTAGAGTTCAAAGTCAGACTGGAACTGAGCAAGTTTAGGTATAGGAGTGGTGGGAATGGTAATCTCAGGACAAGATCCTACCCATCTAAACTTACTGTTTGTGCTTACAAAGGCAAGCAAATCTCTTTGTCCATTTGCTATGTTAAAAAGAATGTGTTTGCTGTCTCTTTCCAAGAATCAAGAGGCTAAGGTCATAAAATGATGATTTGTGAGATAATCAAAAGAGAACCTTGAATAATGACTGAATTGATATGTAAATAAAAGAATGGGCTTTAGGTACCCAAGAGCTGAGGCATCTACACAGCTGTCTAGAGAGCTATCCGGAGCAAAAAACAGACCTACCATCTTGCATTCTTCATTGACTGCCAGATTTTTCTTCCTCTACTCCCAAATACCCCTTCCTCAGGATCCCCTCTCTAAGCTGAGTCTGGTGCTTGGCATGTTATGATTATTTAGCTTGGCATTCTTGTAGTCTCTTAACAGTGTGAGTCGGAGTATCTCTGACACTTTCGCATGCGTTTTGGACCCTTTCCTCCTGCTTGGTTGCCTCATCCAGCCTTAACATAAGGGTTTAGCCCAGTCTTCATGTAACTTCTTATACTCTGTTAATATCTGTGAGAAGCCTGCTCTTTCCTGAAGGGAAATGGAGGATACGTGGATTTGGGGAAAAAAGACATTACCAGAGAAGGGAGGCTGGAAGGAGTGGAGAGAGAGGAAAACAGTCAGGGTATAATATATGAAAGAGTAAATAAATGAAGAGAAGGGAAAAAATTGATAGTGTTCTGAGATCAGAGTTTATAGGTAGGATCCATTACTTTAAAAGAATCTCAAATAAATATTTTTATAATATATTTCAAGGTCTTCAAAAAATAAGAACATTTCAAAATTAGTAGAAGAAAATAATAAAATAATAAAAATAATAGAAAATAAAGCAGAAATGAATAAAATGGTAAGTGGAAGAATAATACCTATACCACAAGAAAAAAAGTTATTACTTTGAAGAATAAACATGATTGAGAAGTAATTGCCAAACTGACCAAACAAGAGATAGGACCCAAACCAATCAAATTAGCGATGTCATGAGGCAAGGTTAAATATCAGAGAAACCCAAGTAGCAGATGGAAACTTATATTGGACTATATTCCAATAAATTATAAAATCCAGGCTCCAAATTTTGTCTGGCCTTAACAGAACTAAGACTACTAATCTTTTTTTTTTTTAATTGGATATTTTATTTACATTTCAGATGCCAACCCCTTTCCCCATTTCCCCTCACTAGAAAACCCCTATCCCGTGCCCCCTTTTCCATTTTGCTTTTATACAACTTTTTAAATGTTAATCAAAGACTTTATAAGTATGGTAATGCTCAATCAGAAGTGTAACCTAATACCCAACCTAGCTATGTAAACTATCTTTGACTGGTGGAAACATGTGAACTTCTGCCTCCATGCCCCCTCTCTCTTTCTCTCTCTTTTCTCTCTCATTACCTAGCTTCTCATCTACTTCATCATCCCTCTCCTTACTCCACCTTTTCCTGTCAGTGCTCCTTCCCCCTTAGCTCCTCCTACATATTACCCTTCCTGTTAAAATAAAACTTTTCTCACAAAATACAATTAGAGTCTAATTATTCCTATTTGTACCAGTGAGGTACAAGATAGTCTTAATACCCAGTCCCTCCTCTTTTTGACTAACCAGCATCTCTGTCATCTCTCTTGACTAAAACACTTAATTTTGAACCTGGCTTTTTCTTGGCTTTAGAATGAATATCAGCTGAAAACCATCCACTCAAATCTTTTCTCTCAAGGTAAATAGCCTGGATTGGCTATGAGTCTATAGGTCTTCAATGCCTTCAGAAATCCAGAATGACTAGATAAACTGAAGTTATGGGAAGCACTAAGCATAGCTTCTAAAATTTAGCCAATTTATAGAGACCGCTGAACACCCGGACAGCCCCTATACTACCGGACATTGGAGCATCAAATCTTCAGCCTTCTGGCCCAAATTCATCTGACAGACCTGAGTGCTGCAGAATTATTAAGGGCTGGTTACTCTGTCTAGGCAAGACTACTAATCTTTACTGTATACCATTTAAAAACTCTCACATTTCAAATTATTAAAATATATATGATACACTTTATATTATTATTGAGAACTAAAAATAATTGACTGTAACAAAGATCATAGTGCTTAAAAGGAAAAACTTATTATTTCAAATGATAGCTGAAAGAGAGAAGGGAGAAGGAGAGAATGAGGATGAGGAGGAAAAGGAGGAGGAAGAGGAGGAAGAAGAGGAGGAGGAAGAGGAGGAGGAGGAGGATGAGACAATCCTTGATTCAAGATAAAGTTTCTTACTGAAATATAAGAAGTTAATTTACTAAAACTTGCTGAAGCACCACTGTAATAATAGTCTACAGCAAATGTTATTGATGAGATATTGGAAGTATTTCTTTGAAAGAGAGATAAATTTAATAATGATTTACGCTTAGTTGGAATTTCTAAATCACAGTATGAAACCAGAAACAAAGGTGAAAGATAAAGGATCTAAAAGGAACATATATTCATTGTTTACAGATAATAGGACTGAGAAGACTCAAATGATCTACCTAAAATTCTAAAGAGCTGATGAAATTATTCCTAGATTGATTATTTTAAGTTTAATATGCAAAACTATTGTGATCTTATGCCTCATCAATAAACAGGACAGACAGCTGGGAAAGTAGTACACTTATGCAACAACCAATGTTGTAAGGTTTCTGGGGAGAGTTTTTACATTGCAAAAGTCATACAAAGAAAAAATGTGCAATTATTAAATGACCATGTAGGTGATAAACTAGGGAAGACATAAGCACTTATTTTAAACCCCCATTCTCTTCCTATTAGTAGACGCTGCATTTCTAGCCAAAATCACTATAGGATTTGATTTAAAATGTAATAAGCTTTTCTAAAATGTTTATAGATGTTCAAAGAGGAAGTATGCCCAAGGTACCAATGAGGGAAAAAAAAATCAGCAGAGCATGTGCTGCTGGATCTCTTATACTATAGTTTGATGTGGTCTGTTCCTCAAAGATTCATTTGCTAGAAGCGCACCTTTGGTGCAGAACCTTCAGAATGAAATGACGTCGAAGGCAGTCTTAGGTCATGAGGTTCGCAGCTGCATGGGATTAATGTTGTTTTGTGGAAGCGGGCATTTCTGGAACAGTCCTCATGATAGGTTCTGTAAAGCAAGGGCACCCAGGTGTTCGGCCCTGTGCTTATAGCTGGTTCATTTAACAGTTCTCAAATACGCTGTTGCATAGCCAAGGGGTTCTTGCCAAAGTGACAGCAATGGGCCATTTAGACTTTCTAGTCACCAGAATTGAGGGCCAAATAAATGTCTTTTCTGAGGGTAAGATAAATTGAGACAATGTGATGTGGTGTCAGAAAATAACCAGAGTCCTATGGAATAGAGTAGGGGAGCTAGTAAATAACTTCACTTACAAAAAGAGGCGATGCAGGAGAAAGGTGGCATCTAGAACTCTGGAGGTTAAGATTTTATCCAAGGAATAATGGGTACAGTCGTCCACACACACAAAAGCTATTCATATAAATTCATTACTTAAACTTTAGACTTTTTAAACCAAGTACATAAAAAAAAAATCTGTATGCTTCATAGTTCAAAGATTACTTGAAACATTATGCTGTTGAGTATAAAAAGTTAAAATTTCCCGTTACTTATAATGAGTCACATGAATATATAGACACTAAACTTTACTTATCTAAAGCAATGGGATTTTACATTTTAAGGCAGACACTTCCTAAGTTATTAGAAGCTGTCAAAATATTTTCAACAATAAATCTCAGAACAAATAACTCCAATTGATAAAGATAATCTGTGAATAGTCAAAATTAATTTTCTAGAGAAAAGTTAAATGGTATGTATGTGGTAGTCACAGAAAAATGATAGATTTAAATTGTAATGTAGACTTTTCATTCTACTGTTGTGCCTGCTGCTTTACTTTCAACATCAAGAGGCCATTTTTCTTAATCCTAAAATTCCATCTCTTGAAATAAAATATGTCCCAATTGCCAGAGCCTCATCCAAGAAAACCAATGATCTAAGGAAAGATCTAGTAGGAAGAAAATGATAATTGCTTCCTTTTTTCACTGTACTTAAAAAGTAGACGTTTTTCAAATCATCAAATGACATTATTATAAAATCTGAATTGTCTTTTTGTAAGTTTTGGACATTTTTCTCTATGCATTTAGTCATTACATGTTTAAATCCCACTTAATTCTTTAAGTTACTGAAATTTTCTCAGTTACTCAATCTTATTGTCTACTATTATTAATCCTAGACAACTTGCAATCCTGTTCTTAGGAATAAGCAGAGGAAGGGATATAACTCAGTGCTGATAAGAAAGGGCTAGTGCATAGTAAAGGGCACTTACTGGCCATATCTTTGTGTCTATATCCTACCCTTACTTGGTTTGATGTCATTGAGGCTAACCACTTCAATAATCTGCCCCTTCTTGCCAATCAGTAAGGAAGAACCATTTTCCCTCTGAACCTTTAAAACCTCAATCAGCATAAAACTACCAAAATAAACATAGGTTCTGTAAATCCACAAGACCGAAGTCTACCGGTGACATTCAACCAGTAAGAATATAAAGAAAACTTGGTCCCAGTGGACATTACTCCTGACAGCATCTGTCACCTAGGCATAGTTACTGTTGAGGAGACTTCAAGATAGCTTGAGGCCTAATTTAAATCAAAAGGTAAAAGTAACCAAAGCTCCCCAACAATACATATTCCTAACTCACAAAGAGGTTGCCTCAGCTGATGGCAGTGTGGTCCACCCTCACCAGGATGCCTATATTCCTCCTCACCATGTACTGGTACTTACTAAATAAAACTTTTTGATGGCTGGCCTGCTGTATTATTCTACATTTTTTTTTAATCACAAGACCAAGGATTTGAACAGAAAAAGATCTGAGCTCCACTGTTATTCTTTGTCACAACACTGTTTTCCACGCATGTTCTAGGACCTTGAATCAATTTTTAGTATCAAAATCAAAATAAAAGTTAGGTATTACACTTATTCCTGATAGTCTGCCATTGTTTGCAAGTATAACCAGAAGGAAATTGCTGGAAATACATTGTTCTTCAGACTCATTGTTCCCTGACATAAGACATCTCTATTCAACTTTGTAAGCGTTATCACATGTATACATGTGCAATTGTGTCTTACCTTGTTTTCTGCAATTTAAAGGGAATTCTCAAAATTAGCTGCAAACATGTCTAAATGAATAGCTTTATAGATATTAGTTTTCAGTCTATTAACTTAGAAACAGAAAATATAGACAAGTGAATATATTTTACATATATATACATATATATCAGTAATATATATAATACTGATATATATAATATATATAATAATAATATAATAATACTGATATATACATATATATATATATATATATATATATATATAATACAGGGAGTATCCTCCACTCCCTTACCTTACACTCTGGGAACATATTCATTATCATGTCTTTCATAGCCTTTGCCTTTGCATTAATAATAACAAAATTAATCTAAAAAAGACTGGCAATACGGATCTATAAGTACTGAAAAGTACTTTAAAAATAGTGAAATGTTAATGACTTAGTAATTCAAAATATCAGTTGTTATTTAAATATCTCTACTTTGCCTTATGGATTTTAAAGCATTGAGAGCCAAATGATATCAGTGAATTGTTTGTCAACCTGCCTACCCTATAAGCCATCAGCCCATCTTTGCAATATTTTCCACATGAAAAAAAGCTTATTCTGCTGACTCTGCAACTAAAGCAAAGTTCTTCAAAAGCAGGGCTTTTTTTTTCTATTTGATTTTCTTAGAATATCCTATACTTAATTTTCTTTGTGTATCACTAATCTGAAAAAGATGCCAAATGAAATGAAATTGAATAAATTGAATAATGGATGAAAATGACATATTATAAAGTTCTTTGAAGTTTAACCTTTCCTACTCTACTAATCAACACACCATTTAAAAGAAACCTATTAAGTTTAAATAGTTATTCTCTCAGGCTTCATATCACAACCAAAAAAAATGTTTCCGGTGTATTGGTTAAAATAGTAACTATATATAATATATACAAGATACTTTAGTTTCTATTTCTAAGATAATTGCACACACACACACACACACACACACACACACACACACACTAGCCAAACCTGCTGGGTTATTGGTTCCATATAAAATGCACAGAAATGTGGTATTGCATTAGACACACACTTTAACCTCAGCTATTTGGTATTTAAACCTCTTTTGAGTTCAGATGCTTTAACAGCTGAGATTTTATTCCTTCAAGTAAATGAGTGGCATCTGTCTCTTCAACAAGACAAAGTAAAAGCTATAATTGCATCTTTGCACTTGCCAGTAAGTCATTTGCCCTTTGGTCTGTAGCTTGCGCTTAAATAAATAACTTTAAACATGGTCTAGTACTAGCCTTCTTTTTTGTAAAACCCCCTATTTTTATAATTTCCTATTCTCTGAAATGAAACAGATACAGAAATCAGAGCCTACACAACTAAGAAAGACAGCATTGTCCTGCCTGCCTTCATCAAGCATTGTGAATTCTATAGACTTTCCTGTATTAATATGCTTTTTTAAAAGCCCTCCATAAGTAGGATAGCAGTGGAAAGTATGCTCTTCTGTGAATGCTTGGCATAAGATTCATTAGCTTCTCGTCTTCATTCTTTCAGCATCATTTATGGCTCCAAGAAAATCCAGCAGCAGCTACAAAGGAAGGAAATGAGCAGTGAGCTCAGAGACTCATCTCTTATTCATTTGGATAAGAGGCCTTGCTCATCACAGTGAGGTTTTGACGTGCAGCCACGGCAGCACTGAGTTCATCTCCAGATTCTCTTTGCCAGTGGAAAAGGCCCTTTTCCCAGAAGCTCATTTCTGTGGTTACATCATTAAATTGTACCAAAGTCTCTCATTTTTCATTTTTCAGATTCTTGGAGGGACAGCTTACAAAAAGTGGCCACTCTTAGAGGAATAATTTTTTTTTAAGGAGTCATTTAGCTAAGTGTCCAAGAATGCTAACATCCTTATTTTGAAGCCATTTAAGTGTTATCTGCTATTTATAATTATGTTGTTCTTGAAATTTTACTGAATTGTACCTTATTAGATACTTAATGGATTTGTTGTTCAAATGAATGTATAAATGTTTCATAAATCAGCATTTTTCTGTTCCAGTTCTTTAAAACTGCATAGGAAACTTCCTCCTGGTCATATCATGTTTAGTATTAAATTTAGAAAAGAATTTTCAAACCAAAAGTGAAGGATATTATGAACACAAGTACATTTCTCATCCTTAATGTCATCCAGTAGAGACAAATTCACCAAAAGTAGAGATTTAGCAAAAGCAAAGTTTAAATTCCAATTTCATTTACTAACATTTTACCCCTGAGATTTATCTCTATAAAATGTGTCAGAGTAAAGAAAATACAGAATGCAATTAGCTACTAAATTGTACTCTGTACTTAATATTGCAAGCAAATCTAAATAGAAATAATTTTCCCTTAGCTTGAATAAATATGTGGACTACCTAAAATATACCTGGAGTTAAATGAGAAAGGTAGTATCTCCAAGACTGATAATGTTGAACAGGACTGTAGTATTGTTGGAGTGCTCATAATTTAATGAATGAAATGGACAATGAACAACAATAAATACACAGTATAAAAATTGTTACAGACATGGTGTGTGGCTGTACATAATGGAAGATAAGAAAACTTTTACCAAAACAAACAAACAAAAAAAAGGTGTTTTAGGTTCTCTTAAAAGATGAGCAAATAGCATAAAGAAAGTACAATGCTTGGAAACTAATAATCAGTCATTTAAATGAAAAATTCAATGAATGTGGGTTTTTTTCAAGTTATCTGAAAAATAATAATGACAAATACCCAGGATGCAGCCCAGAGATATAACTTGACATCCTCCACAGATAACTTGCTCAACCACGCTCAGTGATACAGCTTGGAATTACTGTAGACATCAGGAAAATTGTTAAGCATTGCAGGAAGAGGGGTTTGAGAGTAAAACAGCGGAATACAGGCAATATGAATAGAGATTGAGTGATAAAGATGAGTTGAAAGATGAGCAGGAAATTAAAAAATCAAAATGCACTTAAATGGCATGGCAAAAAGACAGAAAGGGTGCACCTAGAGTGGTCTGCTCACAGGAATGATGGAAAGAAGTAATCTGCTCCACTGTGAGATTTCCTGAGCCAGAGCTCATGGAGGGGGAAGGGCTCTTTGGGTTGAGAGTGAATCCCACCAACCTTCAGCAAGTCCTTTGCTTTGAGGTTCTGAATTGTGACAATCACTGTGTGAATCAGCAAATCCCTCCTGTGGAGCAGGTGTCATATCTAATCAAAAAGCAGTTTTGTTTACCCCATAATTGTCATGCCACTATTTCATATGTAGACACATCTTGCCAGGTTGGAGAGAATTGTAAAATACATGGTCCAGTGTTAGGTGACCTCATCAGTGTCTTTTCTTCCCTAGAGCCTGAATAGTACTTTCTGACCAGATGTAAGCTAGCCAGCAAGGAGAGATTTTCCTGTTTAAAGCAAGTATAAAGTTGATTTCTCCATGTCTTATATTCAGAGTGGTTGGTAAAAAGATGGGACATGTCTGTGTCCAGGATATGCTTCTATAAGCAACAAGACAACACGCTTCTAGAAAACCAGTTCAGTTTTCCCATGGAAAAGAGCTTACATAGATATATAAATCAGTTTGATAGTTTATGTGTTGGCTCCACATTGTACTCTCTTGAAAGTAGGCTGCAATAGCATCCTAATAACTATAGGCATGGGCCAAGAAGACCTTCCAACATCAGCAGGAAATGTCAGTCTACATCTGGGATCTGCATGGTAGAGAATGAAGGTTACTATTATTCAATAATAGACTTGTTGAAAATTGTGTGATGCATAGAAAACCACCTATTTAAGGATATGGGTTATTTTTCTAAGAGGAATAGTAAGTATTGTCATTTTAAATTGTGACTCTGGCAAAGAAAGAACATTTAAAAATACACTATAATAATCAGAAAATATATATGATTACTTATGATATTATTTATATGATATAACCACAGTAACAAATGCCCATGTACCAATCCCACCCTTCAGTTGTATGTGAAATGGAGGTTTTTTTCTGTCCTAGCATAATTATGAAACTCAATGAAGAGTCTTTAAAGAAAGCAGTGATATGAGAGTCCCCAGCTATGAGTCAATTAAAAGTGCCAAAGCCTGTAAAACTACAGAGCAAGATGTATCTACTGTGGCCGGGCGGTGGTGGCGCACGCCTTTAATCGCAGCACTTGGGAGGCAGAGGCAGGCAGATTTCTGAGTTCGAGGCCAGCCTGGTCTACAGAGTGAGTTCCAGTACAGCCAGGGCTATACAGAGAAACCCTGTCTCGAAAAACAAAAACAAACAAACAGAAAAAAAACAAACAAACAAAGCTATGTGTACTGCTCTGTATTCCATTCCCTTTATCTACAGCACCCATCGGCCTTCTTTGTTTTTCAGATCAGTTCACTTTGTAAGCATACACTTTCAGTAATACAATTCCCGATTCCCTGGTGTGCATGAGAATTAGAGATGCCTCTCTGCCCAAGCCAGTCCAGCGTCCTGAATCTGATAGACATACCCTCAACCTCCCAGGTTGTAAACTTTGTCCGTCAGATGTCCCATCCATTCTCCAGACTCAGCACTTCCATGTAGAAGCAGGAGTATCATAGACAGTGGTGAAATACTGAAAGACTGCAGCAGAGGCAGTAAATGTAATCTTCAAAACTTTAAAAGAACGCCTCTGCTGGATGACATATCATATACTGATATGCCAAGGACGAGCCTCAGCCTGGAGAGGGGTTCTGAACCACACTCAGCACTGATAGCTAATGTAGAAAATGATTTCTGATTTCTAATTTACTGAATGCCAGAAGTCAAAAGTCAGAATTTGGTGGATTTAGTCAGTCCTGGGCTTGTGACTGTTATTCTATTGTAAGACCCTGACCCTTGATCAGTGGTACTTACTTCAAGATGCCCCCGAGTGAGACACCAAGATTCAGATCGATGCAAAAGCAAGAGGTTTATTTTCCGGCATTTTGGGGTTGACTTTCATTTAGTCCCTCAAGGCAGGTTACTAGATGGCAACCCCTAATGGCTATTTATAAGCAGTTTTTATACTTTTAAGAGGTACAGGTTACTTCAGCAAGGTTACAGTTTAAACTTATTGGCTAAGCATATTGACCTTTAAATCTATTGGCTAGCAAGAATGACAGGCATTTGAACTCTACCTGGGACTTTGTAGAGGGTCAGGTGACTGTTAGTCAGTACATTCTGAGAATTTTTCACTCAAGAATGTTCCTGTGTGTGGAGAATGGAACTTGGCCTAGCCTTGACCTGAAGTGGGTGGGTGTGAAACTGGTGAAATTTCCTAGGGCTCTACATTATGACCATATCACTTTGCCTTGTTCAAAAAAAAAAAATTCCCTCTGCCTCTCAGTTATAAAATACAAGGACTGAAAAGAGCTAAAGGGGTTTGCAACCCCATAGGAAGAACAACAATATCAACCAAGCAGACCCCCCCCCAAGAGCTCCCAGGGACTAAACTACCAACCAAAGAGAACACACGGAGTCACCCATGGCTGCAGCCACATATGTAGTAGAGGCCTTGTTGGGCATCAATGGGAGAAGAGATCCTTGGTCCCGTGAAAGCTGAATGCCCCAGTGTAGGGGAATGCGAGGGCAAGGAGGAGGAAGTTGGGAGAGCACCGTCATAGAAGCAGGGGGAAAGAGGATGGGATAGGTTGTTTCTGGAGGGGAAACCAGTAAAAGGGATAACATTTGAAATCTAAATAAATAAAATATCCAATTAAAAAATAAATTAAAAAATAAGATACATGTAATCACAACTAGGTGACTTATGTGACTCTGTGTCCTCTGGACCCTTAACTATATGTGTATTTGACTGATAATTACAGGTTTTGAGGATTAGCACACAGACATTTTTTTTTGATGTCTCCCTATTCAGACCAACACAAAGGAATATTGTTTGAATTCTTAATGAATAGTAACAAGATTTTAACCAGAATCCTCATACACAAACATAAACTTAAAGATACTCGATTTCTTCTTGATACCTCTACCCCAAAGCTCTGCATTATTCACTTATTATGGAAGCATCTTTTTCCCATTATAAATATGGCAAGCTAGTCTGAGAAGTAGTATAATACCTTGCAGCATAAGATAAACCTTTTTTTACAAGACCCTTTGTCTTAGTCAGTGTGCTACTGCTATGAAGAGGCATCATGACAACACCAGCTCTTACAAAGTAATTCATTTAATTTGGCCTTGCTTACAGTTTCAGAGGTTTAGCCCATTGTGCTCCTGACAGTAAGCCCAGTGGCATGCAGGCAGACAGACATGATACTGGAGAAGTAGCTAGTTCTACATCCAAATCTGTAGGCAGCAGGAAGATAGAACTTTCTTGAGCCCTTGAACCTCAAAGTCCATCCCCAGTGATACACTCCCTACAACAAGGCCAAACCTACTTCAACAAAGCCACACTTCCCAACCCTTCCCAAGCAATGCCAATCCCTGATGACCAAGCATTCAGGCATACAAGCCTGCAGAGACTATTCTCATTCAAACCATCACATGCTCTCACTTATCAAATACTTTAAAATATGGCCTGACAATTAGAAAGAGAACAATGAGGACTTTATATTATTGACTTCATTACTAAGATGTATCTATGGATTTACTGTAGATAATATTTTTGTTATTATTGACGATAGAAATGACATTCACCTCTAGGGTTTATTCAGTTTCCTTAGCTGCTAAAACTGTAGAATTATATGTAGCGACATGTTACAAAATTATATGGCAAAAGAAATTCCCTGAAAATTGCCCTCAATTACTGAAAAGCATAAAGTTTCAGATTTAAGAAGATAGATAGATAGATAGATAGATAGATAGATAGATAGATAGATAGGAGACAGACAGACAGACAGACAATCAGGCCCAAATCTAAGAAACTGTCTTATAAGCATTCAGAGAAAAAAGACAAAATCATAGTCAAACAAACAAAGGTTGCTGGTAAGGTACAATAAAAGGAGGAGAATGTTGAGCCTTCAAGAGCTGAGTTAAAATATTCCTTCTGAAATTCCAGCAGAGATAAATCACAACAGGGAATCAAAGCTAAAGGAAAATATGTTCAGTCTTTTAAGATTACCACTCACAAATACTTATCAAAGAAATGATTAGAAGACAATTCAGGAAGGAGGTTTAAAATTCATGTTAATGAGGAAGTAGGAAGCAAGAAACAATGGTAAGCAGAGAAATCAGCAAGCATAATAAATCTCATCAAGTATTGTGGAAAACACTAATTATAATGAGTACGCTGGGGATAAAAAGCTAACAAATAAAATAGTAAAAAGTGATGGCTAATACATTTCTGTCTTAGAACGTCCTCAAATACATGCATAATACAGTTTGATTCTCATAACAAATTTGAGAAAGCATTACTAATAACAGGCTCACTTACTGATAGAGACACCAAGCCAGAAAAGACTTACTAGCTTGATTAAGAAACCACATTTGGAAAACAGCAGACCCAGGGTCTGAGCCCATTACTCACCAATATCCTGATCTACTACTGGGAATTAGTAAAATAGAAAAAAAAAACTCTAAAAGGGGATCAAACATGCAGGAATACTTACATTAGTATGGAGAATGATTGTAGTTAAAAATCTGAATCATTCAGAGAGAAATTAGAGGCACTGATTACAGCTAAGCTTTTCTCCAAAAAATAGGGCAAACAAACCAGTTTTTTTCTAAGTAGTCAGGAGGTGGTATTGAGTAGATATTCAGCATGTACGTTCCCTATGGTGAAATCCTTCTATTGAGGTTTGGTTTGCTGCTATGTGTTGTAATGCTTAATACTAGTCACCAAGATCTGGTTGCCTGCTACGTCCATGCTCCTCAGGTACACAAAGTGATGCTATGTAACTTTGCATCCCTCCCCCAAGTTATCCCTGATCGGCAATAAAGATGCTTAACGCCTATAGCTGGACAGAAGGGTGGTATGCAGGGTTTCAGTTCCAGGGGCTTGAGGTCTGAAACAGACGAAGGGAGAGGAGAGAGAAGAAGAAAGTAGGTACCATGAGGTAGGTGGATCATGACAGCATGGCCACTAGGGCTGGCTACTTGGAGTAGGAACATCCCAGGTGGAACATGGCAAGTTCTTGACAGGGAAGTAGACAAAATAGCATAGATGTTTGATATCTGCCCAGCACTAGTCCTTCAATGCTTATCATAAATATAAAGGTTGTGTGTCTTTTACTTGGGAATGAAATGAGCTAAAGTGGGATAGCAACCCCCAATTAATATTTAATCACTACATCTTTCTGTTCATGAGTTTGCACCATAAATTCTGACACCTATACTACAAGATGGGTACACATATGGGTGCATGTGTGCTTATTATGTAATATATATTATAATTTGTATTGAAAACTAAAAGCAAAGCTTTTTATATACACAGTAATGCATCATCGTGCATCAGTACAAAGAAATAAACTTTTAACCCCCTCTCAGTATGAAGAAAATTGGACACCATTATTAATATTAAGAAGGTAAACAAAGAGGTTGCTGAGTTAATACAGAATGAGCACCCTTAGCCTAAACACCACGAGACCCAAGATCTTCCCAGATATTGAACTTGCTGCTAAAGTGTTTCAGAACATTTTGGACTGAAAATGTTTATTTTTAGGATCCTTAATTAATAAAAATCTGTGCAAACATTTTGTTGGGCTGTGGGGTACGTGTGGGCGTGGGTCTGGTGGGTTGAGTTGTGGGTCACAGTGTCTGCAACCCCAAGGGGCTGGGGCCGCAGCTCAGGAAAGCAGAGGCCCAGGAATTGGACGGAGTTCACTCCACGTTGCTCTTGGCAGACCTCAGGCTGTGTGTGGCAAGCTGCAGGGCTCCACTCTGGGGTGGAAAGAACACAGTCTGACACTCCTATGGGGGCCAGAGCTCTTAGGTTGGAGATCCTCGGGGCCTGGAGTTGGCCAGGGACTGACTGGTCTCAAGCCCTTGGGCTCTCAGGAACTGCTGAGAAGCCACAGAAGGGGAGTATGGGCTGGACTGACAGGAAGTCAAAGAGGGAAGGGGAAAAGCTCCAGTGGTGGGAATGAGACTCTTTGTCAGGGAAACTCGCTTGGCTTGGTCTTGGCTTGGTGGCTGGAATATAGGTCAGCCACGGGAGTTTAGACGGTAGCCTGGTAGTTGAAGACCCTCTCCACGGTCCCCCATGGCAGGCCGCATAGAAGAGAGTTAGTCCAGGGTCTTAAGATATGGTCTTAAGATCTTTATTGTCATGGTGAAAAATGGGTGAAGCTATATCCCGTATTCTCAGGACGGGGCCTAAGGTTAAATACCTTTTGCAAGGAGGAGGGTCTGGGAAGGAATGCTTAATTGGCTATGCCCTCTGGCCTTTCGGTATCTTATGAATATGGAGATTTCTTGAGGCTCTGCAACCTGTGTCATGCCCTCTACCTGTGCTACATGACTGATGGCCACAAACCTATCTTTGGGAGGGGCTGTAGAGGGCTGTGGCTATGTGAAAGCAACCAGGTGTCCCAGGAGCAAGGCCAAGCTCCTACCATCCCTGAGGGGCCCTGGGATATGAAGCCAGATGACTGGGTACCCAGCTGCATCTCACAGCCCACAGCCCCACAGCATTCTAGAATTTGAAGTCAAATCTGAAACATTGCTGGTCCTCAGCATTTCAGACGAGAGATATATGACCCATATTACTTTGATGAACTGTAAAATGAGACAGCCTATTAGTTTTGGCACATAGAATAAAGTATCATAACAAAATACAAAGTTAAGATGAAAGAATAAAAGGATACAGGGAACACAGACAAGTACAAGACCTGTTTTGATGTTGTGTCTCTCCAGCTGCTTGGTAGGTTCTTCCCCATATGAATGGGCGTGTCATTTGCACCAGGTTGGTCCAAATGATGAGTGTGTGTCACTAAGAATAATGACTTCCTAAAACTGTAGGACAGGGCAGAAACATAAGCTCATAGATGACTACTCTATAACAAAAGCCAGATTTCAATAGAATGAAACACTCAGATTCAATTACTCTGTGCCTCATAGGATTGGGGGAATTTCACAAGAAGATGAAATCTTAAAGGATGGAAAACCCTGAATGTTTTTATAGTGATATAACGGGTAGTAGTAGAAAAATATAATGCTCAAAAATCATATGAGCTGACAGTAAATAAAAGGAGAGAAACTCAGCAAGACCAATTTGTTCAGATTTTTCTATATTTGGAAACAGAATCTTTGGAGGTAAGAATGTTCCTGCACCTAGGTTTACAGGGGGCACTCTTATATGAGGGTTTTAAAACTGAATTCATTGCCAGATGATGCAATCCATCCTAGGTTTTATTCCCTGCTTTAGAAAATAAAAATGGGGGAAGTTCAAAGACATCCTTGGTTCTCAATGAGTTTTCTGAAATTCTTCCAGTTTACAGCGGTTTGGGTAGCATATCCTGGATCTCATCATAAAAATATATTTATTCCCATGGGAAATGCAGAGACATGACAAGCCATGAGTACCTAACCACTCCTTAAAGAGGACTCACAGATGGAATCAAAGAAAAATTCCAAATGAAATCATGTATGAACTAGGTAATAAACAATAAATCCTCTCCTTATTCATTCAGGCTACTCAAAAATTCACTGGCAGATGAAAATGAGTTTTCTGGCTTCAGTTTCCAATTCTGCTATCCAGCCACATTGTGAATTGAGGTGTAATTGTATTTAATGATTTCATGGAGTAATTAGGTCATTTGTGAATCTATAATCCTCATCATATCTGTGAAATACAGTATAATAATACATTTTACTTCTCTTACAATTTATTAAAGAAATATCCAAAGAAAGGTACCTATTATTATTATTGTTATTATTATTATTATTATTATTATTATTATTATTATTATTATTGATGGTATTTGGTATTCAGTACATTTATGATAAGAAAGTTAACATCCTTTAATATAACAGAGTATTGGTCACATATTTTATTCAATGTGATAGTTTCTTGATGGTGGTTTTAGTGTAGAATTCCAAGACTCATCTTTGGCTATTATGATTCCTCTCTTCTGGAATTAAAGTGTAGAAATCAGTAGCCATAAAAACTTACCCAAATAGCTCTACTGCAGATGATATTTAGAAAATACTTTTACATATAATCAGAAATATCTATGATAAACCAACCAATTGACCAGAGAACGACATGTAATGACTGTAAGATACTTACATATGCAAGCATCTCCAACCCACCACAGTATCATCTACCCAATCTAAATGTGTGTACATTCAATACATACATTTGAACCTAGATCCAAATATTCAAACCTAAGCCTGAAGCTCAAAAATTGGATAAATTTCTGACAGGGTCTATACCAGAACTCTATAAATTATGAAATGCTATTGACTTAGCCTCTTCCCCAAGAATTTCAAAGACTAATACCAGAGCTAAATATGTAACTCAGTGTTTGCAATTAACCATGAATCACCAGATGGATGTATCTAATCCTATTCTTTGAGAGGTCCGATTTTATGGAAAAGGAACAAGATTAAAAAGACAACTGAGAATTTAAACCAGAAGAAACAGAAAGAAAAATTAAGGACACAGGTGTTCAGAGTCCTAAGGTAAAGACCATAGAAGAGTAAAGATTCCACAGCAAAAATTAGTTGGATTGAGGCCCATGTCAGAAAGCTCAACACTTCCCTCAACCCTCTCTGCCTGAGACATGAGATGACCATAGCATGAAAGGTTAATTTGTACACACACTGGGAAAGGGGAACTCCTCACATAATTCACGAGGCTGCATATCACTTTCTAAATCATTTAAATAGATACACTCACATTAAATTTATTTTTATTAATATTAAATTTACAGAAGAATTACCTTCACATGAGTTGGTTTTTTTTCTGCAGTTCCATACATGAGTGTTTTTAAATGGCTTGAAAGAACCTCCTACCTTATTAACTCAAATTAACTAAATATGAAACAGCCAAAAATACAGAAGATGCTAAAATTAACTTCCAAATTCCCTATCAAATTAATTCTGCCTATTTCTTTTTCCTAATGTGTCAGTCACGTTCTCCCTCAGTGCCTTCTTCGGAGAAAGCTCTTTGAGAAACATGCATCCAAATAGAGTCATCTCTTGCATTTCTGCTTCATCTCTGGAGACCCATTTAATGAAGGTAGGAGCCCATTGTCCTAAGCCTTACAGATAGAAGACATCACAACATACACTGTGTTATTTTGAGCTTCCCTCGTTTTACCTTAAATTGTTTTTATTTAAGAATTATCTGTGAGATTTTATTTAAATTTCATCTCTCTCTCTCTCTCTTACACACAGACACACACACACACACACACACACAGAGAGAGAGGGGGAGACAGAGACAGAGACAGAGACAGAGACAGAGACAGAGACAGAGACATTGAGGGAATATAGAATAGAAGCATAAAGTCTCTTAGCTAATTTTAGGGACACACATCTAATTATTAAAGTCATGTTGAAGAAAGGAGCATAAATAGTAATAGGCACCAACATCTTGAAGATGTGCAATAACTAAAAGAATAAAAATATCCACTTCACCAGATAACTTCATTCTTGCTTGGGCCAAGGACACAGAAAAGAAGCAAGTACAATATAAACATGACCATCTATGTAAAAGTATCTTATGAATCAAACATCCTTGTAAAATGATGGTCTTAAATTTCTGTATTCCAGAAAAAAAGTCACTGTTAATTCACATTGTCCTTACATAAACAGAAGATCAACAGTTTGTGTTTGTATATGTATGCACATTTGTGTATATATATATATATATATATATATATATATATATATATATATTAGTTCTCTATATATTACATAGAGAACTTATATATACATATATTAGAATTACATATATATATTACATACTGTATACATGTAATACTTGTATATATGCATATAATAAATACATATAATACAAATATTAGTATTTTTCTCATTTTACACCTGAGAACTAAAGCACTGAGACTCTAAATGACTTGTCCTTGATAGTAAAAGTTAGGAGAAGAAGAACCAAGTTTTCACACCACATGCTTGGACTCCAAATTCCATAACTCTCACACTGAATGTCATTTATGATGTATGTGCATAGCAATGCCGCCTAATAAGGATGAAGTTGCTATTATTTTTCCATTTTACAAATGAGAGCCCACATACTGAGCCAGAGAGACATTGCAAGATGATAGATATATATTGGAAAATCTAAGATCATAAATTCAAGCAGTCCAGCTTCAGAATATGTGTTCTATATTATTCTCTGAGATATTCCAGAAATTAAGATTCTGAAATATTTTACAAAGCCCAGTAGACATAAGTTTTGGAGTCTGTGTGTTGTACATCAGCCATGCACTTTTTTTATACTCTCGTATGAATATTACTCCAGTTGAAACACTGCCCACCTGTAAGACGTAAATATTACCTTCCATTTTTTGAAACTGCAATTCATATATTTTAATGGGACAACTTCAATGCCATAAGTCTTGTGTTAAATTTGGGCTTTCAGTGAGTCTTTTTCTTCTCATTTCTTTACTTTTGATGTCAGTATAACAACATTAAAATGTACAAATATGTAATTTTTCTATAAGAATTTTCAATTTGTCAAATAATTTAACAATGTCTCAACCAAGAAGCAATAACAAGAGGAAGTAAGATTTGCCAGCTGATACTAAACTCTAGTAAGTGTACCCTTGAAAAGCACACTTAGCTGTTCTCTACAGCACAAAATAGTAGACTTTGGCTAAAACATTTGATCTATAAAGTTTGGGAATTGGAAACACAAAATACTTAAATATTTCTCCAGAGTTTAACTTACCTAAAAATACATCGTCTTCTTCATGTTGAGAAACCAGTTATATTTCAAATAAGAAAGGTCAACCACATTAACTTCCCAGTGTTTCACTCATTATTCCCTACAGTGAAGAATAACAAGCAACGTCCAGCATATGTTTAAAAAGAGTCAAGTAGGATGTGTGGACACATGAAGAAACACGTATTCCAACAGGGATACTCACTGGATGTTCTAAATGATGTATCCTTTGAAATATATTATTATCCAATATTTTATTGTTTGAAAAACCATACCCAATGTACAACACAACTTACTGTTTTAGCTTCTTTTTTATGCTAGCAACCTCTTTCAGGATGCCCTGTAAATGCAGGCAATGTAAATGCAGTCGTTCATTATGAGTCTTTTGAAATACACCTCTTTCTTTAGTTCTTTAGTGTCAATCAAGGTTGATATGTGTATCAATATTGCATTCTTCTTCATTACTGAGGATTATTATATAGATGTGACTTAGAGTAACTATTCATTTATTGAAGAATTTTGAAAGGAATTTGAACCACAGCCAGTAATGGTAATCATATTTTACCAAATAATAAAAAATTGAGCACCCCTTTTTTACTATATTGATGAAGGTAAATTTGTTGTGTTTGGGGAAGTATACAGTAAAGAGTGGGCAGAAATGGGAGTCATTGGTCAAGCGCAGGTAATGCCAATCTTGCAAATCTAAAAAATAGGGGTTTGTGTGCAAAACTATAAAACTGCTGCTAACAGCTACTGTGTTGTGAGTTTTTGATTTCTTAAAAGAAACACAGAAATATTGAAAGAATAGATTTTAAACCCAGGTATGGGATAGGGAGTTGATTCATATTGTCCCCAGCAGCTGACTATGATTTGCCTCAGGCTCTAGCAGAGGCATAGTTTTACCAGCTACAGATAGTTTCTGTGGTTGTGTGATGCTTGGAATTCAGGAAACTTTTCAGTGGGAGTGTAAAGTCTAGAGCCCCTGATAGGTTGAGTTGGTCATTGTTGGTGGGTTGTTGGTTGTTGGTTGTGTTGGTTGGTTGCTGTTGGATACAGTATGTTAAATAGTTGTGCAAAAAAAGAAGAGGAAGAGAAAAAAGGAGAAAAGAAAGAGGAGGAGGAGGAGGAGGAGGAGGAGGAGAAGAAGAAGAAGAAGAAGAAGAAGAAGAAGAAGAAGAAGAAGAAGAAGAAGAAGAAGAAGAACAAGAACAAGAACAAGAACAAGAACAAGAACAAGAAGAAGAACAAGAACAAGAACAAGAACAAGAAGAAGAAGAAAAAGAAGAAGAAAAAGAAGAAATTAGATATCCTGACAGTAAAGATCAAAGTTAGCCCATAAAACTCTACACTCCTAATGAGCAAGAAGTAGTCTACTGATAACATCCCACCCTTTCTCCTCTATCTTCTTGCTCTCCTATTTAGTGTTAGGAGGTTGAAAGGGTGAAAGAAAAGGATGGAGAAGGATGGAAGACAGAAGAACCCATGAAGTAGCCAAAAGGCTGGCTACACTACCATGATGCCTTTAGTGCAAACTTGGCTTCCAGTGAACAACAGCCTTAGTAAAGAGCTACTATAATTCATGTTTATATAGTTGCAAGAATTTAAGAGTTGTGAAAATGTGAACATATAAATATAGGAAAAAGTTCGAGATTTCCAAAAGGAAAGAAAGCTATATGACCCCTGCACCTGCTAGCATCACAGGGCAATAAATGGACCAGTGACCTGAGCATCAGTGGTAAGTGACCCAAGCTATGTGAAACAAGAGGAGATATTAAAAAATAGCTCTGGTAAAGAAAGAACCTGAATTTATTATTATTTTACTCCGCTGGAGGGAAGAAGTTAACTACATTAGTTTTGTCTAACTTTAAACCAGTTTCAATTTTTGTTTCCATTGTCTTTGAAATGCACATTAATGAGGAAATATTTTATATACTTAATGCAGATTGATTCTAATAAGGATTTCCCAATAGTCTCAAAGCTCAAGGGTCAATTGCTATGTATTTTTTTCTTAACATCATTTTATCAGATCATTGCCCCAAGCTTTTATGTGTTAAAATTTATTCTAAATTTCATATGATAATTAATCTAAACTCTAAAGCTGAAAAACATACTATTAGCATTTAAAAACTGGGTCACAGTGGGTATTTTATTTCAGCTCTTTGTTTTTCTTCTTAAACTGCTGGGTAAATAAGCAGAGTTAAAGTCAATGACTTCCAACTGGAGACGAGGAGAGACCCTCAAAAAGTGAAAGACATATTAAGAACATCAGTACGGACATAATTAATCTTACAACACTTTAAATGCCTATAAATAGACAACAGTAGGTAGAGTGATTCCTCACAACACATGTGTTTCTAATCATAAATCCAAGTTTGTATGTACTAAATACTAAAAACCCGAAGAAAATAAATATATAGAGTGACATCATTAAATTAATATGATGGTTTATATTTTCCTAAGCTAAATTAAAATTTACAACATAATATGGCACTGAATGTTCAAATGATCTTCTGCAAGTTCATTAAGGTCAATCAGCTAGTGGCACTGGAGTACACAGGTCCCCACCACCACTGCCCATCATACCTCCTTTGTTGCCTCTAACAGCAGTTGCCCTCCTCTCTGCACAACCCTTGTATTTGCATTCCAAATGAGCCTCTGTTTGTTTCTTCCCACTAAGATCAAATGGTTTATTACTTTGTATCACTTTGTTTATTACTTATGAAGCTTAATAAAGTATTAATCCAAGAAAATGCTTTCAATAAAGTTTATGGGCATAAACATGTCTTTCTAACAGCAAAAAAAGCCAGACATGTAAGTTATGTTGAAGAAGACTGTATTTTCTTTCTTTTCTTTTCTTTTCTTTTCTTTCTTTCTTTCTTTCTTTCTTTCTTTCTCTCCTCCTCCTCCTTCCTCTTCTTTTCTATTAAGATCTAATAGTAGATGTGCTGACAACAAAAAAAGATGCAATCACAATCAAATCTCAATCTCATCCTTCATAGAACTAGAAAAAAGATGACCTAAAATTCATATGGAAGCACAAAGGATCCCAAGCAGTCAAACAAACATAAAAAGAAAGTAATATGTGAGGTATCACAAAGCCTAGTTTCAGATGAAGTCATACACACATAAACACACAGAGTGGATAAGGAAGGTAAGCTCCAATAACGTCACACATACAGGGACAGATAGATGAACAGACAAACATATGCACATTCATACATTTGGTGGATGGAGCAAATGCCAATGAACTGGCACCAAAATTTTTATTTCTTTCTCTTAGACATTTTATACCTCCTAAGACAAAGTTTTCTATATAAGAAGAAAATTACCTCATAGCCACAAGATACATGGTCTCTGAAAACAATCACCACAAAAAACATATTCTTCGGAAACAAATTAAAATCATAACACAAAAGGAAATTACAACAGGATACTTGATTATGTATTCTACTTTTGAAAGTCATATTTAACTAAGCATTTACAATCTATCTTTCTCTCCACAAGTTCATCCTAACTACAAAGCAATAATTCCTTGGTCCTAGATTACCAAGCTTAAGCAAGCCTATCTATAGTAGTAACATCTTTTCTATGTTTATCTGATGACAATTTAAATAGAATATCATCTATCTTACATCTTATTTTTGAAGTCTTATTCAGCTACACTGGATAATCATCTATCATCTATTTTTAATATTCATAATAAAATTACCTTGTGTTTGTTTATGGCCTTCTGCCTTATGGTGCACACTGAAACCTGTGGCCATATCCCTACATCATAAGGTCAAGGAATTCAGGTCCAAGTTAGAATGAATGTTTTCGTTGATCACTAACTTTCCCAAGGCTTTTTTTTCTTGCTACCAAAATGTATATGCTTGTAAAGCATTAAAAGTTTACTATATTCCTTTTCTCACCTACTTAGGTCTTGCTATTCTATGAGGAAGAGCCACACACTATTCTTGGTTCTAACCTTAAACTTTCAGTCAGCTACCTGAACTTCCCCAAACTATTCAAATCAAACTAACTTTCTAGAACTACTTAAATCAAATCTGGAATCCTATAAAATTATTAACTGATCTAAACAGCCTCATCTCCAGAACATTCATCTTCATGTTGATCTGCAGGAAACTTACCCAACAGAGTGAGCTCAGGAAGTAATCACACTAGGCTATAAGCAGTGAGGGTCTCCTGATGCTCAATCACACCAAGCCAGATAAATGAGGAATATGGCAATGGCAAATATAAGTAGCAAAGATCAATCATGGTACAAACTCCCTGGGGCTGTACCTCTTCAGAGAACACCCATCACAACCGAGCAAGATGGTGGGCCATCACCAGGAAGCTCACTTGCCCACTGCTGTTCTTCCTGCATGATGTCTGCCACAAAGGTATAAATTTTTGAACTAGTTTGAAGAATTTGAGAAGAAAGACTTGGTGATTTTTGATTCTGCAGAGCAATTTAGAAAGTTACATCATCATTTGTAGCAACTTTATTATCCCAAGACAACTAAAGCTGTGTACTAACACTGGTCCAGCTACTGTCACAACAGAAGTCAGTTATTGGAATCCTCATGTGATGCTAATTGGTCAGACGTGCTGGGTGCTGAATGTAATCATTGTAGGATGACATAGGATTCCACTAAGATTTCAAAGAAACCCCTGGAAATCCAGGCAATGTGTGGCAAGAATTAGAATCCCTACAGCAGCCTCTGGGAGAAATTGGCTCCATGAGCTTGGCCTATGTCTTAGTTAGGGTTTGCTCTAATCAAATTCCATGACCAAAAAACAAGTTAAGGATGAAAGGGTATGTTTAGTTTACAATTTCATACTGTTGTTCTTCATTAAAGGAAATCAGGGCAGGAACTTAGGCAGAAACATGGAGGCAGGAGTTGATGCAGAGATCATGAAAGGGTGCTTCTTACTGGCTTGCACCCAGGCTTCACTCAGCCTGCTTTCTTATACAACCCAAGATGACCAGCCCAGGGATAGCACCACCCACAGTGGCCTGGCCCTTTCCTGGGGCCAATCACTTACTAATAAAATACCTTATAGCCAGACTTTATGGAGGCATTTTCTAAGTTGAATTTCCCTCTTTTAAAATAATTCTAGCCTGTGTCATGAAGACATAAGACTAGCCAGCATTGCTTGTGTCTCTAGGATACTTTCTTGATTGCTAATTGATGAGAATGGGCCACCCCACTGTGGATGGTGCCATCCCTAGGCAAGTTGACACTGGCCATATATGAAAAGTAACTGAACATTCACTGGGACAATACAGTAAGAAGGGTTCCTTCATGGTTTCTGCTTCAATTCCTGCCTCCAGGTTTCTGCCTTCAGTTCTCTTCATGATAGACTGTGATCAGGATGTGTAAGACAAATAAACCCTTTCCTTTCCTTCACAAGTTAGTTTTATCTTATGATGTTTTATCATGACAACAAAAAAGCAAACTAGAAAATACCAAATACATACAGTGGGAAAAATACATTTTCTTCAACAAATGGTGCTAGGAAAATGAGATATCCACTTGGAAAAGAATGAAATTATATCGTGGTCTAAAGTGCTACAGAAAAATCACTCCAAGAGACATTAGTTAAATAGGACTCCTCATTCTCTGTCTTAGACAACAAATAAACACTTCCTGGACAAGAGAATTTACTGAAGTGTTATGTGAGACCTTGCAATAATTGTGGGTAAGAGGCTTAAGATTAACTGTTTGATTTTAAAGTCATAGGTGAAGTAAATACATTTCTGTGTAAAAAAAAAAAGCAGGATGAAAGACAGAGGAGAAAGAGAGAGAGAGAGAGAGAGAGAGAGAGAGAGAGAGAGAGAGAGAGA
>JANHMN010000011.1:34555285-34593991 GCA_030674055.1 Rhabdomys pumilio | reverse complement strand
AAGAAGAAGAAGAAGAAGAAGAAGAAGAAGAAGAAGAAGAAGAAGAAGAAAGAGTAAAGAAAAGAAAAATTGTTCTCAGCTTAGCTGTTGAAGACTTAAATTGGAAATGAAAAGAAATTGACTTCTTGATTTCTGAAGTAAGTACTACTTTCTGCTAGACACTTGTTTCAATATTTTACATCCAATTTGTTACAGTTTAATCAACAGAGGTGGTAAGCTAGAGGTCACACTATATATTATCGTTAAATTTCCCTCCACAGAAGCAATCATGGCATCAGATAGAGATCTTGCTCAAAGTTTTTAAAGTCTACTGTATAGTCAGTGCTCTACTGAAAATGCAGAGCACATGTCTCACACTGAAGTTTATAATCACTCTTTTATATTACGGACCTTATGAAAAGCACTTTCAACTATCAAATAGAGTTCTTTAGGTTTCCAAGGAGAAAATACATACTTTTTTCCCTCTATTGGAAGCTTGCATAGCACCTTGTGACACCATGGAAGCTAGTTTTCAGGAAGGAGAGTTTCAACGATGTTACAACTAAGGTCCTCTGGATCCTGTGTTCAAAGTTTATGGCATCTTCAGCAGTATAGACTTACTTTCCACCTCCTAGGAGCAACCAAGAGCATCATCAGTAGTCTATAGTGTTTGGAAGTCTCTTGGACAAACCTGAGCAACTGTAAAGATGGTTTCTCATACTTGGTATTGGGGTTTTTTTTTCTTAGTCTTGTGGCTCCTTGGTGGAGAATTGCCAGACAAGACAGAAATTTTTTATTTAAACTGTGTATGTATATACAGATGCACATGTAATATAGGTATTGTTAAAAGTATGAATTTTTATGACTGTTTCAGATAGTGTTATCTTTATTTTACCGTCCTTGTATATCTTCCTTCCCTTTCCCTCGTTATCTCAACCACACTCAGATTATTCTTACCCTATTATTCCCTTCTCTGTTGTTCTTCAACTTGATATTTCATAAAGCAGTTCACACTTCAGTTACCATATAACCCAACATCCAGAGCACTGCTTACTGAGTGTTAGTTTTATTTCAAATTATCTCTGTGGTTACTCTTTTTTCTTTCATGTTCTGAGACAGGCTCTCACTACATAGCTCTGCTGGTCTAGAATTTACTAGGAGGAACAGGCTAGCTTATAACTTGCAGAGTTCCTTCAGCCTCTACCTCCTGAGTGTTGGGGTCAGAAGAGTGCACTGCTATGCCTGACAAATGCATCTCCTTGTGCTTGGTTGTCACTGTACTGGGACTCCTCTCCCTATGCAACGATGCTTTTCTCCCTAGGCACCAATGCTTTTCGTTCTGTGGACAAAGTATATAACGTTTAAATTCCTGAGAGTACTTCAACCTCAGGAGAGTTTCTGCAAGGCTAGAACTCCTTTCATGGTAATACTTACAAATTGCCTGATGAACTGCACCATAACAAATTAGATGGTCAAGTTTTGACAATTAAATTGCATACAGCTCCAAACAACCTAATCACAAAACTGAAAATTGATAACACTAGAATGTGAATTCAGCTCAAGCAATGCCAGTGAAGATTTACAGTGTGCAGGCTATCACGGAAGACATAAATAATGTTTGGACTTGAGCTAGAGGTCAATTTAATAAATAAAGAGACATATAGATCTTACAATGTAAATACAATTGCTAATCTCTTTTTCTGGAGCTTGGATGTCATTAAGCAATCTCTGACATCACGACCTCAAGTCACCATCAGGAAAACAAGGGTTTTGACCTAGTTGATCATGCACAAATTATTTCAAAACCTCCATTAAGCTAAGATACAGAGGGCATATATTTTAAAACCTTGAATAGTAAATATTGAGTAAGTAACACATTCCCTGTACAAATCTAAACCAAGACAACATAGAATACTCTTCTATAAATTAAAAAAAAAATATTTCCAATTGTGGGTAGGAAATACTTTCATCAAGACAACCAGTGCTGTGTTTCTGAACTCATAATTCAACAAAGAAAACAATTCTCATAGAAACTATATCACATGCCAAAGAAGTGAATTATATCAATAAAATAAGAGAAATAGCTTTTAGGCATAATACTCGTGGCATATGTCAAACTGTCCACATTTTGCTTCAAAAATCTATTACAAATTTCACTGGTAAAATTTGCGGCTTCTTTAACCTAATATGAAAACAATAAATTCTACCCCACAGGCTTCCATAATCATAACCTAAGTGGAACCATGCCAAAGCAATGATAATTTATTCTTTTATGACATTGTTTCCTCTGAGGAAAGCACTTTACGGTTTCTTTTATTCTTCTGAAATTTAAGTGAAACTCAGAACACTTCTTGCCTTTTAAATTTGGAAGTACAAACAGCACATAAGATGCTGTCAGTCAAACCAAAGAAATTCAACCCTGTTAAAGAGCCAGGGAGTCTGTGTCTGTTGCCAAAGGCCTTCTTGATGTAATCATTGTGATTTCATAAGTCTTGGGATGAAGAATAAAAGAAAGTTCTTATTCTTGTGGCTGCTACAATGAGGTTTTAATATTGAAGATATTAGGTCCTGCGGGATTTGCAACAGAAGCCTGTAGCGAGCTACACCTCTAAGTTTCGAAATGTGAAAACTCTTAAAATAGGAAGACTGTAAAGTGGCAAGTACCTTGATGCAAGGCCTTTGCAGCAGGATTTAGTGTTAAATGAAGCCCACCTATTTCCACTTTGTAGATTTGATAGATGTCTAGAGGGCTTTTTGAAAGTAAAACAAAATGAAAAGAACAAAGACTGAGAGATCATTTTATTGGGAAACCCTGGGTTTACACTGCAGTTCAGTATGGTCAAGTCAATATCAGAAAGCTCAAGAAATACTAAAGAAGTCTATTCCTCAGAAACTCATTGTATCTCTCATCCAACAGCATGCTCTAATGTGTTCAGTTCATCATTTCCTGAAATTAAACTTCACTAGTATTCTCATACATGAGAGCCAACATACTTGAGGAGACATAACCAGGATGGCTCCAGTCTGTAGAAGCATTAATATTTTGCCTTAATACTTAAATGTGGTATTTTTTGTACTAATTATTCTTGAATATACTTGCTCATAGGGAAATCTTTTTGTGAATATTATCCCCTATTATAATCTAAGCGAAATTCTGAAATGAAACCAAGATCTAGACAAGGTATCGTCCTGTCTACAAATGGCCATTGCAGTCTACCTGTCAAAACAAAAAACTACTAAATACGCATTCTAATTAAGCCAGGTACAATTGGAGATTCTTATTCACTTTACTCACTAGGGGCTCAAATTGACTCTAAACAATTGAAAGAAAAACTGATATTGGAGGATGACCAGGACCAATTGTTGTATGGCACTATTTTTTTCTCTGGAGAAATGCAAAGCATGTCTACTCACTCCAGATAGAGAAATGAAGAAAAATCAAAGTGAGGCATCTCTGAAAGGCTGACATTAAAAGAGAAGCTTGAATGAAATGAAGAACTTGGCCAAGAGAAAACCAGGAAGCATGTGTTAAGCACGGGGGATGACAAGCACGACGGCCCTGAGTCCAACTCCAATAGTTAGAAGTGAGACAGTGCATCTGGTAAGGAAGCAGGAACTTTGTATCCATCAGATGGGGTATCGAAGTTGATACAGAAAATATAGAATGTTTCCAGAACCATAAATACTCTTCCTGTTATTTTCCATGGCTATTTATATCCTCTACTTATATGCCAAAAAATAATTTTTGTTCTCATTTTTAATACATTTTATTCAAGACTGGTATAGAAATGGAATCATAAGCAAACAGTCCTTTTGAGATAGTCATTTTCAGACAAATGTTATTCTCAGAGAGTCTCCATATTGTTGAATATAATATTAATGTGTTTCCTTTATTCATGATATTAGAAGCTGCTTAACCACTCAGAGTAAATGGTATCTTTGTCGTAAAATTACATAAGAATTCATGTACAGATTTTTTTTTCATTTCTTTATGTAAATATATACAATGCATCATTAGTTTACACTGATTCTGCATATTTAGCACTGAGGATGCGTTCCATGCTTTCCATAGTAGCTGGAACAATCTATATCCCCTTCCACATTTAAGGAATAACATAGTTTTCCCATATTCTCACTGTAATCTTTGTTATTACTGTTTGATTTTAGCCTTTCTGAAATGAGTAGTTAAGGTCTGTGTACCATTTCCACAGAAATGCTCGTCTTTATCCATTATCCTCTTGAGTTTTTGTTTCATGCTTGAAATCTGAGAGTTCTTTATATATCTATCTACTAATCTTTTGATGACATGTGTCTCAATCTGTATGTTATCTTTTTAGCATCTTCACAAGGTTTTTCTCAGAACAAGGTTTCATAATTTTAGTGATGTTCAAAGAAGTAATGTTTTCTTTTATGTATAATGTGGTGATGCCAATCCTAAGAACTCATGGCCTAAATGAAGATCTTGAAAATTTTGCCCTGTAGTAAACTGTTGTAACTACATTTTCTACTTGTCTGTTGTTACTTATTTGAGAATTTTTCATTAGTTTATTTATTTATTCATTTTATATTCTTATCACAGCCCCCTCCTCTTCACCCAGTCACACTGCCCCACTCTCCTTTCCTCATTCTCCTCTCTCCTTCTCAGAGAAGGGCCCTTCACCTTACAAACTTGGCATTGTACTTCAAATTTCATCAGAACTAAATGCATCCTTTCTGAGACCAGACAAGGGAGCCCAGCTAGAGGAAAGGCATTCAAAGGTTATAGTGTCTGAGTACAAGACAGCCATTTCTCCAGTTATTGAGGGAACCACATGAAGACCAAGCTTTGCATCTAGTACTAGGTTTAGGGGGGCTAGGTCTAGCCCATGCATGCTGTTTGGCTGGTGGTTCCATCTCTAGAAGCCTCCATGAGCCCAGGTTAGTTGGCTCTGTATGTCTTCTTATAGTGTCCTTGACCCTTACGGTCCTCTCAAGTTTTCCCTGGACTATGCCATGAGATTCTTTGAACTCTGCCTAATATGTGACCATGTGACTGTGGGTCTCCACATTTGTTTCCATCAGCTGCTGGAAAACGCCTCTCATATGACATTTGTGGTAGCCTACTGTCTACAAGAACAACAGAATATTATTAATGGTATCAGTGGGTACTTTTCTCCCTTGGGTGGGGGAGGGGGATCTCAAATTGGGCCAGTCATTGGTTGTCCATTCCCTCTGTCTCTGTTCCATCTTTATCCCTGAACATTTTGTATGCAGGTGGATGGGTTGGTGTGACCCTTCCTGCCTGGTTACAGAAGGGGGCCACTTCAGATCCTACATCCCCCCCCCCACTGCTAGGAGTTTCAGCTAGGGTCACACTAATATCCTCCCAGGAGCTTCCCCCTTCCCAGGTCTCAGACTTCTCCCAGACATGCTCCACCACCAACTTCCCTTCTCTCTCTCTCATCCCTCTCATCTCCAAGCATGATCTCCTCCCCACCCTCTCTCCTACTCAGTTCCTTTAATCCATCCACTACATATGTATATTTTGTTTCCCCTTCTGAGTGAGGTTCAAGCATCTTTGCTTAGTCCTTTTTTGTTATTTAGTTTCTTTGGGTCTGTGGGTTGTAGTCTGGTTATCCTGTACTTTATGGTTAATATCCACATGTGAGTATGTACCATACATCTCCTATTGGGTCTGGGTTATCTTACTCAGGATTATATTTTTCTAGTTCCATACATTTGTCTCAAAATTTCATGCCCTTGTTTTAAATGCATGAGCAGCATTCCATTGTATAAATGTACATTTTCTTTATCTTTTCTTCAATTGAGGGTAATCTGTGTTGTTTCTAGATTTTGGCTATTATGAATAAAACTGCTATGAACAAAATTGAAAAAGTGTCCTTGTGGTATCGTGAGGCATATTTTGGGTATATGTTCAGAAGTGGTATAGCTGCATCATGAGGTAGAGCTATTCTCAATTTTCTCAGACACATTCAGATTGATTTACAAAGTGATCATACAAGTTAGTACTCCCACCAGCAATGGATGAGTATTCCTCCTTGCTCTACATCCTTACCAGAATGTGCTGTCCCTTGAGATTTTCATCTTAGCCATTATAATGGATGTAAGATGGAATGTCAGAGTGGTTTTGAATTGCATTTCCCTGATGACCAAGGGTGTTGAACATGTCTCTAAGTGCTTCTTGGCCATTAGAGATTTTTTCACTGAGAATTTTCTCTTTAGCTCTGTACTCCTTTTTTAATTGGGTTGTGTTGTTGGTGTTTATAAGACAGATAATATTTGTGTAGCTATAAAAGTATTTCAGTGATTGACTAAAAATGTCATTCTTTCTCCATTAGATTTATTTTGCACTTAATTCAAACATCAGTTGCATGCACATTTATAAGCTTGTTTTGTGATGATCTCTTCTATTTCAGTGACTTATGTCTATCCCTAAAATAATACAATCAAATATTAATTATAATAAATATTATATCAATATTGCAGGTTTCCCTCATTTTATTTTTTTTAATTGCTTTAGCCACTTTGGGTCCATTATTTCCATACATATTTTAAAATATCTTTGTATATTCTTCCTAAACCAGATTTGGGTTCTTGAGTTTCTTGGGGAAACAGTCTGCAATCTTTCCATTGACATGGAATTGGTATCGCTCTCTATTCTGAGTGTTTCAATCCACAAGCACAGAATGACTGTGCATTAACGTAGATCCTCGCTTGTCCGTGTTCTGTGATTTCCCTCATTCAGGTTCTGAACTGTTTTGTTTTCTACTACTTTCCTTTCCAGTGGTTTTTATGGTATTGTAACTTGAGTGCTGGCACATGTGTCCACACTAGTTTCGAGCAACACCATCGATTTTGAAGTTGTACAAGATTCTTCTCCTTGTTTGGCCTAATTACTACTGAGAAGTGAATTAAAATGTGGTTTTAACAGAGCTCTTTTTCACCTTCCTGGGAAGGAAAGGGAATTTAGTGTCATTACTACTAGGTATAGGTGGAATTCTTACCAAATTCCTGCTTATCTCTTGATGCTCTGAACCCTGGCAAGGATGAGAGTCATGGCCATGACTTGACTTCTCCATCAAGAAGAAGATGGTAATCTTCTTAATCTCTTTGGTAGAGATTAAGGCATTTCATTACAGCCTAGCTAAGATTAGTGTCTAGATTCTAACACAACACTCAGCTTTTCCTTGCTTGAATAAAACATTTTCTGAGAAGGATGGGTAAAAAAATGCGACTATTTTCTAAAACCATCTATCCTGTCAGGTTGCCCTTTTCTAGGTCTATTGGCCAGAGGAAGAACATATTTGCTTTGCTTTGTTTTGTTTTGTGGCTGTGTTGACATTTTAAAATTCTGAACATTTCCAATTCTAAGTATAAACTATCTAAGGTAAAACAAAAACCCACAAATCTCTACAATGTCATTTCATGAGTCCTAAGACGCTAAGTCTCTCCACATTTCAGTTTATTTCTATATATTTCACATATATTATCTAGTAGGGTTATTGTCCTTAGCAAAACAAACATGTCTGCTACTTTATAGAAGCAGAAGCCTCATATCCACATTGCAGAAGCTCCTGCTACTTTGCTATGTGGGAGCTAGAGAATTCTATGACAGTTCAAGGGTATAAATCCCTGGCTGTGTTTCCATTATCCATAAGAACCATTGCAGCTTCCTAGTTAAATGTTTTTTTCATTTTATTTGAACTTTTGATACATTATTTGAATATAATTCTCAAAACTTACTTACTATATTTGAAGCAAATCTAGTAGGGCTGTGTGATAAATTAGTTGGAGAGGAAGGAAGGAAGAAGAAAGGCCTTTGAGATAAGTCAGAGGTTGAATCTGAAGAGTGATGTTCCTGATTGACATGGGGAAGAGATCTGTGAGTGTTTATTAAAACCAAGAGTTGATTTTAGACATGCTGATTTATGAATGTCAATGTGTACAATATCAACTATTAATAAACATCTGGAGGTTAAAATGATAATAGGGACAGAGGTTAAGGTCGGGATTCATCTATCATTTAGTATGTTGCAATCACAGCTTTATAGCCAGATGGATATAGGCAAAGAAAAGAATATCTATTATTTTCTGGCCTCCCAGCAAATGATGCTTGTTGGAAATAATTGTGGAAAAATGCAACAGGAAAGAAATTATGTAAACTAAAGGCAGAAATTCTGTGAGACAAATCATAATATCTGATGTCTCGTGGATCATATTGGAAAACATTGGGCCATCAGAAATTCTTCTTAGTTCAAGCAAGAAATGTCTGTTTCCACCCGTAGCATTTGAGAATCCTATGATGGATTCCCACATGCTTCCTCAAATGAACTGAAAATCAAAAGTTACAGTGAGTTCAGCTCACTGCCACGCAAGCACTTTCCTGAGGCAGGGACTTAAAATATGCTAATAGGAATGAAGAAACACTAAATTTATTTTATGTCCATAAGACTCACACTGAAATATTCATCTTCAGCTGTGTGTCCCTGTCTTTATGTTTAATTTAATGAAACCGAAGGCATTTGAATAAAAAGTTGGAAATTTATAATAAACAACTGTTTGTCATGACAATTTATTACTGGTATGCTGTGTGCCTGTGGATATAATTTTATAGTGTTCAGATGCAAACATATAGCATTATCTTTCATATCTGTAAGTACTCTCTTCTCTGCCTTTGATCCTCTCCCTAGATGATGTCCTGAGCCCATTGTTCTCTGTATAGCTGTGAGAATGGTAGAAAATGAATACTCTAACTCTTAAGCCCTCAAAGCACTTTTCTAAAGATTGGACTAAGCTGGACAACAAATGTGTTGAGTTAAACCAGAGATTGTCAATAGATTCTCCCACTCCTCATTGGACGGATGGAGATGAAGAAGACTCTTAGGCTCTTGGCCAACCTTTGTCACTTGGAATATTTTTGGGAAATATTCATGCCATCAACTCATCTTTCCCTTGTCACTACTGATGCAGATTTATTAAAGGCACCATTAGATAAATTCACCTTATAAAAATCCAATAAAAAGGAGTCTTTTAACCTTTGGCATGTAACTTACGTATGATTTTTCAGGTAACAGTTACCATCCTTGTCAGGGAAAAAGGCCTTTTTATTTTTTTCCCCAGTGTCCTCCAACCACTACTCTAAACACAGGATAAAGAGTTTGTGAGGTTGTGGATTAGCCCCACCCAGATCCTATACCTCAACTTTAAGAGCATTTTATACTCTTATATCAGGGCACTACTATGTTTTATTTCAGCACTCCTGCAGAGCCTATGGACTTATCTCTCAGAGTCTACCTTTTGTATTGCCATATGTAATCCCAAAGTAAAGCCAAGAATGATTCTTTGCGGGAAATTTGGCATCACACCAAACATGAAGTGAATTTCCAGGTGACTATAATCATATATTTATCAAACTATAAAGATCAAATGAATGTTATTTGGTGTTTCCTGACCTGCCTTATGACTTTTGAATATCCAGAGAGCAAGTGTCTCCCCATGTATGTCTCCCAAGCACTAAAGGTAAAGCTCCATATGATACACCTATTTTTGGTGGTGAGTATATCTCTACAAATATTTGCTGATTATTAATCAGATTATTTGTTTTCAAAGAGACTAGAAAAGCAAGAATATTTCAATTATGTACCTTTAAAGAAACCTACAAACAGATCAACAAGGGAAAAAAGAAGAAGGAAGAGCATCCATAAATTGTATATAACAGAAACTACTTCAAGCCTCTGGAAATGAAATTATCCAGAAAGTCCTCCTTCTGGTTTTGTTATGTGAGTTGTTCCATCCATGGTCTCGTGTATCAAATGTTGACCATTCTAGCACTCACAGTCTAAAGTAATCAACAACAATTCTGAACTTATGTGTCTAAATCCTTCAATGAGGTAGATTAATAGCAAGGAAAGACGATTAATCTGGTTTTCCACTGTCATTGGAAATCTAGTATAATGTACAATGATGCTTCAATGAACGTGTTTTGATAAACTAAATCAAATAAATAAATAATTTTTTCTATCAAAAGTTTACCTGAAACAAAGAACATTATCTGAACCATCATATGCTGATCTATTTAAAGAAAATTCTTTGAATGTGTAATAATGAGGCCAGATTCTTTGTGTAAATACTGAGTATGGGTTTGGAAACTAGCATAGATTTCACCAATCATTTATGTAGTTATCACAGAGAGCTCCATGACCATCTCCAAAATTTTGTGGCTAAAGCCCATGGCAATCATTCAATGCTTTCTTGTGGTTTCTGAGTCAGATATTCAAAAGTGTCTTGTATCTGCTCTCTAGTACTTGGTCTCAATTCTAAGACTTGAGACTGGAACTGACTGACTTGAGAGAGGCATCTCAGCACTCATTTGTTCATATGTTTGGAGTTTGCCTGTTAACTGTTGAGTGGGACTAAGATGTGAGTTCATTTGGGTCTGTATGCAAAACACTTAGCACTTACCTCTCTTGTGATTTTTCTTTCTTTGCAGCATAGGGAGTAGGTTGCAAGGTCAGAGTTAGCAGGCTGTAATGCTTGTCTCCATTCTAGCTTCAAAAATCATATCTCTAGTCAAATGTAATTCCAAAGAAGAACACTGTAGGAAAGCATATAGGAAAAGAGACACTTCTGCACCCTACAAGGACAAGACAATCTGCTACAGTTTACTCTGGCTATAATAATTCACATCCTCAAACACATAAAACATCTTTTCCATCAAAACTGCAAAGCTTCCTTCTATTAGAGCAATGGCTCAGCGTACATAACAATTCTCTAAATGAGGTTGGATGTGGTTCCTAGGCATAGATTTCTCAAATGCATTCCTGAAGGACTCTACCTCACAGTGGAGAAATGTGAGTAAGTAGGCAGCTTACACATCTGCTTATTGAGCAGGAATGTCTATATTTGCTTGGGTAATAGCAGTAGAACTAACATAGATTCCACTTCAGCTGACACTCAAAAGGAAAGAAAAGAGGCTGGAGCAAATTCCTAGTTGATAAAGTCTTTGCAGCACAAGAATGAGAGCATGAATTCCTACTTCCAAATCTCACATAAAAAGACAGGCCCACCCACTTGCATCTGTAACCCCAGAACTGAGAAGAGGACAGAGGCATGAAGTTCCATGGTACTCACTGGCCAGCCAGTCTAGCCAAATGAGGAATCTCCAAGGTCAGCAAGAGATCTTATCTCAGAAATATGATGAAGAACAACTGAGAAAAATGCCTATGAGTTTTGTCAACTTGACACAAGCCTAAATATACCTCAGAAGAGATCTTAATTGTGATAATGTAACCATAATATTGAGCTGTAGGGAGGTCCAGGGGTCATTTTCTTGGTTGGTGAATGATGCAGAAGAGCCCAGTTCATTAGAGGCCACCAATGGCTTAAGTGTGGCAGTTTATGCTTCCAGTGTTAACTTAAAGTCATTCAGGCTTTGCCTAGCTCTTTCTTTCTTTTTCTTTTTTTGTTTTTTTTTTTCTTATTTTATTTATTTACATTTAAAATGTTATCTCCCTTCCCAGTTTCTCCTCTGTAAATCCCCTATTCCATCCCTCTCTCCCCTGCTTATATGAGGATGTTCCCCCACCAACCCACTCCTGCCTCAACACCCTAGCATTCCCCTGTGCTGGAGCATCAAGCCTTCACAGAACCAAGAACCTCCCCTCCCATTGATACCAGACAATGCCATTCTCTGCTACATATGCAGCTGGAGCCATGGGTCCCTCCATGTGTGCTCTTTGGTTGGTGGTTTAGTCCCTGGGAACTCTGAGGGGCAGGGTATGGTTGGTTAATATTATTATTCTTCCTATTGGGTTACAAACCCCTTCAGCTCCTTCAGTCCTTTCCCCATGCTCAGTCCTATGGCTGGCTTCAAGCATCCACATCTGTATTGGTCATGCTCTGTCAGAGCCGTTCAGGAGACAGCCATATCAAGCTCCTGTCAGCAAGCACTTCTTGACATCAGCAGTAGTGACTGAGCTTGGTGGCTATATTATGGAGTAGATTCCCAGGTGGAGCAGTCTCTGGATGGCCTTTCCTTCAGTGTCTGCTCCACTCTTTGTCCCAGTATTTTCTTTAGACAGGAGCAATTCTGGGTTAAAAGTTTTGAGACGGGTGAGTGATCCCATAGCTCTTTCTTTTTATTTATTCCTTAATTGTTTTTTACAGTCCAGACTTTATCCTCCTCCCTGTCCACCCTCCAACTGTTCCACATCTCACACCTCCTCCCCTCATGTCCAAGAGGATGCCCCCAGCCCCTACCCCACCCCACCAGACCTCCCCACTCCCTGGGGCCTCCTGTCTCTTGAGGGTTAGGTGCATCTTCTCTGACTGAGTTCAGACCTGTCAGTCCTCTACTGTATATTTGTTGGGGGCCTCATATCAGCTGGTGAATGCTTCCTGGCTGGTGATCCAGTGTCTGAGAGATCTTGTCGGTGGAGGGGGTACAAGTTAGTTGAGACTCCTGGACTTCCTATAGGATTGCCCTCCTCCTCAGCTTCTTCCAGCTTTTCCCTAATTCAACCACAGAGGTCACCATTGGTTGAGTGGAAATAGCTGCACCTGACTTTCAGCTGCTTGTTGGGCCTTTCAGAGGGCAGTCACGATAGGCCCCTGTTTGTGTTTCTTAAGGGCTACTGGGCTTTGAGTAACCTCTTTAGTGCCCTTCTATCTTTGGTCTTCTATTCGAGCACAGCACCTACAGAACTGCTTAGTTTAACTGAATCCCTATTCTCATAGTCCCAATTTCTCCTGAATTACTGAGAATTTTAAAATGAAATAAATCCATTCCTTCTCAAGTTGCTTTTGGTCATGCTGTTTTATTGCAGTAGAAACTTTAACAAAGACAATGCCTAATGTTGATCTCTGCCCCTACTCCACCTGGGAGTTGGTGTAGGCGAGCATGGGGAACTAATGGGAGAAACATGGTAGTCACTCTTTCATAGAAATTCTGAAATACATCTTGACACATTTTGTCAATGCCTTGCCTAGAACTCAGATGCAATTGTAGAGAGATAATTCTCTACAATTCCTATTTCTTTTTTGGACTGCAAATCCTTCTTGTAAAAGCTAGCTTGTGAGTACAACTCACAATAGTTTGTGCTTTCTGGGCTGCAAGTCCTTTATGTGCTTTATGTAAAAGCTAGCTCATAAGTGCAACCCACAGTGGATTCACCCAGTAGAACTTGAGCAAAATGGGACCAAATGTTCCTCTTTTTTTGCATTCCATTCGCTTCAGTCCAGGGTAATGGTTTTTCCATAAAAAGAATGTGCTTTCAATTCCTTATGAGATGTACTATGAAATTTTGAGTGTTTGTGTTATATATCCAAGGCCATCAGCATAAACCTTATCTCAGCAAGTTTCTCTCTATCTGAGCCTGATAAAAGACTGCTGTGGTTGGATAGGTATCAAAATGTAGACGTCTTATCAGTCAGTAGAGAGATCTAGGCACACCCTTAGTACCCCTTCGGGACATTAATCTGCCCAATTCTATGACACTCCATTTTATCTCTTCCTGAGGAAAAGATTATATGGTCATATTCTTGGCTTTATTTTTTACCATAATTTTCTGACAATGTCCTGGGTTAGAGCTGGGCTAAAATTCTTTTTTTTTTTAAATTTTAGAATCATTACCAATCCATTTGAGGAAGTGAGAATCAAAAAGGGTTGTTTTAAGATGCAATGAATTGTGGGTCCTTTGCATTTAACCATTATACCTTCAAAGTCTCTCTTTTCTGTCACATTTTATCAGGAGCACAGAGAAGAGGCTCACCAGCATTGTCAATATGCTGCCTAGAAAGGCCTTTAACTAGATCATGAAGTACATTAGATGATATACTTACTGCTTCCACGAACCACACGTGGCAATGCTACTAATATTTCTCCTATTCTTACCAACATTCATTTGCTTCTAGATCTCAATAACATTTGATACCTTCCTTGTATCACTAATGGTTTGAGTGTGGCCATTTGTGCTTCCAATGCTAACTTACTTAGTAGTCATTTAGGCTTTGCCTACCTGTTTCTTAAGGACTACTGGGCTTTAACAAATCGTCTCCTTAGTGTCTATTCATCTTCAATCCTCTACTGAAACAGAGCCACCTACAGAATTGTTTAGCTTAATTAGGTGGCTGTTCCCATAGCCCCAATCTTTTCTGAATTACTGTTGCCTAGCAACAAATCACCCCATTGTCTAGTGATTTTACTGCAACTTGGTTTCTATACATCAGAAATTTGGACAGAGTATAAGAAAGATGGTTTGCTTCAGATCCACAGTGTATAAACTTTTGATTGGAGAATTCAAATGTTGGAGTAATTTAAAGGACACATTGTTAGATTACCCAAATCTTTGCTCACTTAGATTTCTTGAGCTTATTGCTAGTCATCACCTGGGATACTGGACAGGTTATTCAGCAGAAGACCTACTCATGATCTTGTCTTTTGGACTTAATCCCCACACATAGTGACTGGGATCAAGAATAAGCTACATTGTCGTTCATGATCTAGCTGTGGTACATAATGTGTCACAACTGCCTCAGTCAACAGCATTCCTAGAGTTAAGAACAGATAACAGAGATAGCCATCTCCTGCAACACAAAATTTTCAATGGGAGAAATGACTATTGTACATTATAAGAAGTATGACTAGTATGGAAAATCTTGTTGTTGCCATTTTGAGAAACACAACCTGTCATTATATCAAAAGAAAACAAACTATTTAGGCCTATATATGCCACAAGTACCAAGTGTCATGAAATCGAGTTTCTTTAATTTTTTTTAATTTTAACTTTGAGGAGGATATTTAAGCCTTGTACTATAATCTACTTCTACTAGATGATAAAAATAGTTGAGAGTGGATTTAAAAAACTCACTTAAGTAAATGAATGTCATATATCCTGTATAATAAAACACATGAAATTCAAATTGGAGAGATGGCTCACACACAGTGCAGATTTCAGTTCACGATAGCATGTAACTCTAAATCTTTGGCATACTATACTTCTGATCTCCCTAGTTATCAATATTATTTTATTCTTTTGGGGACATTTCAGAAATACAATAGATGGCACCTTTCTTTCCATAGCTCTATGGGAACTTTGAACTATCGTAGTAAGTACTCAGCTCAAAAACGAAATAGGATGTCAAATGCTGACACATCCACTGGAAGTAACAGAGACATGCAAGGCAGAAGTATAATTACCACAAATTTGCTTTAGACATTTATTGATCTTAAGAGTTCAGAGTCTATGCCATTCTCATCCAAAATAGATCACTGATATTTCATAAGTTGAACACTGACAGATTATCACTCTATTCTATTTAGTTCTGTCCAAGTTTGAATAATTATATTTACAGCCGTTACTTCTAGAATGTTTCATATGTTTTTGAAAGCAATGTTGAAGTCTAATTTTGAAGGCTTCATTTGTCAACAGAATACCTTTTAAAATCTAATTTCAGAAAGGTGATGTGAATGTAAGATGCACATAAAACCTATTCACTTATACTGTTGCCTTGTAAACAGTAGGCTACTTTTCACTGAGGACTAGGCCTATAACTACAGGTGGGTATTTTTACGTGCCAACAATTGAGAAAGAATAATAAAGGAGAAAAATCAAATCTCTGACAACAAGAGCTCTACATATATGCATAATTAACCTTAACTATTAACCTATTTTAGAGAATTGTTAAAGATTTTAAACATTTTAACATTAATTTAAATATCTTTTTTATTTTAAAATGAAACACATAAAATTGCACATCAGAATAATGTGTGACACTAAAATACAAAGTTAATTTAGAAAACAAATTTAGTTCCTAGAGAAAGAGACACGACAATAACTGAAACATACACAATTATTTTTATGTCACAAACCAAATATTTCACAAGGAGCTCATTACTCAAAAAAAACAAAGTCTGAAGTCACCTTAAGAAATCTTTAGACATGTTTAACTATTAAGGCACTTTGTTTACAACAAAAAGGATATGAATTATAAAACTTTAAGGTATGTCTCTTCAATAGCATGCAGGTTAAAATCTTAATAGAATAATAAACTATAAAAATAACTAACTATAAAAAATTGATCCAAATAAACAAATGTTGGACATCTCTAAAAATGGGTTAATAATACAGTTGAAGACATTGAATTAAAAATGAAGTCCAATAGAGTAGTGTGGTGACAATTCTTGGATGTCACCTTGACTACATCTGTAATTAACTAAGGCCCAAGCTGCAAGGTACACCTGTGAGTTTTCCTTGACTGAATCACCAGAAAACTCATCCTAAATCTGGATCATTTAAGGTTGAAATATCCAACATAGAAATGGGCCACACCTTCTAGTGGCAGCGCATATAAAAGCCATGGAAGAAGAAATTGCGTGCTCTTTGTTTGCTCCACCTCACTGTCTAGAAAGTCCATCCCTTCGCTGTAATTAGAACCTACCTCTTCAGAACTCTGAAGTACATTGAAGACCACTTGAGACATCCATCCTTGTGAACCAACTACTGAATTCTTGGACGACCTACTGGGAAACAGCCATTGTTGGACAATCATGTCTCTAAGCCACTCTAATAAAGTACATTTTTATATATACAGATTCATCCTAACTGTTCAGGTTTTTTTAGAGAGTTCAAATACCAGTAATGGTTAACCTCACTAATAATCACTTACCTGCAATCATAATCCAGTTTTAAGTCGAAATAAACAAGGATAAAAGATAAGAAGGTCTAGCTATCTCATAATTACAGGAATTTTTCTCTTAAAGTTCTGAAAATGAGTTTTTTCATCTGCCATTGTTTTAACACGCTCTGATGGCTTATGCATCTACTTTCCCACTTTTTAATCTATGCTGTCAAAGTAATTCAGTCAAATGTCATGCGGGGAAAGATAATCATCTTACTTCACTTTCCTAACCCAGATCTCTGTCCATTTTTCTCAGTGATATTTTCATGTATCTTTTACATTTGAACATGTGATATGTTTGACATGTTTAGCAGATGTTGCCACTACACAACAGGACAGTAAATATAGAAAATGCAAGAAGCTTTTAAAGAACTGGCATGTAGAGAGAAGTTGACAGTTGAGCCAAAGATTTTCAAAACACTAAAAGTTTAAAACCTAAGTTTAATCAGAAATTTCCTTAAATTTTGGAATTTACATAAATCCTATTTTTTTCTAAGCATAATGATATGAAGTCTACTAGAAAAGCAAGCAAAAAAAACAAACAAACAAAAAAAAACATTGTTTCTGTAAGGTAATTTTGTAGCTGCATGCATAGACAGCCTGTCAGTGGAATCATCGGTTAGGACATCATTTGTCTGTGTGAATTTCTTTCTCCTACCCTCAGCATGCCTTCCAAGCTGCTTTCCATTATAAGTAAAGGCATTCTGTTCTTTTGTATGAGTCCTTGAAAAAATTCTGTCTTGGGTATAAAAAGCTTTCCATCAACTAAATAAGGGAGGCAGAGACAAGAAGTATAGAAGAGCACGTGATTATTTCACTGCTTTCTCTGTAGTGAGCCTGAGGTGTTCAGCAAACGAGAAGTTCTATATGCCATGAATCTGCCCTTACCTAGTTCTCTTAAGAGAACCCCCCCTTCCAAATCTTTAGAGCTGTTGTCATTGCATCAGGGTGACACACACCCATTTTAATTGCAATACAAATTCCAATAAATATCTAAGTATCTTGAATTCACCAGAGCACAAAATCAAGAGTCTTTCACTGTTAGATAGATGTTAATTTAGCTGCCCCACTCCAAACAAAACCTAAAACCTCTGGTGCTTCACTAATGACAATCCAGTGAAATTCTGTAACTGCTTTCGTAAACATGAATATTTGGAAAACTGCCTTGTTGGTATATGATACAAGCACGTTCAAATTCTAATGTCTAGACCTTAGGATTTAATTTAAAACATTTATTTATGAGAACTACATGTTTTGCTTTTGTAATGTCTTCACTATAATGTGATTAAAATAATTTCACACACATATTTCACAAATACTTGTCTGACTGAAAATGAAGATATACAAAGGATAAAGGAGAAAGCTATCATTATATCAAATTCTGGGATCCTCCCAGAGAAGGCACAACCCTCACTGACTGCAGCTCCCTTCTCTTCCTCATGGATTTAGATTTGAATGCAAAATATCACCCATGTTCACATATATGGTAAACTAATTAATTTTATATGTACATATTATATCATGTTTCATATATGGTTTATTTATATGAATGAAAATCTATAAGCATATTAAATATCTGTATTATTCTTGAGGAAAACCTTTGGCTTTTCTTCAATTTTGAGACATTCCATTAAATATTGATTCAAATATTTTACATTGTTTTCCTATATATTTTACTGACTGGTCTTCACTTAACTGTGATATTTTCTGATATGTTAACATTATTACTAAATAACACTTAATATTGACATTTTTATAATACCTATGGTACAGGTATATTTTTGTTTTAATGCTTATTTTGTTCAAATTTTCCATTATAAGTTTTCACTGTGACTTATTTTGAAAGTCTCCTCCACTTAAAAAGTGAATGTGCCACCAGTACCAGCTCCTGAGAGTCTCTACCAGAGCCTGACAAATACAGAAGGAATACTCGCAGCCAACCATTTTACTGAGCACGAGGTCCCCAATGGGGTTCCCAATGGGGTCCCCAATGGAGGAGTTAGAAAAAGAACTGAAGGTGCTGACGGAGTTTGCAACCCCATAGGAAGAACAATAATATCAACCAACCAGACCCCTGCAGAGCTCCCAGGGACCAAACCACTAACCAAGGAGTACACATGGAGGGACCCATGGCTTCAGCCACATATGTAGCAAAGGATGGCCTTGTGGAGCATCAATAGGAGGAGAGGCCCTTGGTTCTGTGAAGGCTCAATGCCCCAGTGTAGGGGAATTGGAGGGAGGGGAGGCAGGAATAGATGGGTGGGTGGGGGAACACTGTCACAGAAGCAGGAGAGGGGAAATGGCATAGGGACTTTTGGTGGGGGAGATGGGGAAAGGGGATAACATTTGAAATGTAAATAAAGAAAGTATCCAATTAAAATTTAAAAAGTGAGTGCACAAGCTTGAATTAATGGCTCCATGGGTAAAGTCACTTCCCACACAAGTTGATGACCTGAGTTAAATCTCTGGAATCCACATAAAGTGAAAGAAGAGGAAAGACTTTACAACACTGGTAACTGGCCTCCATACATGTGTTATGAAGCATGAACACAGACACGTGAACACACCACGGTATAACAACAGACAACTTTTAAATCAAGTGCACATTCTTCTATATTGTCTTCGCACAGACTTTAAATCGACTCATACATCCTTAATCTAATATTTTGTTTTGTGAATAATCTACTTTCATATGAGTTTTCTGAAAGAACCTCACCAAATATGCTATAAAACACACTACCAATCCATTCTCTAATTTACTTAATAATTCATTTCTCGTCCTATAAAAAAATTCTACTTTAGAATATGCTAATTAAGAATGAGAGGGGGTGACACTTAGAGAGTCTTTACTCCAGTTAATTGTGGCAGAACTGCCACTTCATAACTATTGGTAACACTTTGTGTTAAAAGCACAAGCTGCACCCATTGCTTTTTCTTGAATATCATCCTGACTAATGTTTTTCACATTTGCTACTATTTAAATATTTTTGCCCAACATCTCTCACTTAATTGGAAAAATCTGTGATTTGAGTGGCTTTGCCCTAAGTCATAGATTTGCCTTTTGACAAAAAAAATACTTTAATGAATCTTCTTATTTATTATGTTTTATCTTTATTCATCTATGTGCACAGCTTTCCTGCATTTTTAAACAACATTCAAATATTTTAGAATTTTAAACCTATGTGCTTTGAGCATCATTTTGTGTTTTTGCTGTAGCTGCCAGATACTGTATTTGAACTTTGAATATGATTTTTCCTGCTTGCGGTTACAGTTTGGAAGATAATTGCTTTCATAAACTGATACTTTATTTAACTGTCTTGCAAGTAACTTCATGCATGCTGGTATCTTTTAAGGGGATCCTCTTGGACTCTCCATGGGAGAGGTATCCTCCTCAGGTACCAGAGACACTGTCCTTGTTTCTGTCATGGCTGTTACTAGGGTTGTGCCTTGATGGTCTTGTAAATAGTCAGAGTGGTAATGGTCCTTCTCCCTTTTCCAAGTCTTCAATAGGAACCAATCCAAATATCACTCATGTCATGGGTCTTTATAGATATTTTTATAAAAGAATTATCAAGATGATAAATAGGAAACCAATTTCCTAGACTTTATTCACTAGAGAATGCCATTTAAATTACATTTTCTTTTAAATTGGTCATTATTGTATGTTACATTGATAACTTTTATTATTTTAAACAATTATTACGTTTCTGATGCAGGCACTAATATACCATATGTTTATTTTTAATTTTTTTACTTACATACTTTTTATTCATTGTATACATGCATGTGGTGCATATGTAGAGGTCAGAGAATAATTTGCAAGAGTCAGTTCTCTCCTTCCACCACAGGGACCCAGGAATCAAGCTCATGTCGCCTGGACTGGCAGCTAATGTCTTCAGTCACTGAGTTGTTAGCCCTACATCATATTTTAATTTCAGTTCACTGCTTGTTATTATTTGTAAATGTTTAAATATTTCACATCAATGTAAGATTGTTTATTATATTACCTTTCAGTATCTTTTATTAAATTGATATTTTTATTTTTTTAATTAGGGATTTGAAAGCTACATATTCTATATCTTCATATCTAACAGTAAGTGTTCAATTTAAAAAACTTTTTCACGATTATATTATTTTAAACAGTAGCTAGTCTTAAATGATCTTCCTTAAATGTCCACTAAAAAGCAAAGCCCCACAGCATGTTTACTTTAATTACCGTGTTGTTTCATCTGCAAATTTTAAGTTACAAATGCTTGACTTTTATGTATTGGTACTTAGAATAATTACAACTTATTTCTTATTGCTAGCTTTAATTACTTGCTTACTATTACTTTTAATACCCTATATAGTCTTCTGTGTTTTGTATTTGTGTTCTTGTAAAACACCCAAAAGTAATCCAACCTCTGTCTATAATTGATACATTTTTATGACTCAATCTATGTACAAAGCAACCCTATTTCTCTTTCACGATCAAATGCCAGGGAAGAATGACAAGTGGGGATTTGATCTTAAAATGCATTCTCCAACATGTTCTTGTATCTCATAAATCCAACAGATTTGCAACAAATCTAATTTCAATGTATCATTTCCTGGTATACACATCTTCTATTTCTCAGGCAGATTTTAGGGTTTTGTTCTTGTCTTCTGGTGTCCTAAATCTCATTAGATTTGGTGTTGTTCAAAAATCTGGCTGAGTGCTTTATAATCTTTCTGAATAATTTATATATGCTTTATAATACAAAGAAACAGCATCCTCCAGGTTTAAGAAATATTTGATTGATACTTCATCTACTGCCAACTTACTGTTTTGTTCTTGTGCTCTGAATCTTCAAGTTGGTAGAATTGAAATGTGGGACATCTGGACCCTTCCAAAGCTCTCTCATCTCCATCTCCTTTGGCTCTGCATTCTGCTACGGTTTCTTAGTGTCATTTTTGTTATTTCTTCGAAAAGGTATCGTGTCCATGTGACTAAGGATTATAGACATGCCTTCAGTTTAAAGAAAAAAAATATTCCTTAGCTCTGGGGTCTACTCTGCTCACTGAGTTAATCAATTTTGATGTTATGTCACTATCATTTTTATTAGCCATGTAATGTGACTGGTTGAGTTTTAGGTAGGAATAATCCTTTAAAACTTTCTGCTCTAAAATATAAGCAGGGAAGGAATTATTTCCTAGCTGTTGTAACAGCTGTTTCTTTGGCTCGCTCATGATGCTTCCCTGTATTCTTACTAGTGCTTTGCTTAGTCACTTTTTAAAGCAGTGGTTCTCAACCTTCCCAGTGCTGAGAACCCTTTAATACAGCTCCTCACATTGTGGTGAACCATCACCATAAAATTATTCAGTTGCTACTTCATAACTGTAATGTTTTCATAACTTTTATTTTTCATAACTGTTATAAATCATAATGAAGATACCTGACATGATTGCATCAGAGGGACACAACCCAGAGTTTTTTGGTTTTGGCTTTGTTTGATTTTTAATTGTTTTTGTTTTGTATTCCTTCTTGTTGCTGTTGGGTTCAGGATGGAAACTGAGAAACTCCCTTCAGATATGGAACCTCAAAAAATGAGAGCTTTATTATCTAAGCACACAGGGAGGCGGCCAGTTCAAGATCTAAACTGTGTCTTGGAAAGGAAATGGTACAACATTTTTAAAGGATGGGAACATAAAACAAGGGGGGACTCAAGGGGGCGAAGCTGCAGTGTTACCCAACTGTATTTTGACATTGTGGGTTAAGCAGTGGAGTACCCATTGGAGACCGAACCATATCCAGGACACATAGCTTTTAGGTTCTTCTTCATTTTTCTAGACAGGTCCAGAGTTCAGAGTGATAAAGGGACAAAGAATATGGTCAGCTACATGTAGTTAACTAGGACATAACAGGCAATTGGTTATATGTTTTTATAACTTAAGCACCTTGGTTTAAACAACAGTGATTTCTATACTATCTACCAGTTAACAGACAATTAAGAAGGCATTTGGAGCTTAGATTCCCTTCCTTCACCCATATTCTCATCCTGCTGAGTCTTCTAGGGCATGCCCATCTGCCCTATGTAACCTGTTATCACTCTAGGACCTCCATTATCCTGCCACATCTCCATCCACCTTCATCAGACCTGCTAATCTGCAAGCATACAGGATACATTCCCTTCTCACACCCATGTTCTCTGCCCACTGAGTCCTTTAGGGCATTCCCCTCTGCTGCCCTGAGAAGCTAGCAATCCCTGCTAGACCCCCATTCTCCCACTACCTCTCAGTCCACTTTCATCAGACCTGCTGATGAGGAACCATTCAGCTCAAGGATACTCATCAGAGCCCTGCCACACAAGGATCACTGAGGTTACCCACCTTCCCTATGACTACTACAACAGGAACATCCAAGGACCAAAGCCATCCGGATGGCTAACAGCCCTAGAAAGAAGACAGTCAACAAAAGCCAGGACAATATGACACCTTCAGGGGACAGATGCTTGTATTACAGCAAGACCTAGATATCCCAATGCAACTTAAACACAAGAAAATAACATTGAATTTAATTTTATAAAGATGCTAGAGGCCTTTCAAAAGAAAATAAATAAATCCTTTAAAGAAATACAGAAAATACAGTTAAACAGATAGAGGTCTTTAAAGAGAAAACAAATAAATCCCTTAAAGATATACAGGAAAAAAATTAAATAGGTAAAGGAAATAAATAAAACTGTGAAAAGCCTGAAAGTGGAAATAGAAGCAATAAACAAAACACAAACTGAGGCAGTCCTGGAGATGGAAAACATAGAGAAGAGAACAGGAACAACAGATGCAGCATCACCAACAGAATATGGGAGATGGAAGAGAGAATCTCAGGCATAGAAGAAACAATAGAAGAATTTGATACATCTGTCAAGGGAAATGTTAAATCTAAAAAAATCCATGACATAAAACATCCAGGAAATCTGAGAACCATAAAAAGACCTGACCTAAGAACAATAGGAATAGAAGAAAAAGAAGAGTTCAAGCTCCAAAGACCAAAAATATTTTCAACAAAATCATAGAAGAAAACTTCCTCAATCTAAAGAAATAGGAAACTAAGGACATACTAGAAGCTTACAGAACACAAATCAAACTGGGACAGAAAAAAATTTCCCCAGCACATAATACTCTAAATACAAAATCTTCAGACCAAAGAAAGAATATTAAAAGAAGCAAGGGAAAAAATGCCAGATATCATACAAAGGCAGATCTATCAGAATTACATCTCATCAGAGACTCTAAAAGTTAGAAGGGCCTAGAACAGATATCTTACAACCTCTAAAAAAAACCACAGGTGACAACCTACACTGCTGTACCCAGCAAAATTTTCCATTATCATAAATGAAAAAAATAAGATATTTCAAAGCAAACTCAAATTTAAACAATGATCATAAAGGAAAAAAATAAGATATTTCAAAGCAAACTCAAATTTAAACAATGATCATAAATGAAAAAAATAAGATATTTCAAAACAAACTCAAATTTAAACAATGATCATAAATGAAAAAAATAAGATATTTCAAAACAAACTCAAATTTAAACAATGATCATAAATGAAAAAAATAAGATATTTCAAAACAAACTCAAATTTAAACAATGATCATAAATGAAAAAAATAAGATATTTCAAAACAAACTCAAATTTAAACAATGATCATAAATGAAAAAAATAAGATATTTCAAAACAAACTCAAATTTAAACAATGATCATAAATGAAAAAAATAAGATATTTCAAAACAAACTCAAATTTAAACAATGTCTATCTACAAATCCAGCCATATATATATATATATATATATATATATATATATATATATATATATATATATATAAAGACTAAAAAGAAAACTCCAACCCAAGGAAGATAAAACACAGGAAGTGATTTCATACCAGCAAAAATGGGTGATTGATCAATGGAACTGAATCAAAGGCCCTGAAATAAACCCACACACCTGTGGACACTTGATTTTCAACAAATAAAGGCAAAACCATACAATGAAAAAAAAAAGGAATGCATTGTCTACAAAAGATGCTGTATGTCTGCATGTAGAAGAATACAAATAGATCCATATCCGTCATATTTACAAAACTCAATTCCAAGTGGATAAAAGACCTCAAAGTAAAACTGAATACACTAAATCTAATAGAACAGAAAGTGGGAATAGCCTTAAACTCATTGGTACAGGGGACAACTTCTTGAACAGAGCACCAATGACTCAGGCGTTAAGATCTACAATTGATATATGAGACCTCATGAAACTGAAAAGCTTCTGTAAAGCAAAGGACATTGTCATTAGGACAAAATGGCAGCCTACAGATTGGGCAAGTATCTTCACCAACATTATATCTGATAAAGGACTAATATCTAAAAGTTTTAAAGAACTCATGAAGTTAGACACCAGCAACCCAAATAACCTAATTAAAAATGGGAACTAGTTCTACCTCAAGACCCAGCTATACCACTCCTGGGCATATACCCAAAAGATACCCCACCATGCCACAGGAATACTTGCTCAACTATGTTCACACAGCTTTATTTGTAATAGCCAGAAACTGGAAACAACCTCCATGTCTCTCAGCTGAAATATAAAGAAAATGTGATGCATCTATATAATATAATACTATTCAGCTACTAAAAACAAAAACATCATGAATTTTTTAGGCAAATGGATGTAACTTGAGAATATATCCTGAGTGAGATAACCCAGACCCAAAAGAACATGCATGGAATGTATTCACTTATAAGTTGGATATTACCCATAAAATACAGAATAGCCACACTGCACTCCACAAACCCAAAAAAGCAAGAAGGAAGACCCAAGCAAAGATGCTTGAATCTCGCATAGAAGGGGGAATAAAATAGTTTTAGGAAGCAGATGGAGCGGGGAAACTGGGTGGGAGAGAGGATGGTGAGGGGAATGGGAGGGGAGAGGTTCAGGATCAAGTGTGGGAAATAACAGGGAGATGTGCAGACAGTCGTGAGATTAAATAGAATCTGCAGCTGGTGGGAGTGGGGTTTGGGGGATACTTCAAGTATGTGCCAGGGACCTGGGATAGGGGATGCTCCCATGAATCAATGGGGTGTTCTAAGCTGAGTCTCACAGCAGTGGGGATATAGAACCTGAAGAGGCAACTGCAGCTAGGTAGGAACCCCAGTGGAGTAATAGGAACGACAGACCGCCCACAAAACTTTCAACTCAAAAGTTATTCTGTCTACAAGAAATGCATGGACAGGAGGATGGAGCAGTTATTGAGAGAATGGCCAAGCAATAACCTGCCCAACCAGAGACCCACCCCATGCACAAGCACCAATACCTAACACTACTACTGATTCTCTGTTATGCTTGCTGACAGAAGCGTGTTGTCCTCTGAGAGGCCCCACCCACCAGCTGATTGGGGCAAGTGTAGATAGACTCTTACAGCCAAATACTGGGTAGAGCCTGAGGACTCTTATGAGAATGCTGAGGGAAGGATTAAGGGCCCCTAAGGGAATAGGAACTCCACAGGAAGACCAACAGAGTCAATTAACCTGGACCCTGTGGGATCTCAGAGACTAAACCACCAAGCAAAGAGCATACAGGGACTGGGTTAGCCCTCCATCCCCACTTCGCACATATGTTGCAGATGTGCAACTCAGTTTTCATGTGTGTCCCCAGCAACTGGAGTAGGAGCTATCCCTAAAGATGTTACTTGTGTGTGGAATTCATTCCTTTAACTCTCTTGTCTGGCTTTAGTAGGAGAAGATTTGCCTAGTCCTAAAGAGACTTGATATGCCAGGGGTGGAGGTGGCGGTGGAGGGGGGAGTGGGGAGGGTTACAATGATGGGTGTAAAGTAAATAAAAAAGAAAAGAAAAGAAAATTAGAGAGAGAGAGAGAGAGAGGAATAAAAGAAAATTCCCACCACACACACAAAGAAAAAAGGGAAGGAAAGAAGAAAGGAAGGAAGGGAGGGAGGGAGGGAAGGAGAGAGGAAGGAAGGAAGGCAGGAAGGAAGGGAGGGAGGGAGGGAGGAAGGGAGGGAGGGAGGAAGGGAGGAAGGGAGGGAGGGAGGTAAGGGAAGAAGGAAAGAAGGAAGGAAGGAAGGAAAAGAAAAAGAAAACATTTGGAGAAGTGAGATGCTTATTCCTAGGCCTGGGAACATGAACTTGTTTGACCCTGCCAACAAGATGAAGAAGTTGTTTTTTGGATGGCTGGACTCAAGCAACTGTCTCTTTAAAACAGAAGTTCTTCCGCTATAGAGAAGCTCCCAGGTCCCATAGGGCCTCGGACCTTGAATTTAGTTTCTCCCTATGAATAAATGGAGTCTAAAAATGAAATGGTAGTCCTTAGAATAAGTTTCACTTGCTTGTTTCCAACATTGGGACTTTTTTTTATTAGCCTATTATTTAAAGTCACTGAAACTCAAATTCAATATTAGTTAACACAAACTTATGATGCATTGAGAAGAAATAATATAATGGATGTGAAAGCATCAAACCTTCATTTCTATTAAGGCAATGATCGCTAATGAATAGGCAATCAAGTCATGACAAGATACAGCAAGACTCGGTGCAAACCCTTGTAATAAGGCTGGATAAGGCAACCCAGGAGGAGGAAAGGGGTCCTAAGAGCCGGAAAAAAGAATCAGGGACATCCCCACTCTCACTGTTAGGAGTCTCACAAAACATCATAACACACACACACACACACACACACACACGCACACACACACACACACACACACACACACACACACACACACACACACACACACGTACGCACGCACGCACGCACGCACGCACGCACGTACGCGCGCGCAGTCGCTGGTTTACCAGGAGGATTCTGAGTTAGAACATTGGCTACAATGTTTCATTACTTTCTTTGCTAAACTGGCAGAAGGCGAATGGAAGGACAAGTTGTCTTCTATGAAGTGCATGTTGCCACCTTTTGCCTCCTGGAGCATGAGGGTGTATGTTTAGGGTTGTCAGTTAAACATTTCCTCATCAGTGCTAATACATCATCACTCTACCTGGGAGATAAAAGCACTATTCTGGTTTAGAAGACTGAATCTGATACTATCGCCAACAGATCACACTGTGTAACGCTAGGATCACAGTAAAAGATGGTTCTCAAGAGGGTACAACACGGTGGGTCTGTTTTTCTTTAAAATGGAGGTTTTCATTTCAGTGAATACGAAGCTAAAATCGTGACAGAAGCCATTTTCAGGTTTCTAGTGTCTAATTCATACGTATTATCTTCCATAGATTTTTTTTAAAGTTATTGTTTCCTAAGATTTCCAAATAAGAAGCATTTTTTTCCTTTTTGATAGCTTACCACTGCATTTTTTTAACTAGCGGAAAGCTCTGTTCTGTGTGTGACCTAACTACTTATGCAAGCCACTGGATTATTAACAGGCTCTCAGTGCCGCTGAGAGGCAAAGGACTTACCTGAAATCTTAAGTGAGCTCAGACAAAGCTCTCAGAGCAGCTGCTCCTCACAGTCCAGAAACTATTTTTTTTTTCTGTTAAGAGAGGTCAAAAAGTTCAAAGAGAAGATCAGGAAAACACCTGCAGCCCCACTCTGTCTAAGCACTTCTGTAAAAATGTGCTGTCAGGAACACATGTGCGTAGGCACGGAGGATGCATTTTCCAAGAGACACTTGATCAACATGAATGCATCATGTTCAGACCTCCAGTAAAACAGAATAGCCAGGAGGGCCTAGGAAAAAAAATTATGCAGCTGCTTCCGAGATGTTTTTATTTACAATTTTATGGACAGTGCACTTTGCCAGGAAGTGTCACTGGAAGGTACACATTCATCTGCATGATTGCCTCCAGGTCTCTTCTGCGGCAATGATCGCTAATGAATATGCAATATGTAGTTTTAAGGTTCAATAGATTTCAGATCGGCTCATGACAAACAACCTTGACTGCATTTGCTCTCAAGGCCCAATTTAGAAGGCTAGAGACATTGACATGATGCCAGTTCTGCCTGGCATATTAAACAAAGACTCCACCTTGATTGGGCTCTTGTGCAGCTGAAAGCCCAACAAGATATTCAGGGCCTTTCTCTATGGCAACTTCTTCGGTGTTTTGGCATGAACACACATGTGTAGAAACAGTTGTGTAACTCTTAAACAATGAGAAGAGGAAACAACCCCATACCCTTGCTTTGAGACTGGGAATGGTAAGTAACAAATAAATTTAAAATACTCATGGTTATGCACACATGAAATTATATTGTATTATTTTGATTACTGAGTTCTCAATATCTATAGTCACTAGAAATCTTTTATATAGTGAGATATGAAAATGCAAGATATACATGAAAAGATCCACGACAGTAGCCCACAGAGTTTATTCATTTTTAAAATCGTTTTGTATCACATACACAAAACTTTCTGATTGGATATATACATATGAAAGAAGTTTCTGATGTAAAAGATGAGTTTAAGAGACACTAGGTAAATATTTTGTCAACCTGGTCTCTTGGTCCACTGATAATCCTTCCAACAGTTCATGCTTCCAAATTCTCAGCTTTAGCTGTGCTGTCTCTAAAATCTCAGTCATTCTCTTCGGTGTGCTGTGGGGTCTACCTAGAACAACAATTACTGTGAGTTTGAACTCTCTTTTGACAGGTTCCTTTAGTGTGATTCTCTCTTTTTTGAGCTACCCGTATGTGAGAATCAACACATGAGGAGCTTACTCTACTTTATACAAAATTGTAGCTTCCAGGCTGTGCCTTGCCCTGAATGATTCATTTTTATAATGCAAAAATTTGTTCTCAGTCTGAGTGCTGAAACAGAATGGCTCACCCTTGTTTGTGCATGAAAAACCCCACTGTCCATCCTACACAAACCTTGAGGCAAAGACTGATAAAATTTTATTTGCGTAAATATAAAAGTGTCAATTATGAGCTTGCCAGACTAAACCAGAAACAAAAGAACATGCAAAAATAAGGAATCATGTCCTAAGAAAACAAGCACTCAGAATACAACACACACCAGACTAACAAATACTGTGACTCCCTCACCTAGATATATCATATAAAAAGAAATTAAGAACTTCATAAATGTCTTCTGTTTTTCACATATGAAAGCAAAATTTAGCATTCTAAAAATTGATCTATCGGGCAATTACCACTTTAACTTAGAAAATCCCTCAAGTATATGCTTCGGTTATGAACCCAACATAATACACATGTCAAAGTTCAGAAGAATTTTTCCAGTTACCATCTGAGCACATGAATGCTTTAAGAGAAATATTTTTTTTAGAGAGTCAGGGCTTGTGCTACTTTAATATCTAGTGTGTCTACATAGGCCTTATTTAAACTGGGCACTGTTTCTTATTAAGAAACATGGACATGTATACCTACATATTACTGCTCAGTGGTTAAGAAATTGGTCAGTGGTTAAGAGAACGTTTTGCTCTTGCAGAGGACCCAAGTTTGGCTACTAGCATCAGGTTGGTGGTTTACAATGATCCATAACTCCAATTGCATGGGATTCAATACTTTTCTTCCAACCTCCAAGGGTACTGGGTGCTGACATAGTGCACATGCAAGCAAAACACTTATACACATAAAAGAAAATAAATGAATACTTTAAAAATTAAGAAATAATATATACATATTGGATCAAAGCTTGTAGGAGTTTCCAACTAATGACTGGTCTAAATTGAGTCCTGAGCCAGGAAAGGGAGCCCATGCCCAATGCTGCCTGGATGGCCAGGAAACAGAAGGTAAATGATCCAGCAAACTAGGTAGAACCAAACATGACTGACAAAGAAAAAGAAGTCAACAAAATAATTCCTATGGATGTTCTGCTTTACTCATAGATTGGTCCTAGGCTAATCACCATCAAGGAGGCTTCCTCTGCAGCTCATGGAAGCAGATGCAAAAACCTAAAGTCAAATATAATATAGAGAACAGAGAACCCCGGAAGATAGGAAGATAGGATTGTAAGAACCAGAAGAGTTGAGGACACCATGAAAGCATCTAATCACAAAATCAACTAATCAAGGCTCCTGGGGACTCACAAAGACTGAAACAGCAATTGTGGATCCTGTGTGGAGCTATGCTAGGTCCTCTGCATATATGCTGTGGGATTTTTTAGCTTGAGGTTTTTGTGGGACGCTAACAGTAGGAGTTAGAGGTGTCTCTGACTATTTTGCCTGCACTATTTTACCTGTTTCTTCCTACTGGGTTGCTACATTCATCCTCAATATGAGGGTTTGTGCCTAGTCTTACTGAAAAATGTTAAGCCATGCTTGCTTGATATCCCTGGGAGACCTGTGCTTTTCTGAAGGGAACCAGAGGTTCTAGAGGACAGAAGAGATGAGTGGTTAACTGTGAAGGTTCAGGGGAGGAAGGCTGCAGTCAGGATGTATATATGAGAGAAAAATAAATTTTAAAAAGAAATAATATATGCACATATAGTATAATCTGTATATATAATCTGTAAAATAGTTACCTGTATTATACATATTACTGTTGCTTATACATCCATAGATAGAGGTAGAGATGGGGATGTAGATGGAGGAGACGGAGATGGAGATGAAAATGGAGATAGATGGAGATAGATGGAGATGGAGGTGGAGGTGGAGGTGGAGGTGGAGGTGGAGGTGGAGGTGGAGGTGGAGATGGAGATGCAGATGTAGGTATAGATAGACACTAATGATATAGAAAGCACAAGAAGGTAAATCATTTATCCAAGGTCACTGAGTTTAGTAAGTATAAAAATTTGGACCTAGGCAATGCTCAAAACTTATGTTCTTACATTTCTATTTGGCACATTACCCAAGGAATGATTCACAAAATTTATACCTACCTACCACCTATCTTGCTCATTTTAATCACATGTTTGAAGCAGTAATATATGAATATTGGTATGACTAGTCCTTGTAATGGCTTGTAATAGCTAATTGAAACAGAGAGCAGAGAGTTGAGGTCAGTACTTAAGAAGCACTTTAATTTTAAAAATGGTCTCAAGTCTTTCCACTGCACTAAGAAATTCCTTTGCTTAAAATGTTAAGTTGAAATTTAGTGCTGAACTTAATATTATATTTAGAAACTACCTTTTTAGATATTTAAATTTTACATTGCCCAAGATTCAACCAGCATAATCAAGAAGCCATGAAAATAAACATTTTAGAATCTACAAACGTAACTGTAACAGAGAGTGTGAATGATAAACATTGGATCAATGACTCCCTACTCCTGGTCTGGTATCATGCATGTCACTGCAACATGACAATCTACATATTTCTACTCTCCTCTACTTCATAGCAATATGTGAGTCTCCATGTGGCAAGGAAGTCAAGCAAATTAGTGTGCTAAGTATAAGACTCAAGAATTCATACAACCCTGCTCTAATCTTAGTTTAACAAAAACCTTATTCTACCCATGTAATGATATGAAATTCAGTGCATAGTTAGCCATCTGTACAGAGAACTCTTACTCCAGACTTTTGTCTGCTCTTTGGTTCCATTCAACACCTAATAGCATATTAAATCTCAAAGTTTCAGATCCCTGGAGGCCCAGAGAGTTTAAAAATTGCCATGTCTAAGGAGGCAGTTAAACCTCAGGTGAACCCCTCCTTTGTTATTTTGTGAAATAACAAAAATAGATGTAAGGAAAGAAAATATGGCTGTGTAGAACAGTGTACATTCTAGAAGTTGTAATTCCATCTCTGTGTAGATACCTTTATCTTCCTCAACCTTCTGAGTTAAACTAGAAAGTACCATTCTAAATCAATGGGCTTGAGAAAACCTAAGCAATGATCTAAAATATTCTGCAGAAAAAAAACTCATATAAAATATATATACATGTATATTCTGCTGAAAATATTCATTGACTTTTATTTTCCTTCTTGCAGGATAAGTCTATTTTGTATATGCAAGAGTATATTTCATGCTTCTATTTTATAAATTTTGTATTATCTTGAATATTTGTATTACCCAATAAGCTATTTATTAGTTTCAATAAAAAACATTTTTAACATCCTACCCACAACATAAGTCCTACCTCTCATATGAATTCATTGAAGTTCTATTCAAATAGAGTAATTATCCTAAGGTATATGTTTAGAATATATAGGTTATTTATGTATTAAAGCTGGTAGTTTCTGATTGCTTTATTTTGTTGGTGAGTTATGAATCTTCTACATTCAAGTGGAAATGTGTTTTCAAGCCCCAAAGCTAGAAATCTTTTTAAAGCACATTGAAAATGAAGTCTTATTTCCCAGGTCTATTTCAGTATACAGTAGTTTGTAAAATAAATACTCTAAAGTGGTTTGACTTCATAATAGTAATTGCTTTAAAACAGCCCCATGGTTAGACTTGGTATTATAAACTTTGTCTGGTAGTCAATTATTATGGCCCCACTAATGCTCTAAACCACTATCTATAATGGAAGTGCCAGGTTGAGCATAGTCATATGAATAAAATATTGCAAATAAATTATCCCATTGATATGCAGTTTCTCTTATGAAATACAATGACTGGTATTTACCAATATATCTTCAACAAGATTTGCAGCAAGATTGATATGAATGGCCAGGAACTCTATCCAAAACTATTGTTCAATTCTTAATAATTCAGTGTTTCAACATATAATTTCATTTGAAGGCTTATTTGTTATAAGTTTCATCAGAAAGGAAGACAGCCTAACTCAGACACACCACCCACTATGCTTCCTTACTCTTGGGTACTTTTGTGGACTTTTAAGCTATAATTTATAAAGTAAGTAGAATTTGAATGAAGTGATAAAGCTGACATGGGATTGCCAGAACCGCTGTGATTTCAGAAGCCTATTCAGCAAATTCACATTCTGGGCTGTGATAAGGGTACACCCATCTATTTGTTCTGGCTACCCTCTCTATGAGCCAAGGCAGGGAAAAGAGGGAGTCTGCTGGGAAAACAATACACTATGCATATTAATTTTCTTTGTCTTCTGATATCACTATTCTGTCTCACCACAGTGACAATCAAAGCCTAAACTTGCATAGGAGAATATAAATAACTAGTAGGGGTATGGGGAAAGGATTGTGGGAAGGGGTGAGCTGAAGGGAGCAGTGAATGGGATACAAAGTGAATAAGCAAAAACATGAATTTAAATTAAAAAATAACATAGTGTGATTAAATTTTAATTATTTCAAATTTTTGGAGTACCAACACTTCACAAATGGGTAAAATAACACTTGACTTTATCTGGCAGGTAAAAATCTAAATGCAGACATATGATCATCATTTATTTGATATCTCCAAGTAATAAATGTCTACTCCATCCCACTCTGGCTGTCATATATCTTTTCTGTGTGTGCTCAGTAACTGTCAATACCAGTCTATCTTCCTCCCCATCACCTCCTTCCTGGCTACCAGGAGTCAATCAACTCTACTCATTACTCTCTTCTTCCCTAATGCTCCATCTTATCAAAGACCCACAATAGAGCCAGAGCAAACCCTCCAAAATATCTCAGCCAAAATTAATTTCCCCTTAAGTTGGTTTACACAATATTGAGAGACCTGACTGAAACATCATATTTAAAATCAAGTTACTTTTTTTCTCTGTAAAGATGTCAGAAAAGGGACCGAGAAGATGTCTCTGTCACTAAATGTGTTTGCTGCATGAGGAACTGTGATGGCTCACCAGAACATAAACAGAAGCTTGGTGCTGTGGAGCACACCTGTAATGACTAGAGAGATGGAGACAGGACAATACCCTGAGGCTTGTTCCTCAGTCAGTTTAGTTAAACCAGTGAACTCCAGGCTTAATGAAAGATGCTTTTTGGATATAGTCTAGTTGCTGCAGAGGTTTTAAAAAGCAATAATTTTTATGATCTCAATCACTGATTACATTTGATTGGTCATTTAAAGAGATAGAGTGATTATGGAGTGAAAGCAAAGTATGTTATATACCTGCATGAAAATGGCATAGTTAATGTATGTGTCTTAATGTATGTGTCTTAGTCACTGTTTTGCTTCTATGAAGAAACACCACGACCAGGCACAGAGAAGTTGACCCTGGCATGGGTTTTGGAAACCTCAAAGCTCATTCCCAATGACATATTTCTTCCAACAAAGACACACGGACTCCAATAAGAACATGTTTTCTAATCCTTCCCAACAGTCCATAAACTGGGGACTAAGCATGCAAATATATAAGCCTATAGGGACCAATTTCATTCAGACCACCACAATACGCTAACAAATGTGAAAGGAAAGAGATAAAAAAAAATACCTGGGATTGGGGAGGCAGGGAAATGTGGAAAGGGGATAACATCTGAAATGTAATAAGTAGAATATCCAACACAAAACAAAATACATTAAAAAAATACCTGGGATAAAATTTAAAGATGTACAAAAGTAACCAGAAAATTATTAGTGCACCCAGAAACAATTAAATTTTTAAAAATATACTAGACATGGGAATTTGGCAAGGGGGTACAGTATATGTTCCACCTATTAGTAAAGAGGTGAGCAGATATTCCATGCAGAAGGGAGAGCATACAAGAAATGGTACAGTGTCCAGAAGACAGAAGATGCCTGTGTTACTGGAATGCTCAGCCATTAGATGTTTATGACAGTTTTTAGTTATTCAAAATGGTTAAATGCTACAAAAGAATGCATAGAAGCAGCTCTTAGTGCCTGAAGGGGCTGAGTTAGAAAGATGAAGCAATAACCTCTGACCTAGAGCAGTGGTTCTCAACCTTCCTAAGTCTGTGACACTTTAATACAGTCTCTCATGTTATGGTGACCCCCAAACATAAAATTATTTCAGTGCTACTTCATAAATATAATTTGCTACTGTAAAGAATCATAATGTAAATATCTGTTATGCATAATATCTGATATCTGACCCCTATGAAAGAGTCATTCAACCCCAAAGGGGTCATGATACACAGGTTGATAACAAAAGCCTTAGAAGACAAATCAAAGACACAATGATTAAGACAGAAATTTTTAAAATGATTGCATTAAACAGCTTTAAAGAATGAAACCTACTGTACAAGAACACAGGCTCAGAGTGAGTGTGGCAGAGGGGGACTCCCAGCTCTTCTACCTATGAACCTCGTGACTCTTGATGAACTTCAGAGACCCCCATGCTGTAGTTTACTCTTCCAAAGATTGCCATTAAATGATACAGAACTTATTGGATATTGTTAAAAGTCAGACTATATATATATATATATATATATATATATATATATATATATATCCATAGTTCCTAAGGGAGCTGGCCCATTATCATTAATAATAAATAAATATCAGTAAAAAATGGCCAATTACAAGTAAATATGTGCATGTCACATATTCACATTGGCTCAAAGTATTTCTGTAAGTTCTCTCCATGCTACGCTCCTCAGAAATATTTTTTAAATTAATTAAGCTAAGCACAAAAGAAAAATGACAATATAATCCTGCTAACTATTCCCATATATGTGAGGAACGACACAGGAAATTCAAGAGGAGTCTGGCGAGCCAGTGCTACAGATTGGGAAGAAGGCCTTTGAGAGAGGAGAGACTGGGATCTTCTAAAAATATAGGTTCATATAAATACAGAGACAAAGAGGTTTGCCGGTGTAATTCAGATTGTGACTAAGGGAGGTTTTGTTACCTCCTCCATAAGAGTTATGGCTGCACACTGGGCCACCTGCATGCTTCAGAGCCAGTGTGACAGAGCAGCACGGTGCTGTGGATAGCATCAAGGACTAGACCACTAGCAGCTCCTTGGGATGTGGGAAGCAAAGCATCAAGTGCAAACAGTAGAGACTGAGACTTGGAGGACGGTGTGGGTGTGAGAGAGGTTGCCTCCACTGTGCTGCTTATAGGTACACAATCACCTCTCAATGTCTACAGCTTTAGTTTCGACAAGGTGAATAAAAATTGGAATATACGGATCTTGGCAAAGCAGCTCTGAGGACAGCTGGTGAGCCTCGGTGCTGCTGGGTTGAATCAGTGAGTGCCATTGTGCTGTTGATTCACTCATCTTACTATAACTCACACCAACAGAAGGGGGATGAGGGACTCCCCGTAGCAGGTTTTCAGAAAAATCACAAACTATAACCGAAGCATGTCTTATTACAGTCTTTATTAGCCACGGGATTATCGAAGTCTACAGCGTGAACAACTAGGTAATGGACTCCCATTACAGTCTGCAAAGATGAGAGGGAGCACAACAGCAACCTAACTGTTCTAAATGTGCTACATACTGTGGCCTCATGAGTTCCATAGATTCATGGATGGCCACGTGGATTCTGAAGTTGCAACTGGTCCCATGAGGAAAGTGACAGGCTCTTGCGATGGAAGATGACTGGAAGGAAAGGACTTAAACATATTTGACTTGAATCCTTTGATGTTTTCTTAAAGAGGTTTTCCTCCAAAACACCTATAGAAATCATGCGTTCTTGTGCGTTCTATGTCTGAGTTTATCTACACATAAAGTATGGAGCTTTTTATTATTAGACTTTATTTTATCCAAATAATGTAAGTTTTCTGAGACATTTCATAGTAACTGTGTGGAACCCCAGACGTGAGCACTAAGTGTTATGAGTGGGACACATATTGTGCCTTCTAATAGAATATCGTTAAACTGCACTCCATCCCCTCATGTATAAAGTGAGAGGATCAACAGGATCACTGTGCTAAAAATGTTTACCTAGTAGATGTTACTTACTTTTGTTATTAGTGCTCGACACTTCTTCAGTGCTTAGAACAGCAAATGAGCCGGGCGGTGATGGCGCACGCCTTTAATCCCAGCACTTGGGAGGCAGAGGCAGGCCGATTTCTGAGTTCGAGGCCAGCCTGGTCTACAGAGTGAGTTCCAGGACAGCCAGGGCTACACAGAGAAACCCTGTCTTGAAAAAAAAAGAAAAAAAAAGAACAGCAAATGAACGAATAGTACACACACGTGAGTGCACACACACAGTGTACACACTGCACACATTCTTTCTCCTAAGGTGTGCATATCTAATAGAGTGCCCTTTTTAAAAAGAATTATTAAAAGTGCCCTGCATATTAAGAATGTGAATGGAATGTTATATACCATCTTGGAGCTAAGAACTGCACTGACACCCTGGACACAATTGCCTCATCCAAATTCAGTGCTCCATAACTCTCCTTGGACTCATTGTAAAGCATTTCAAATGGATGCTATACTAAGTTCAATAAAACTATTCACCTACTACTTGAATATTTTTCGAATACATCTAACTGAAGCTAATGAAGCCCGGGCGTCGTTGAGTTCAAGAAGACCATTATTGTTTCGTAGTTCATCAATGTTAATTCAAAAACTACATCTAGCATCTCTCGGCATTCTGAAACTTTGACATTTAAAAGGAAACTTGTACTTGGAAAGTTTGAGAGCCATGAGTCTTGGTCATGTTACAGCTCTAAAATATAATCTTTGTCTCCATGAACTCTGTGTCAGAAGTAAAGGTCACTGGAGTCAAGAATATACAAAGACAAGAGGTGGCCTGCTAAACCTTCACTTCTAAAGGGCTCTGGGCATCATGTGCCTACATCTGTCTAAGTTTGTGAATCCGTTTAGGCATGAAGGTCAAGTTTTGACCAGAAACAACCATTATGAACAAATATAATCTTCTTTGCTAATATGGAGCATTTGAGATTGAATAGGTTACCTTACCAGAAGTCTTGCAATGTTTTGAAAATACCAATGTTGTCTTCCTAAGTGTTTAACTTCGTTAAGAGTCTCTTCAGCTGGATGCTGCAAATCCCAACAACTTCAGTCACCAATCTTCCTCCATCATCACAAAGATCATAGAAACATTCATGCAACAGACGTGTCTGCCTGTGCTCTAAGGCAGTGCTTGGAATAGAAGAGTAAACATGAGAAATGGAAAAGAGAAATTATGTAAATTTCATAGCCAAAGGAAGACCATGGAAGCTAGACATTGTGGTACATTCCTGTAATCCCAGAATTTGGGAGGCTAACACAGAAGGATATCACACACACAAACACACACACACACACACACACACACACACACACAGAGTGAGAGAGAGAGAGAGAGAGAGAGAGAGAGAGAGAGAGAGAGAGAGAGAG
>JANHMN010000011.1:34534680-34555275 GCA_030674055.1 Rhabdomys pumilio | reverse complement strand
GAGAGAGAGAGAGAGAGAGAGAGAGAGAGAGAGAGAGAGAGAGAGAGGATGATGATGATGGTGGTGGTGGTGGTGATGGTGATGATGATGGTGATGATGATGATGGTGACAGCAATGATGAATAAAATTAAAAGTGAAAATGACAGATTTTCAATTATATTTTAGTTTGTCTAGTTTTCTGGAACTTTCTGACTAAATGACATGCCCATCAGGAAGACATACTCTGTAGTATATACCCTCTTTTGTGTGTGAGTGTAATAACAGTCGTGCAGCAGCCCTTTGCCTCCTGACCAGTGAGGCAGCTAAGGCACAAGCCAAACACATGCAATGGGTTCATGAAATCCAATTTCATTTTTCTCCTTCTGAAAGTACAAGATCCCATTTCCAAATTGCCCTTGCTATTGGGTCAGAGCTGGGTGATTAGTTTGTCATGCAGGGATGTGGATAGAATTGATATGTGTAACACAGTCACAGAAGTTAGAAATGGATATAGGACCTCTACCTACTTTTTTCAGAAACTATTTAACACTTGCTGCTAAATTCACCTGAGAAACATTCCTGTGTTAGGATACTCTTATTTCATGTCCTAATTTGCCACCTAGAAAGGGATGATATTTTCTAATCAAAATACTTTCCTGAAAAAAAAAATATATATATATATGTACAGTCTTTTAAAAATTGAATTTAAAAACTAGACACTTACGACTGAGACCTTCGAAAAGTTAAATAATATCTCCAAGTACCAATCTGCTGTCTGTATAATACACAGAATTCCATTACCATGCAGGACCATGAATTAGTTCAGGGAACTAAATAAGTCTGCTTATATGTTTGAGTGTCCACATGATCACATAACACTTTCCAGTCCACTAGATACATGAAGTAGCTGCGTGAATGATAGTCTCCTCTATATTGTATTATTCCTAATAAACGTACATTGTGTAGTAATTACTTAACTGGTAAGAATACTTGTACCTTGAGAATAAAACGGGGTGTGGAAAAGCTCAAACTCAGCACCTCCTTTTACGAATAAGCAAATGAAGCGAGAAGAGTCAGTGACACTGCCTCTGGTAGAGTTCTCTTCTACGCTACCATTGTATCCTTGATATTACACACCCACATACGAGAATGCACCATTTAAAGAGTTTCTCGTCTATATGCTGCATTTTAAAATAGTTCATCAGGGCTGGAGTGATAGTTCAGTGGTTAAAAGCACTTACTACTGTCGCAGAATTCCCCGGTTCAGTTTCCAGAACCAACAGATTAATGGTTAACAACTACCTGTAACTCTGACCTGATGCCCTCTCCAGTCTCTGGGGGTACTGTATATTTATGGTACACATAAAGACAAATACAAACACAAAAATAATAAATAAATAAATAAATAAATGTAAAATAAAGTACCTCATCAGTCTTGCCAAACTTAACTAAAATTAGAGGTACAGAGGTTGGAGCAGCAGTGACTTGAGGTGACACAGAATTAGTGTTCTTTCCTTCATACAAAGTCTACTGAGGTATATCATAGACTACACAAGTGTGCTTTCATTAACATACCAAGTTAACTTGCGTAAGGAACAGTAGCACAGGACATAAGTTCTCAGCAGCATAGACTTTGACTGACTCGTGTTCTGCTGTTCTCTGACTCTTGGCCATACGCAGCTTCACTACAATTAAGTTCTGTAAGCCTAAGTCTCAGTTATCTACTCCACGAAATCAGGATAAGAGAATTTGCTGTGTACAATTTTTCTGTTTATGAAATCGCTTCCCACAGCATCTGATAACAAAAAGCACCCACGGTAATGATGATTACTGTGATATGCAGAAAATCCATTTGGCTCAGAACAGTCATACAATGGACGTACCTGAGTATAAATATTCAACACACATATGTGATATGAGTAAGAATGTGTTATATCTGCTAAATCATTTTCACAGCACATCTATAAAAAACATTGTTATAACTGAATTATCACATAGACTTCCACTGTTAGAAAACATGAATGCATTCTGATGCTACAGAATATAGGCCTGGAGATTAAAATTATATGAACTTTTTTTTAAAAAACAATATTTTAAAACACTAAAATAGATGTTTAAATCAATTTATTAAAGAACAAATGTTTGATTTTAAAAGGTGTTGGTGTTGGTTGAATTTCACTTGATCAATTATCTTTATCGAAACATCAATTTTGCATGTCATAGCTGCTCTTGATTTGGGACATACAGAGTTACAGGCATGGGTTCAGAGATAAACCTCAGGCATGATACTTCTCTATACAGCAAGAGATTGGCTTGCATTTTTCTCATTTGCATTTTTCTTGTGGGAACCCAAGTGAGTAACATTGAGCTGCCTGTTCTTCAGGGCAATAGAATAGCAAGCACTTTTTGAAGAATACATTAATAAATTAAAGACTGAAGTAATCAGCTTTGAACTGTTTTACTTGCCCTCCAGAAAATTATCTTCATTGCCTGTGTCTCCAGGATCTTTTGAATTGTCAGCACCATTCAAAACATTTCTTATGATTCCACCAGGGATGTCATTTATTATCATATCTATTGCTTCTCGCACTGCCCTCTCCTGCCTGAACCAAATGAACCAATTTGACTGTGTAACTAAGCATCAGAGTCAAGAACCATTTGCAGCTGGTAATGGTGGGAGTTCTAAGTTACATTAGTGCCTCCTGAGCTGCTGTTCCCCTGAGCTACTCTCAAAGTATTGGAAAACTCTATCAGATCCGGCTTATACACCAATATTCTTTCCAGAGTTTTTCCTTGTTCCTGGACTCCAATAATTATAAGGTTTTAAAACAATCTCAATTCCCTAAAGTTGGATTCCTGTTTCCTAATGCCAACAACAAGCTAGAATTCTGCTTCCAACCCAGATGGACTATCACACTCCAGAAACCACTCAACTCTCCCCCACCTGTCTCTGAGTAGCAGTACTACTGGGGAGCTCCAGCTGGTAAGCCCTGACCACCTGACTTCATCCTTGGAGCACTGATTCAAGTCCAGTCGGAAACAAATTTGTCCCATCATCTCAGACCCTGAATCAAATTCCTGCCACATCCACATTCTTTGGAAGCCAACTTTTCAGCTGAGCCAATTTCCACGGGTTTGGCATTACCTATTCCTAACTTATTTCTGTCCTTCTGCAAGCCAAAACAAAAAACACTTCCCCAAAAAAAACCAAGTCATAAACAAACAACAAAAAACTCAAGCAAACAAACAAAAAATGGATTTCTTTTGCCACATATACTGTCTTAACGAGTGCAAGTACATTAGAATAAATAATTCAAACCTTTGACATTGTGTTCCTATGTTACAATATCAATAAGAAGTACATTCAAGTTTCACCCAGTTTATTTGAATGCTTTCGTAACATTTCCAAGTCTATAAAGTCCCAACAACAAAATAATATGGTATTCTCTATGTTTATAATATGGAATTAAAACAAAATGCCACATAGATTGTATTGTCTATAGTCCTCTGTGAACCAGGAAAGAGATGGGGTGTCTCTTCATCCATGTGTATGGGGCTTGGTCAGTGCCAATCCTGGAGAAGTATCTTCCTGGTTTGCCCACTATTCCTATTTGTTTCTGCCTGGGATTTGCTGGGTTTCTCATTTCTCATTTTCTCCCTGAGCAGCCATATACTCTGTGCACTTTGAAAATGTAACAAGCACTCCTGTGAGTATATGTAGGACACAGTCCTGGAATTGAGTTCACAAGGACTCTTGAAAACTCCCTTAATGAGTAAGTAAGTGGGCTCAGTAACAGGTTAAGAAACACTTGGTTCCCCATTCACTGGCAAACGATCCCAGGTTTCTATAGATCTACGAATATATGAGAGCATTGTTATTTGTGGGAGGAATGAAGGTGAAGGGAAGACAAGGGAGGTTAACTAGTGTAAGAAAAAAAAGGAGAAAAGAGGTAAAGAGGGAGAAGGAATGTTTTGGGCAAATGAGAGGAACAGTTGGTAGGGAGGAAAAGATTTAAGCTATGATCAAGCACAGGGAAGCCACTTCCAAATCTAAACTGTCTGCTGATTGCCCTGAAAACCCACAACTATTTTTTTAATCTTATTTTCATGATCATAGGCTTCTCAGGCTGGCTTAATTACCTTTTGAGGTTTCATCAGCATTTGGCCAAATTATACCATCTCTACTTCAAAAAACATAAAAGAAAGAAAAGAAAAACAACGCTCTGCCACCAGAAAGGAATCGGAAGCCTCTTCCTTTTAAACTCACAGCAGCTAGTAAGCTGTTGGCAACTTTGTCCCTGAAGAATGATACAATTAACCTGAGTCTGCTGCATTCCCAATGCTGGGTGTGTTATTACTGATTTTTAAATTGGCCTTCTTTTAATTATAATCTAACATTTGAGTGTATTATTTATTCAGGGTTCTAGCCTTTTGCCAAACCTACCCCCACGGTTCCTTTTCCAGTAATAGCTGTCATTCATTCTCACCCGACCAAAAATCCTGGAACAAATGGTGAATAGTCAACCCACAGAAAAGCTGATCCCGAGGGACTAGATAGCAAGGTAGACAATGCTGTGTCTTTTTTTTTCCCATGAAACTCACTGAGAGTTACACAGTGAGAACAGGCTGGATTCGAACCCATGAACCAGACGGCGGCGGCCGCCACCAGAGGGCAGGCACTAAAGCCCTGCGCCACCACATGCTTGCTTGTGTCTTTTTTTAGACATAGTTTGTCTTTTGATTTCATGACCATACTAGTACACCATTGTAGAAAGTGTAGGGAAACAAAGAGTGAGGAGGAGGCTGCCTGCTTGGTCTGGAGGACATTAGTGTACGAAACTGCTAGGAGTTCAGAAGAACAAGTGGCGCTCAGTCGACTCAATGACAGAAATCAGACCTTGGCAAACTAAAAAGTCAACAAATTACCAGATTGCCTTAGAAGCCATATGCTAGTTAATTCACAGCATGACTCGTGCTTTTGATTGAAAATATCATCTCTTCTGCTGTCTAGAACAGTTCCTGCCCAGAAAGAAGAGCTGGTTATTGAAACACAACTGTGTGATCACGTACTCAGAGAAGAGGTAAACAACATGACTTTAAAAACTAGTACCTGTTTATGGAATAAGTATGTACACTTCACCCTAGTACCTGTGATTCTTTTTGTCTCTAGGCTTTGGGTAGCATATATTTCAGCAAAACGGCCTATGGTTTTTGTCGCAACTAAGTATTCAACTCTAAAATTGTTGAGTAAAACAGCAGCCATGAAAAAGACATGAAAAGACAAGAAAAGTAAAATTATAGACATGAATCTTCCCTAATAAAACTTAATATAGAAAACAAGCAGGATACCTGGTACATATTATATCTATCCGTATGATGATAATGAGATGTCTCCCAACTATCAAAGTTAGATATTACCAGCCTCAGAAAGAATCTGAGAAGGTACTTCCTAGAAGTAATAGAAGTAATTCATAACAAATATTTCTTAAGCCAGGATTTACTAGTTAGAGTCTCATTTTAGTAAATCAAAACTGGGTAGTCAAGCGTTCGTTTAATTCAGACACCAGCAAATCTCATTAATTCTCTTCAGTACAAATAAGGTATTTTCTTCTAATATGTCGCATATTTGCATCAGTTACAACCGTCACCCCCTGGGAGTGTAAGATAAATATCCATTTTTTAATCCTTCTCTAAACTGGATGATTTACACCAAGATTAGGATATGAACACTTCCTTTTAATTCCACTACAATTACAAGAAAAGAAGTTTCTGCAGACACTGGGTTTTTTTTTTTTTTTTCATTATTTCAAACTCTGTCTGGTGGGACGTTTCACTGTTGTTATCACTGTTTGGATAGCCTGGGGAGTGGCACTATTAGGATATTTGTTCTTTTTAAGTAGGTGTGACCTTGACGGAGGAAGTCTGTCATTGTGGACGTGGGCTTTAAGACCACATTTCTAGCTACCTGGAAGCCAGTCTTCTCCTAGTGCCCTTCAGATGAAGATGTAGAACTCTCAGCTCCTCCTGCACCGTGCCTACCTAGAAAGAGAGGAGAGGGCTAGAGGTAAGAGACCCTTCTAGACCACACTTTCAGGGACCCCCTCCTCCAACTAGATTTTCCCTCTTACTCTCCAACATCATACAATGAATCCTTAAAAGGATTAAGCCACTAACTAGGACAGAGCCTTCCTGTTCTAATCTCTTCCATCCTTATTCTGAGCATGACATTTGGGGTCCAACCCTCCAATGCATAAGCTGTTAGGGGGCATTTCAAATCCAAACCGCAAAAGAGAACTACAAATGCCTCTTTAAGAATATATTTAAGTTCAGTTCTCACTGAATCCACTCGCACAAGATGAGAGGAAGAGAGGTGAGGTTGTCCAGATTCCTCACCTCTCAAAGACAAGAGGTCAAACTTCCCACAGATTCCTACAGTGAAGAAGGTCAGCCCAGTGTAGGTTATGTAGTTGCAATCCTCAGGAAATGAAAGCCATACAATTACAAGTTGGAAGCCAGTCTAGGCTGGAGAGAAAGACCTGTCTCAAAGAAAATTAAATGAAACAAAGACTCAAAATAATTTTATGCTATTTATGACATTGCATTATCACCTTATGTGATGGCTCTCATCCTTTGTTCTATAAACAGAAAGTTTATTTTATCTTTTTAGTTTTGTAAAGCCCAGTTTTAATTCTATCATCTAAATAATTAAATGAGTAAGTCAACTATAATCCCCACATACAGCTAAGGAGACATACACACACACACACACACACACACACACACACACACACACATTCACTTTATCACTTATCTGGATTATTTTATGACATTACTTCAAAGTTCTATCTATGAAAACATGTATTCAGTCTTTTATGAGTTATGTGGCAATGGTTTTGTCCTAATTACATTTAGAATTGTAATTTCTGTAGATCCATTTCCTAGCTCTTTGATTATTTTTGTGATAGTTAATGCTTTCCAGCATTCTGACTCACTAGACAAACTCAGACTGTATTTTGAAACTTCATGATTTACCCACTATGCTGACTAATCCCTGATTTTACTTTCCTTTACTACTCCCCTCCTCCCAGCTCTTGGCATGATTTTATCTGACTACTTACAAATTAAAACTCCTGGCTCACATCGTGTTTACTCCAAGTTTGTGCATTTTGCTGCATCTTGAAAATATCATCAGCTTACTTATAAGTTCTGGAAGTAAAAGGCAGTGCTTGTGCAGAATCTTAACCACCAAACTCTTACTAGCTTACTTCAAATTATGGTATATTGCTGCAACATACAGCTATTAAACCTTTTAATGTAAACTAATACTTTTCTTAAGACAGGCTAATGGTTCTCAGCTCTCAGGAAGAATAGAAAGATTTTGTCAATGACAAATGCCTTATTGAAAACCGTCGTTGCGTATTCAAAATCAATAATTTCTGGAAGAAAATAGTTCTTCTTGGTGAGATACTGAAAGCATGGGCCCCTACCATCCATGTTCTTCTTCTGGGTCTAGACTTATTAACTTACTACAGAAAGATTTTGCTCATATCATGGAATAGCTTTTGCTTTCTCTAGTAGGGGAATCCTTTCTACTTTGTTATACTCCTCACACTAAACCAACACACCAACATCTCATTTACTTAGTAAAGGATGGGTAAGAATCACATGACTAATGTGTCATGAATATCTGAATTCATCTTTTCTAATAAATCAAATCAGACTCTATGTTTTCTAAATGGTAGGCTATCATCACTGTCTGTCTTCATGTGCTACTCATATACAGAAGAGCAAACTAGGGTTTTTAAAAAATAATTTAATTCAGATACACAAACACACACATACACACACACACACACACACACACACACACACACACACACACACGCGTGCCATGATTTCCCTGTTAAGAAAATTATATGCTATTCATATCCCATATTCTCAGTCATAAAACCTCTCCTACCTTTTCCTTGGCAATATGATTTTTTATGAGCAGCTAGGAAGGTCTCTCAGCTTCTCATGTTTTTCAAACTCCCCCAAGTTCCTCTTTCTGCTCAACAAAATTTTTGACCAGAAATAAGAAAAGCCCTTCCTCACAGCACAGTCTGAGGAGTAAATGCAGCAGCATACAAGAGTAGACTTTCTAAATAGTACCCACAGAACAGTCCCAGTCTTCAGTAAATACCAGATGCCTTTCCCCTTCTCTTATACCAGCTACAGCAGTTGCCATCTCTCTTGCAACTCTTTTATTAAAGATGAGATTCTGCATTTAGAACAGACCCTTCTCCACTTCAGGAAGCCACTCCACACACAGGACAATGCTAAACACAAACACCAGTTAGTTGCACATGTGATGGAAAAATGTAGTCAGTCTAATGAATAATAAAAGAATATGAATCTAACAAAAGACTTTAATTGGAAACTCTAGTGTCTCCATCTGCTCTGACATCTTTTATTGCATCCTGATTATTATTGCTGGAGACAGATAAGCTTTAAACTAATCTGAATTAAGTGAGCTGTGACATTAATTGTTGCATTTGAACTCTTTCCAGATTAATAAGTGCTTAGGCATGTACCTCATAATAGATTTCAATTCCTTTTCATTGTTCAGTTGCTGTTTCTTTCAAGTTTTAGAAAGTTGTTCTATTTTGGGTACCTTGATGTATTCTTAAAATTAAATTATGCACAGCACAATGTATTTATTAGGACTCTATTTTGTGTGAGACAAAATATCTGACACACCCATCCAATACACAACAAGATGCAGTTAGCATCTGTCTTTCCAATTGTAGGGTCAAGCCAGCTTACAGACAATTTAATGGCCTGAACTTACTGTCTTAGTCTGAGAGATGTATTGCTGTGAAAATGATACTGTGTTCAGAGGAACAGATCCCCTAGGACAAATTTAAATTCAGGGGAAAGAATAATTGAGCTAATATTTAGGATAAGAATCTAAACACAAAAATTGGCCTCAAAAAAATCAGAAGTCATAATTAGAAAAGGATAGACAGAGGTTCAAAGTAGGCTAATCTGGGTTAGGGTCTCTCTCTCTCTCTCTTTCTCTCTCTCTCTCTCTCTCTCTCTCTCTCTCTGTCACACACACACACACACACACACACACACACACTTTCAAGCATATCACATTTTACTGTTCATCTCTTTACATAGACAAGAGATTCAGTGGGTGATTGCTAGGATCCATTAGTAATGCAATGAACACACTCTGGAAACTGAAGGAGGCAGTGTCCTTGGGCCAATAAACCAGCACATGTCTTTGGTGTCTCCTTCTTTCTGTCCTGCTTTTACTTTTCTCTGTTCTTCCACATTTTTACAAATGTATTTGAAGACATAAATGGCCTTACAACAAGGTTTCAAGAAAATAAAATATATAAGATGAAAAAGAAAGTGTTAACATCTTTAGAGAGCAAGAAAACTATTTCATAACCTGAGGCAGCATTGTTAGAATTCTTTCAGAACTACAATGATATCATTATTGACTTAATTTATAAGCTTCTTAAGAGCAGAGGTGGAAACTTAATAAACTTTGTATACCCAGTAAATAGAATAATAAAGAAAATTCAATAAATGTTTACTGCTAGAAAATTATATTCACACATACACATGCACACACAAAACCACACACACACACACACACACACACACACAGAGTGATGAAATGATCATGAATTCCTTCACTAAAAGAATTTTCTTATATGCTTGAATAGATACTGAGACCACTAAAACAATATATAACAGCAGATTAGATGTTCTAGTAAAATGGGAACAAGAAAAATTATAAGCTCTAATAAAGAACTCAACAGGTAGGAAGGCTCCAAGAAATTATGATGTCCACAAAGAAGAGAAAAAGAGGGAAATTTTAGGAAGAGACTTGGTAGTGTTAAATCCTACAATGACATCAACTAAGACACGTGAGAGAAAATATTCCCTACATTAGGTAAATCAGGAACACTGTTAATTTCATCAAAAATAATGAATTGACTCAGCGTTTTAATGTAACTATAGTTTAGTTTATTAAAACAAAATCTAGTTATCTAAACTGCTTCCCATCTGGTTCGTCTAGAAGCCATAATGAATTGGTTCATTCATTCAACAAACACAAAATGAACATGCACCAATGTGAATTTTCCAGGCATAATGTACCTGTTTACCATTCCTCTCTAATTTTTATTCATATCAAACTCAGCTTTAAGGCCTTTTAAAATGTGCGCATGTTCTTGGCAGTGTTCCAAAACTGAGTAAATTTGAACCTTAAGACCAAATAATACCAAAGGGTTTGTATTTGTAAGGGTTCCAGTGAAAATTCAGTGTACATCAATGTTTCAAGCAACTAATACATTACCCCTCAAACTTTCATGATATAAAAACAAATAGTTACCTTTCCCATGTCAGAAACTCAGAGAAATAAGATAATCTAAAATTTTTCATGCTCAAATGCAAGAAAATTCTAAGTTGAGTGGAAGCACTTATTATTCTAGAAATATAAAGATGAAAGAATAGAAGCTTGCAACTTGTGGCAGAATAAAAAACACAGACCAAAGAGAAGTTGCCATATTTATATGACTAGAAAAAGAATGGATGCTTTAAGGAAGCTGGCTTACAACACTTGGGGGGAACCTGGTGTAACCTAGAGTTAACATCTACAAGATTTCTCAAGAAAACTGTCCCAGTGCTGGGGGTCACAAAGTCCCAGTCTCTTGGGTGATACTAACATCATGTGGCAGATGAGAATACATACAAACTTTGTGATTTTTCTTGAAGAAGTATTTCCTTTGTCTGTAAATACTGCAGGTGAGATCCCATTAAAGGAGCTCCTGGGACTTGTCTTTCTTGACTCTCACTAGGAGAATATTGATTTAAACAGCTGGGTTACTATAATAAAATACCACAAACTGGGTACAGAAAACAATAGAAAGGTGTATTTTATAGTTCAGGAGTCTGGGGGTCCAAATTCAAGCTACAAGGTTTGGTTCTGAAAAAAGCTTCTTCTTGGTTCATAAACAGCAGTATTTTCATGGTCTAGCAGAAAGGAACTCTTATATCTATGGCCCCTATGCAGACATTAATCTCATTAGTGAGTATTCTACTTTCTAAGGGTTTCACTTGCTAATACTAATATCTTGAGGCTTTAAGATACTTCAAGTTATGAATTAAGAGAGATACTCACGGGGCATATTCAATTCTTTGCAAGCCGCTAATGAAAAATTTCAACCTTTTAACCTATGAGCATATGAAGATTTCAGATGGGAATGCTTCGTATTGAATAGTCACTATAAATTGCATAGCTCTATCTTTACAGAGAAAGTTTAAAGAGATGTAACAAATTAATTAAAACTACTGGCATGTCTATATAAGATATCTGGCCAAATTTATTTAGGCCAGGCATTCTGTGTGTGGTCCAGAATCAGTTTTATAGATTGTTTATATCTAGAGAATTCTAGAGAAAAAAAGATTACAAAAAGTGAGATCTACTTCTAGTGGCATGCTAGGTATTGCTTAATCTCTTGGGAAAAGGTTGTTACTACAGGCACATGCAGACTTCATTTAACTTGCTGTTGGCTGAATAATTTTATAACTTCATAGAGGTAGTTATTTAGTCGTAGACCACAAAGAGCCATGCAAATGATGCCTAACAATAAAATAACTATGCTCATGGCAATGCAAATGACTTCTGTTTTATATGTAAATTAATACACAATAATTCAAAATCTCATATTAACCAGTTAAAAATTCCTAATTCACTAATATTTGGAGAAATTTTCTTGAAAATTGGAAGCAGGAGGTAGAGGAGGAAGGGAAAGAGGGCGTAATTGGATGGGATTTGAGACACACAAATTGTGTCCATGCAGGATATTAAATAAAACACCTTAAAACAGAAAAAGGATAAAAGGAAAATAGGCAACCCAAATGCATACTGGCAACTCAGAGAGTGTAAGAAAATATATGTAGTAATATATAACTGATAAAAACTCCTCTGAAGAGTATAAGGATACTTCCACAACCAATAAGTTAAGTATCTATGAAATGGAAGAAACAAATGGGTAACTCCAAAGACTTTGTACAAAAGAGATTACAGAAATTCCCAATAAGTATAGAAAACTGGGAGCTGTTAGTCACGAAAATACCTCATACTGAGAAATTACTTAGAGACTGAAAACACCAAACAATCACAGGATTTGAAAGATGTGAAACTCTCAAAACACACAGGCAGGAAACCAAAATGATACAACCATCTTGGAAATCAGGATTTTATTTTTCCATCAACTCAAGCATATATTTTACCCATCCTCTAGTCTAGCAGTTCATAACCACTTATTCAAGAAAAAGAAAAACATGCTAAGAAATTTCTTGTATATGCATTTACATAGCAGATTTACTTGTATTAGCACAAACCATGAAAAAAAGTATTTCTGAAATACACAACCAGAGGTTAATGGAAAAACAAATCGTGCTTATGTTATATTCATACTTCCAGCCATATTAACCCACAAACAAAAACGACAAATAAACACAAACCTATTGAGACATTCAACAGCATGAATAAACCCCTCAGACATTATTCTGAGTGAAAGAAACCAGACACAAAAGAGAATCCACTGTGTTATTCCATTTATGTGATGTTCAAGGACAGACAAAAACAATCTGTGATCAGAGTGAGGCTGTCTCTTGGGGAGGGGAAGAGATGATTGCAAAGCAACAAGGCAAAACTTTTTGGAAGGATGAAATATATTCTGTTTTGATCACAGATCAGGCACTAGATTACATGAATATATTGAACTATCAAAAACTTTGGGAAATACTTTCTTAAATACCTACTGTTCCAATCACTGAAGATGTGAATTGAATGTTATCATCTAGCTATCTGAGTCCTCCGACACTTCCTGTCCTTTTTGGATTACCCAATAATATTTGCACACATTTATCAATTAAGATATAATGTTTTGATTTGATTGGATTCTTCTATGATTGTATTCTATTTTGATATTTCTTTGAGACAGTCTATGTCATTATATCTATCCTTCTGTGTTACAGAACAACACATCTGATTCCTCTTCTGAAATAACAGCACTGCGTCACAAGGCTGCCCTCACTCACCCCATTCTTTGGTTACTGCTACTCTGCTTCTTGATCAGTAGTTCTGAACCTTCTGAGTGCTGTGACCCTTTAATACAATTCCTCATGTTGTGACAATGCCCCCAACCATATAATTCTTTTTGTTTCTATTTAATAACTTTAATTTTGCTGCTTTTACGAATTGTAATGTAAACGTTTACATTTTCCCATAGTCTTATGTGACCCCTGAGAAAGGGTCATTCAAACTCCCAAAGGAGTCACAACCCACAGATTGAGAGCCACTGTTCAAGAACTGTGCTTAAAGAGAGGTTGGGAGTGTGAGTGGTCTCTGTTTGAATAGGAATGCTTGATTTTCTTCTTGTTCTTGTTATTTATTCCAGAACTAGGGATTGAAGAGTGCTTGGCAAATGATAAACTACTAAGCAATACCCCAAAACAGTAATACAGTTTTTAGATATCACTTGTGAGATTTTGCAGCATTCATTTCTCTCAATTACTTCATTTGGGAGACCATTATAATGGGCTCCATATGTCACCAACGCTGTCACAGGATTTCACATTTGAGTTTGTTTGAATAGTATTCACTGTTTATGTAGCTCAAGTTTTCTTCAGCCATTCATTTGCTGATATGAATTTGTGTTGATTCTTTATTGTGGTTATCATCTTCAAGGACTTATTTGTGTTAGAGGAGCTTGTTATTTAATTTCTTTTTTATAGTTTACAGAATTCTTTCTTCTATTTATGTCCAGTTTTATTGTAATGTGGACATAAAAAAAAACAGATTACATGATTTGGTTTTTAATTGTTTGATTAATCTTTTGTCTTAATATATAATCTAGCAAACAGAATTTTCCATGGGCCAAGACTGTGTTTTCTTAAACTGTGGATAGAATGGTCTCCAGATGTCTCTAAGGTTCATTTGAGCTAGCATATGAGCTAGCATGTGTTTAAATGGCCATGTTTCTTTGTTCATATTCTAACTATGCTAACATTCAATATGAAAATGGAGCACCAAGTCTCCAGATACTGTTACATTACAATCCATCTCTCCCTTAAAGTCTACTAATATTTATTGTTCATATTTAAATGCTCCAAAGCTGTGTGTATATTTATCTATAATTCTTAAAAATTGTTACTCTCTGTCTCAGCAATATATGGTGGTCTTTTTACACTTTTTTTCATTAATTTATTTATTCACTTTACACCCCATTCACAGCACCTGTCTTAGTTAGGTTTTACTACTGTGAACAGACACCATGACCAAGGCAACTCTTTTAAGGACAACATTTAATTGGGGCTGGCTTAGAGGTACAGAGGTTCAGTCCATTGTCAAGGTGGGAGCATAACAGCATTCAGGCAGACATGGTGCAAGCAGAGCCGAAAGTTCTACATCTTCATCTGTGGGCTGCTAGTGTAAGACTGACTTCCAGGCAGCTAGAATGAGGGTCTCTAAGCCCATGCCCACAGTAACACACCTATTCCAAAAAGATCACACTTCAAAATAGTGCCACTCCCTGGACCAAGCATATTCAAACCAAGACAGCACCCTCAAACCTCTCTTCTTTCATTTCCTCCTCCACGGGGTACTAACCTGCCCTGGAACATCAAGTTTCATCAGGAATAAGTGCATCTTCTCCCACTGAGGCCAGACAAGGCAGCACAGAAGGGAATCCAAAGGCAGGCAACTGAGTCAGAGTCAGAGAGAGCCCTAGCTTCAATTGTTGGGAGATCCACATGAAGACCAACCTGTATATCTCCTACATACGTGTAGGGGATCTATATTCAGTCCATGCATGCTCTTGGGCTGGTGGTTCTGTCTCTGTGAGCCCCCATGGGGCCAAGTTAGTTGTCTCTGTGTAGGTCTTTCTGTGATGTCCTTGGCCCTTCTGGCTCAATCAATCTTCCCCCAACTCTTCCACAAGACTCCCTGAGCTCTGTCTAAGGTTTCCCTGTAGGTCGCTGCATCTGTTTCCATTGGCTGGGTGGAGCTCACAAAGGACAGTTATACCAGGCTTCTGTCTGCAAGCATAGTAGAGTACAGCTAATAGTGTCAGGGGTTGGTTCTCTCCCATGTTGTGGGTCTGAAATTGGACTAGTGATTAGTTGGCTGTTCCCTCAATCTCTACTCCATCTTTATCCTCGAACATCTTGTGGCAGAGCTAATTTGGGGTTGAAGGTTTTGTGAGTGGGTTGGTGTGCCTCTCCTTCACTGGATGTTCTGCCTATAGGAGGTGGCTACTTTAGTATCAATATCCCCCCTGCTAAAGTCTCAACTAGTGTTCCCCCATCCGAGGTCTCCAGCTTGTCCCAGAGAGGCCCACCTTCCTTCAATTTTTTTCTTTCTCCCAGACCCCTCCTCCCCCACCCACATTCTCACTGTGCCTTATCCCCACCCTGTTCCCTATTCCACCCCCTCTCCCACCCAGTTCACTTTCTCCATCCACTACTGATGTCTATGTTATTTTTCATTTTAAGTGAAATTCAAGCATCCTCCTTGGGACCCCCTTTATTTAGATTCTTTGGGTCTGTGGATTGTAGCATGGTTATAGGACTTTATGGCTAATGTCCACTTATAGGTGAGTACATACTATGCAAGTCCATTTGGGTTACCTCACTCAGCATCATGTTTTTTAGTTCCATCCATTTGTCTGCAAATGTCATGGTGTTCTTGATTTAATAGCTGAATAGTATTTTATTGTGTAAATGTGCCACATTTTCTTTATCCATTCTTTGGTTGAGGAACATATAGTTGTTTCCAGTTTCTAGCTGTTACAAATCAATTTATTATGGACATAGGTAAGCAAATGTCCTTGTGATATAGTGGAGTGGATATCTTTTCAGTATATGCCCATGAGTGGTACAGCTGGGTCTTGAGGTAGAACTATTCCATGTAGAAGAATACAAATAGATCCATATTTATCAACCTGCACAAAACTCAAGTCCAAATGGATCAAAGACCTAAACATAAAACTGAATACACTGAAACTGATAAAAGAAAAGTTAGGAACAGCCTTGAACACATTGTTTCAGGAGACAACTTCCTGAACAGAACACCAACAGCTCAGGCACTAAGATCAACAATTAATAAATTGAATCTCATGAATTAAAAAGCTTCTGTAAGGTAAAGAATGTCATCACTAGGAAAAAACAGCAGCCTACAGATTGGGAAAAGATCTTCACAAACCCTACATCTGACAGTGAGCTAATATCCAAAATATATAAAGAACTAAAGGAATTAAACACCAACAACCCAAATAACCTAATTTAAAATGAGACACAAAGCTAAATAGAGAATTCTCAACAGAGGAATCTCTAATAGCAGAGAAGCCCTTAAAGAAATGTTCAAAGTCCTTAGTTATCAGAAAAATGAATTAAAATGAGTCTAAGATTCCATCTTATACCTGTCATAATGGATAAGATTAGCTAAGATCAAAAACTCAAGTCACATCACATCCTGGTGAGGATGAGGAGCAAGGGGAACACTCCACTGCTGGTGGGAGTGCAAATTTGTACAACCACTTCAGAAATTAATACGATGGTTTCTTAGAAAACTGGGAATAGTTCTTTTTACATTTCTTTAATTTAAATTTACTTTTTCTGAAAAGAAATACAACCATTTATTTCAAACTCCATTTGTAGAGAATAACTTTTTCCATCCATTCCCATTCAGTCTAATTCTTACTAGTGAAATAAGTCTACTGAAGGCAGAAGAACTGTGTGTTTTGCTTAAAACTCATTTTTCAATAGTCTGCTTTTATTTAGACAATTTAATCTATTTATTTTCAATGTATTTATTGAGGTATAGCATCTATTACCTTGTCTCTTTGTTTAGTTATTTTATAGATCTTCTGGGTTTTTTTATAAATTTAAATTAGTGTCTGTGTCTGTGTGTGTGTGTGTGTGTGTGTGTGTGTGTGTGTGTGTGTACCACACATGGGTTCTTGCTGAAGATAGAAGAGAAAATTAGATCCCCTGGAGTTGATGTTATGGACAATTGTGAGTTGTTCAACTTAAGTGCTGGGAATCAAACTTGGGTTCTCAGGAAGAGCACCAAATGCTCTTAACAAATGAGCTTTCACTTTAGCACCAGTCTTTTATTCTGTTTCTCTTATTTTGAGAAAAAAAAAACAGACTTTTATTCCTCTATTCAAAATCTAAGATAAAAGAAAATACAGCCAACAAAACAAAAAGATTGTAAAAAAAAAAAAAAAAATTTATGGAGTTGGCAAAATGACACAATGGGTAAAGGTATTTGCTGCCAAGCTTGACAACCTAAGTTTGATCCCCAGATGGAAGGAGCTACATGGCTCCTGAAAATTGTCTCCTGACCTTCACACATACTAGAGTACACACACACACACACACACACACACACACACACACACACATGCTCACGTGGACACATGCATGCATATACAGACACACAATAATTGAGTTAGAATAAATTTTAAAATAAATATTATGAGCAATTATACAACAATGAACTGAACAATTCAGAAGGTATAAACCCTTAGACATATGTAGCCTACCAGAGGTGAATCATAAGTAAGAAAAAAATCTCCAACCAGTTCTACTGTAAGAAGGTTGAGTTGGTAATCAGCAAAAACTCTCAATATAGTCTGAGCTCTGATACATCTTATGTAAATTTTACTAAAAATACAAAAATGATTAATACTAATCTATGACAGATGTTTTCAAAATTTAAAGAGAAGTGAACACTTCTATTCTCTTTTATATTACCCTAATTACACAGCTAGAAAAAAATACTACTGAAACAAGTTAGTATTTTTATGAATATACATGTAAATATTCTCAACCAAAACATATTAGCTAGTCAATTTTAGCAGTGCATTTAAAGGATTGAATGCACTGTTGTGTTTCCTGTTATTAATAATACAATACATGGACTATGTGTGTCTTAAGAGAGAGGAGATACATAATTCATGTTTTTAGAAGTCAAAGGTTTATCAGAACTGCATTTAGTGACAATATTTTTCATTGAAAGAGTTCTGGTGTGTTAGGAGACAGAGAGTGTGCATGTATTTGTTTGTTTCCTGCTTTCTTCTTCTTAGAAAGCCACTAAGTTTCTACTGTGGGAGACTAATGATCTCTAATTCTAATCACCTTCCAAACCACCACCTCTAATCGCAATTGTTGGATTGATGCCCCACCTCTAAGCATTACTGAACGTTGTTCCCACTAAGGCAGTGCTTCGTGGAACCATGCTGGCAGTTCTGCTGTAAGGAGCCTGAACTGTAGTGCCACAGTGTATAAACCCATTGAATGAAGGTTCCAAGTACCTAGCTCCATCCTGAGAATGTCATAGCCAGAGCTGCATTCAGCAAAGCCCTAAAAGTAGTGACTTCAAAACGTTGGGAAGCCAACCTCCATCCTAGTCTGACAGGAAGGTGGGATGTAAAATCAAAAGATAATTATCCTCACAGCTTAAAATTTAATGTCTTTTTTGTGTTAGATTTTAGTCTTATTTCTGATATCTTCCCCCTTTCTTCTTCATGATTTCTCCCTTTTGCAATTGGAACGTGTATCCTGTGTCTTGCCACTGTGGTATTTTGGAAACACTAACACATATGATTTTTCAGTCTCATAATTGGCCTCAGGATGAGTTGTACATACACTAAATCTTACCCAAATCTGGTGCAGCTCAAGTTTCCAGGAGACTTTAAAATTTGCACTGGAATTAGTTAAAATCTCTGTGTCCTATCGGAATGAAATGAATAAATTTTGCCTGTAGAGACATGAAGTGCGGGAGTAGAAGAGTATAGCGCTGTGGTTTGATGGTAGTGTGCCCTTCAAACCTCAGGGTGAATTCTAACTTCCAGTGTAAGAGGGAAAGAACCATGGCTGAGGAATTGACACTCCTGTGCAAAGGCTCAGGGTTGAGAGCAAGGCTCTCTTGCCCATCTGCCAATCATCGTGTGACAATACAACATCAAATGTACTTTGAGATGAAAAGTAACCCTCGCCTGGCACCAAAGTTCTTCCCAAACTGCAGAATTATAAGGAATTCATTTCTGCTGCTTCTGAACTGCTTGAGAAAATATGTTGCAAAGTATTTTGCATATATACCATTTGAGAGAATAAACTACCCAAATCTGGAATATATCATTATAGTAGCATAAACAGCCTAATGACCTAGTTAGATTAGTTAAAGGGGATAAATTTTTTCATGTTTTCAAAAGACCATATTTAATAGGAAGGGAAAGTCAAAATAGAGACAAATAAAAATCACCAAAGACTAACCTTCCTATTCAGATTTTCATAGAGTGACCTATTACTGATGTTATTATTACATTTTTATTTCATTATTATTATTGGCTGTGGTGTTGATAGTGGTGAAGATGGTGGTGGTGGTGGTGGTGGTGGTGGTGGTGGTGGTGGTGGTGGTGTGTGTGTGTGTGTGAGAGAGAGAGAGAGAGAGAGAGAGAGAGAGAGAGAGAGAGAGAGAGAGGAGAACAAGCATGCACATACCACAGGATGTGTGTGGAGATCACAGGACAAATTTCAGGAGCTGCTTGTCTTTTTTCTTCCTCTGTGGGTTCAAGAAATAAAACTCAGGTTGCCAAGTTAGCACAGCAAGATCCTTTACCCACTAAGCCATGTCAATGTTTTGAAACTTGCTACAGTTTTAGCAAGAGAGAAATAGAACGGACATTTTCTTTTTTGAAAAAGTCGATTGATAGAAACCACAGTGAGCAAACAAATTAGCAAACTTATTGATCAGTTTGAACAAACATCAATTCTAAAATGGAAAATATGGAAAGTATATAGCAACACAATATTAGAAGTGGAATCAGGTCCAGTGGGAATGGAATTCAAGACATTTTAGCTGTGGGTGTTGTCCAGGAGAATAGAAATATTGATTAAGTTATATTGTCCACCTGGGTACACATGTTTCTGAAACAATCAAAGTATATTTCGTAGGTCATAATCCCAATAAAAATATATCTGTGAATATTTCTCCCTGTCTCTAGTTCAGGAGTTTGAGAAAGTAATAAGATAAGATCTACTACTCTATCTCTATGGTAACAAGTTTACTACCAGTGGAACATGTTCAGTGATTATGCCCTTCTCCAGAGGCCCTGAGCACCTTGTTTATTCTTCCTAACAGACGCTAAATGGTTCCTTCTCACCCATCCCCACCTCTTCTTTTTAAGATTGATTTGAGGTTTGTTTGCTCTTGTTATTGCAAACCCAAGTAATATAAGATGGCTACTGCTATGAATCTGAATTACCTAGAGAAAGCTCTGCCAAAGTAAACATGCTAGACTCCCTATCCACAATCTCACATACCCTACACTACCAACAAGAGATGAAGCCAAGGCAGGAATTTTGTTTTGACATTTGTTTTTACGAAGTTTCTCTCCTTCCACATACCTCTAATGAGCACACCCCATGGTAATCAAATGAGATGTGTTTGTATTTTTCTAGAGCACAGTGCATGGAAATCTCACGTATTAACAGGCTCTTTCAAATACTGACTCTGCTCTGAAAAGGAAAAAAAAAAAA
>JANHMN010000011.1:34469635-34529226 GCA_030674055.1 Rhabdomys pumilio | reverse complement strand
TCTCTCTCTCTCTCTCTCTCTCTCTCTCTCTCTCTCTCTCTCTCTCACACACACACACACACACACACACACACACACACACACACAGCTGAATCCTCACTGACCTACACTCAAATGTCTTATATCTTGTTCAATCACCTAAAAGTAATTTATTGACCAGTATTCTATGTGGTGCCATGTAACACACTACTTAGAAAGTACATGCAATGATAAAAGTTGATATCAAAAGTCAGAAGTAAAAATAGATGCCAAATCAAGTAGATGCAGTTTTCTAAATAATGCAGACAATTTAAAGAAATTGAAACCAATCTTCTTTGAGGGAGTTTAATGTAGATGTAAGGTTTTTGACGGTCTACTGGTTAGGGATCACAGAAAGCATGTTAAAGGAACAGGATATGCAAGACAAGGAAGTGCTCAAAGCCCAGGGCGTTCTGAGATGTCCAGCTGGCTCAGTGACATTAGAAGAAACTGTGTGAATGTTCATCAGCTGTCTTTTTCAGCAGTATCTTTTTCATTATTTCTCTCTCACTCAGAGCCACCAGTTGATTTTATGAAACAACTTTTTGAAAAGTATATATGCTATTATAACCTTAACTATAAAATACAAATGAATTGGCTTTTTAAAAAGCATATGTGCCCCAGTAGCCTTTACTATAAAACTCAATCTCTGCATCAAGTTTCTATAGCCAGTACATAAAATAGGACAATAGACAAAGCCCTTTGGTACTAGTGGCAATGGGTAGATATCAAATTAATTCTTTTCACATGGTTATTTTGGAATTCCCATAACAAATCTCCCACTTCAAAATAAGAGCACTTGTATTAAGCTAAACTAATAATTCTCACATGCTTATTACTAGCAAGATACTTACTTGAAAATACTTAAGAGTGTGCCATGCCCAAAATAAATGACAAGAACCGTACCTTGTGCAGATTAAATTCTACTGAAAGGAGAGAGGCAAGAAAAACATTAATAAGGGAAATTAATTCTGTAAGTACACTAAAAAAGAGAATTGGATATGATATTTAAATTTTTATATAAATATCTGAATAAGCTTCATTGAGAAAGTAAGTCTATTGTCAGGTAATTTAGTCATTCTGGATTTCTGAAGGCATTGAAGACCTATAGACTCATAGCCAATCCAGGCTATTTACCTTGAGAGAAAAGATCTGAGTGGAGGGTTATCAGCTGACATTTATTCTAAAGCCAAGAAAAAGCCAGGTTCAAAACTAAGTGTTCTAGTCAAGAGAGACGACAGAGGTTCTGGCTAGTCAACAAAAGAATGAACTGGGTATTAAGACTATCTTGTACCTCACTGGTACAAATAGGAATAATTATGCTCTAATTATATTCTGAGAGAAAAGCTTTATTTTAACAGGAAGGGTAATATGTAGGAGGAGCTAAGGGGGAAGGAGCACCGAGAGGAAAAGATGGAGTAAGGAGAGGAGAAGATGAAGTAGATGAGAAGCTAGGTAATGAGAGAGAAAAAGAGAGAGAAAGAGAGAGGGGGCATGGAGGCAGAAGTTCACGTGTCTCCACTAATTAAAGATAGTTTACATAGCTAGGTTGGGTATTAGGTTACACTTCTGATTGAGCATTACCATACTTATAAAGCCCTTGATTAACATTTAAAAAATTGTATAAAAGCCAAATGGAAAGGGGGGGCACAGGATAGGGGTTTTCTAGGGAGGGGAAATGGGGAAAGGGATTGGCATCTGAAATGTAAATAAAATATCCAATAAAAAGAAAGAATATCAATCAGCTATCCCTCTAAGAGTGATGCCACTATTGGACCATGGGGCACCTCTTGCTGGCAGGTCAGTTTGTAGCATGCAGGATCCACCACTGGGAAAACTACTGATGACTTTTATATACTAGCAGGCTGAGGAACTACATTTTGAATCTTTGGTAGTAAACCCGAAGGTTAAACAGGAAAATGTTGGTTACCATAATGGCTGGTGCAGTTGTAGGCGCTAAGGCACTGGGACACTGTCCGGGAGGACAGTGACAGACTGTGAGGGCTGTATACACCTAACAGCAGTACAGGGTGCACAGGGTCAGGGACTGTGGCACCTGCAGCTTTTCTATTCAAGGAAACAAGAGTTAGACATAAATTAAAGTAGGAAAAGATGGGGGAAAAATTCAGAGACAAGTTTTCTCAGGTAGTCAAGGCTTAACTCAAATTCACAATCCTTGTGCCTCTGGCTCTTTACTGCTGTGATTTCAGGTGAATGTGAGCATCCTGAGCAAGAAGAGTTTTGTTGTTTGTTGTTGTTTTCAGAAATGTATTCTTTAAAAACATCACAATTGAAGACTTAGCTGAAAAAAAAAAGAATAAATCGTGTAGTTAACAGAAGATTCTAGGCCACAAATTATTTATTTTTCTTTTATTTTTATATGCATGAGTGTATACATGTGCATGTTTATCTGCTTCACATTCATGCAAGATCCTTCAGAGAAGAGGGCATTACGTCCCCTAGTACTATAGTTAACGCCATCTCTGAGCTGCCAAGTAGGTGCTGGACACTAGACCCAGGTCATTAAGAAATCAGTCAATGCTTCTCTAATCCCTGAGCTGTCTCTCCAGCTCCAAGTATCAATGATTTTACCAGATAAAATTTTAAACAATATGTTTTTCTCCAATCATAATGGAATTAAATAAGAAATTGGTAACAAAAACATGTCCCAATACTTTCCATTTACCTAGAAATTGACTAGCACAGCTCTGAAGAAATTATGGGTCAAAGAAAAATGCAAAGGAGAAATAAGAATGTATTTTAAATTGAGTCAGAATACAGTACATTAGCCAAAAATCTAAAAACAGTATCTTAGAATTTTTATCTTCTACCCACCATAAGGAAAATAAAACCAAAAAAAAAAAAAAAAAAACTGCAGTAAATAGAAAAACAAAGCTCTGAGAGTAAATTGATAAAGTAAAACCACAGAGAAGCAATTGATACTACCAGTGAAACAACAACTGAACAAGAGCACTGGCTGCTCCTGCAAAGGACCTAGATTGAATTCCCAGGACCACATTGTGGTTTACAATCACTCACAACTCCAGTCCTACGGTATCCGTGCTGCCTTCTGACCTCTGTGGACACTGGGTAGCACATGTATCACACACACACACACACACACACACACACACACACACACCTTAAAACAATCATACATATAAAATAAAATGAATAAATATGAAAAATTTTAAAGAGCATACTATGGTAGTAATTATATGACAATGAATTCAACAGATTACATTTGACAATAGTACTTTAAGGCAAACGAGTACATTCCACTCAATAAGAATTCAACATTTTGAAAAGCCCTGTGTCTACTAAAGACAATCAATTTTGGATTCAAAAATTTGTCACAAATGCACAAGAAGCAGATTGTATCACTTTTTTAAATCCTAAAAAGCATTTGAGAAAGAAATAATAACAATTTTGTATATAGATGTTTCATAAAATCCAAGGAAAGTAAATACTACCCAACTTATTATGTGGTAACAAGTTTATGCTGACATAGAAATCAAATAAACACATTACCAGAAAAGAAAATTACAAGTCAATATCTTTCATTGATACAAATGCAATTTTATCACAATGTTAAAATAAACAATTATACCAAATAACATACAAAAGGGCAATAAAATCAAGTGTTAGCATTAGAAAGAAAGACTGATTTGGTGACTCAAAAGCCAAGCACAGTAATTCATCTTAGCATCAAAATAGGTAGAAAATGTACTTGATTATCTCAGCACACAGAGAAAAAACATTCAGCAAAATATAATGTCCTTCATACAAAGGACTAACTAGAAAAAAAAAAGAACTTTCCATGTTTGGAAATGATATCTACAAAATATCAATACATAACATCAGACTGAATGGCTCAACACTACTTATTTGGATGAAAATCTTTAGAATCAGAAATAAAACAAAGATGTCTGTACCCATCTTTTCTAATTGACATATACTGGAGGTTCTATCTATTGCAATAAGAAAAGAAAACAAGACACATTTACACTAGCAGGAAAAATAATATTGCTCACAGATGTCGTAACTGCCCAGAAATCATCAAAAATCTAGTGAAACTCCTAAGAAGAACAAAATTAATATTTGATCAAGGTGGTAGGATTCTGAATTAATATGCTAAAAACATCAATTTTACTATATAGACTATGATAAAGAATTGGTAATTGAAATGCAATTTGTAACCCAAAACATATTGAGATCTTGGAATTAAATCTAAAAAAATTTGCATTATTTGTACACTGAAAACTACAGTATTATTTGAGGGGTTGACTGAGAAAAATGTTAAATAAATATTGTGACAAACTGCATTTATACAACAGAAAATTCAATATTTTTAAGTTTTCATTTCCCTAAAACTATATGATCATGGTTTCAGATACAGAAAAAGCTGTTGAAAAATCCAACAGCTTCTCATGATAAAAGTCCTGGAGAGACTATGGATACAAGGGATACATCTAACCATAATAAAGGCAAATTTACAGCAATGCCTTAGCCAACATCAACTTAAATGGAAAGAAACTCAAAGCATTTCTGTTAAAATCAGACAGAAAACAAGTTTGTCCATTCTCTCTGTACCTATTCAATATAGTACTTGAAGTCTTAGCTGGAAGGAGCTCAAGAGAATACAGAGCAAAAAGAAAGAAGATAAGGTATCTTTATTTGCAGCTGATATAATAATATACATCAGAGAATCTAAAATTTCAACCAGCAAAATCCTCCAGTTGATAAATAGTTTCAGGAAAGTAGTAAAATACAAATTACACACACACACACACACACACACACACACACACACACACACACACAAAGTAGTCTTCCTATATACAAATGACAAGTGGCCCTAGAAAGGAAAGCAATACCTCTCACAATAACCTCAAGCAATATGAAATATTTCAGGGTTACCCTAACGAAGCAGATGAAAGACTCATATGATGAAAACTTTCAGACATTTCAGAAAAAAATTGATGGACACATCAGAAGGTAGAAAGATCTCTTATATTCATGGATCAAAATGATTAATAGGTTAAAAATGGCCATCCTGCCAAAGCAATCTACAGCTTCAATGCAATCCCCATCAAAATCCCACAGATACAATACAAACCAATAATAGACCTATTTGGGTTTTATAAAAAATTTACAAAAGTTAAGCAATAAAAATTTTTTGCCATAGCCACATCATGAAATACTTGTTAACGTTATAAAGAAATGAACTATTTAAATACAAAAAGGCATTGATTAATGTGTTAAGTGTCAAGAGCAAAGTTAATTAAGTCACCTATTAGAAATGTTAGAGAGGAAGGAAAGGGGAACTTTTGTGACACATGAGGAGAGTTTTGAAAGTAAGGGCTACATTTATTGTCCTAGTGGTTTCCAGCCTGATGATAATTTCTACAGCACGAGTCATGATGCTGCTTTCAAGGGTAGTTATACGAATAAGAGTGCAGCCTCTTGGACATCTGCAGTTTTCTGAATATAAATACAATTTCAATATAGCTACAATATTGTAATTGCTGATATCCTTTCTTCCAGAGGCCATCAAATGAGGGGTGAGAATATATACAAATATATACAATCTGTATACAAGTCAAGAGATTTGATTTTTGAGAGAACTCAGAATAGAAGCATAAAGGCAAGAGAGTGAGCATAAAGGCGGATAGGTGGATAGACGGCACTGTGAAAGTCCTTATATGTTCTCAGTTAAGTGTTTCCATTTCTTTGATGAAATAGGAAGCAGGGTTGTTAGCTGAAATGGTAGATGGAGAATGAGATTTATAGGTTTAAGGTAAGAGTACAAAGTAGCATTAAGAGAAAGTCCACAGTAGTCCTGGAAGATACAGTGTGACTCTCAGAGTGGCGAAAATATATTTGATGTTCATTTCTATGAATCTGAAGTGTGACCACAGAATGTTTAGGTATTTCCTATCAGTCCATAGACAGTAATGAAAAAGAGATATTTTTCATTAAAATTGTGACTTTTTCCTCATGTTAAGTGTAATGAAGAAGAAAATAAGCAAAAAAAAAGTATTCATGCCAGCGGCACCCAGTGATTGACAGAGAATTCAGTCCTAATGTTATGATTTCAATATGAAATATTTCTTATAGTTCCATGTGTTTGAACGGGCAATCCTAGGGGGTGGAGCTGCTTTAGGAAGTTGCTGAACTTTGGGAGGACAGAGCATCACTGAAGGAAGTGGTCCATTGGGACAGGCCTTGAGGTTTACAGGCCAACTGTTCCCTGTTCTTTCGTTGTCTCCTGATCTCAAAAGATGAGAGCAAGCAGCTGCCACAGACTCCCACTCCCACAGAACCATCTGCCATCATTTCCGCAAGGCGAGACTGTATCTCCTTAGACCATGAGCCACAATAAGCCTCACTCCCCTTAGCATTTTGGGGGCAGGGGTCAGGTATTTAGTCACATCAATATAGAAGTAGCTAATGGACCTATCCACAAGTGAGGTGTATGAAATCAGTTTATTGACAGAATTATAAATATTTGCAAAGACGATATTTAGTTAGCATCTTTTAAGTAAGAGTTTCAATTGAGCAAAGGAAAAAAATGCTAGAAAACAGTAGTAAAAGCATCATAAAATAGAAGCTGAACCGAAGTAGAAGTCAGGAACGATGGTGGTAAAACTATCAGGTAGTTGGGCCCTAATATCTTTAAAAAAAAAAAAAAATAGTGTCACAACACAGAAGCTGAGGTGACAGCAAAATGATAGAATGTGAGTGACATAAACTTATAATGTAAAATTCCTTTTCCGTTCCAGAAGTATGGGGCTTTCTGAATAAAAGCTATAAGTAGCTCACAGTGTCAAAGGGATCTTAACCTGAGACGTGAAAGAGTAGGCAGAAAGGTTTCTACCGGATGGGAAGAGCTAATCTGAATGCTTCCATAATAGTGTGGGCACATCTGGAATGGGTTCTGATGTTTGATCGTAGTTTCTAGAAAGCACAATATCAAAGAAGCCAGACCTTGGCAGTCTGGTTCTCCTCTCAGTGTGTAGAAAATTAGAATTAGAAGGTGAAGAACCTGCCTTGATGGATTCAAGGTAGATGGTATTGGTGATAATGTAAGCTTAAAGGTAAGGAATAGGTGTCCGGAGCTATCTTCTGGCTCTGTTATATAGGGTCAATGAAGTATCTACATGTGCAGCCCAGGCCATGTGGAAAATTTCTTGGTGAGGCAAGGTCTTAATTACAATGCAAGAGTTCAGTCATGTCCTATTACAGTAAGAGATGGGCTGTGGGAATTGTACCTGCTCATTTTCTACTATTTAGGTAGTTCTGTGAGTCTAGGGAAGCTACAGCCAGGGAAAAAAATCGTCCCTAGTCTATATCCAGTCTAGATTCCTGTCCTTCCTTGACAGCATCCTAAAAGCCCAAAGTCATGCTTTCACTGCAGAGTTTAGGACAGGTTTAAGTGAGCACTGTCAGAGATGGAATAAAAGTCTTTCTGAATATTGCTTGGTAATTATAAGGATAATTTAAAAGAAAATGCTTTGGATAGTTTTAAACATTTTTAACATTTGACTATGCATCTATGTTGTATTTGAAATGGTAACTTCCTATCCATCCAATTCACTCTTGTAGCCTCTAACAGTTAATTGATGACTACTCAGATATTCTAAATTCATGATATACTTTTTGATTTAACCCTCTGTTCTTTCCTTTGTCTGATGTGCTCTTATTTAAGCTCTCCTGAAAACCTTTCCCTAATGTGTCAGATAAGAGGTTTCATTCTTAGTGTGCAGCCTTGTTCAATATGCATGATTCTGTCAGAACTCAAATATGCTAAGTGCTTACACACTTGCATTTCCTGGTAGACAGTAAGTTCTTCAAGGTCAGAGAACCCTGTTTAACTTTCTAACATGAGCACCTCAAGTGCTAGGTCTTGATTAATTAAGTTGAATATAAGGTATTCATTAAGAAGTCTTGAATAGATGCTATTAGTAGCTAGATCCATGAAAAGCTTATCCAAATTTGAAAATATGTGATTTAAATATACTTTCAATTTGTCAAGAACTGGCTTGTTCATATTATACTATTTATAAAATGTTATAAGGAATAAAGTTTAAGAAGGAAACAAAGTGAAATTATTTCTTTTTTACATGGTTTAGTCATAACCATAAATGTAGCATGAGTTAAAGTTCTCAAAATTTCTTCTCAAGTAGAATTTGTTTCTGTGAAAAACTAAAAGATAAAACTATACACTGTTGTCAATGTGACCTAGCACTATTTAGACATCACAGGACAAACAGAAGGTTAATTGGAACCAAAAACAAACTCCATTTTAGTAAACAAAATAAGTTTTTAACCAAACTGTGGAATGTCGAATTAAATACTGTAAGAAATGTGTTCCCATGTGAGACCGTGGTTTGTAAAACTACGACAGATAAAGTTAGTGTTTATTAGAACAGAAACGATTTTGCTGAATTTAGCAACATAGCGAGCTACAGCACAGAAACAATCCTGTATGGTACAATTTACGGCAGGATTCGGAAGCTTGCCAGCCATGAAGGGAAAGGCTAAGTCACAAGCAATTTATTTTATCCAACAGGATTAATTGCTTCCACAGGGTTGGCCCAAGCCAGTGCAAGAAGGAGGGCATCTCAGGAGGTCACTTTAGATTTAAAAACTTAACCGAAGTCTGTGCAAAGCTTTATGCAATCAAACGGTCATAGAAAGACAATAGAGAGAAAGAAGCCTTCCTGGGGTTTAATTGTTAAGGTCTTATTTGAAATTTTCACTCAATCATGTGCCTTTTTGGTTGTGTCACCAGAAAGTTAATGCATAATAATGTCAATAATTTGTTTGAGAGTCAGTAGAAAGAATTACGAGCTGTCAACACTTCCAAAAGCTTCTGCCAGTCATACTGACAGAAGCAATTCACGGGCTTCTTTGCCTGGACACTCACGGAATGTCCAGAATTGACATGCTAGGAAATTCTATTTTCTCAGAACTTATAGTTTATCTCTGAAAATTGGTGTTTCCTATCACTGGGATGAGAAAAAGCTGCAACACCTCTGCCCATATTTCCAGCCTGAAGCATGTGACATCGATGGGGTCTTCATGTCGAGGAAGGCTGCAGGGAGGGCTGAGAGAATGCTAACGACCCTGTTTAAACATGAAGGAACAAGTTTACTTTTTCTCCCTACTTTTCAGAGGAAAGCGGCCTCCTAACGAGATGTTTCAACAACCCTGCACTTCCCACAAACAGAAACTTGAATATTCTCTCAGTCTCTCAGTCCGTTTGGGAAGCTAAAGCTTCTCCCCATGCTGATCCACATCAGCATTAACTGGCATGTATGAAGGCCTAGATTTGCATAACTATGTGTTGAAAAATTATAATTAAAATCTAAAGGCAATTCTCCCCGGAATTACATTTACATAGTATTTCTTAAACTATGGGAGAAATCATATCCAGATGATTATCCACAGTTGTTGGAGCACAGCAGTAGCAGGAGCCGTGAATACGTAGCGTGACCAAACTACCCAGAATTCCGTTCAATCAACTTCATGCTAAAGAGTGAAAGATAGTAATGGTCCTCCATTTGTCTATAATCTGTCTTTTAAATGTAGCAACTAGAAGATACCGAATTTAAATTCATGACATAGCAGAAGTGCGAAGAATCTCAGACCTCAACCACAGCTCCCGTCTCTTTCAGCTAGGTTCAGCGTAATTGTAACACTACTCCCTATTGATCACATGTGACCGGTGACGTTAGCAAATCCAGCAAAAACTGACTATTGTTTTCACAATTCATCCTTAGAGAGCTAAAAACATACTAATAACACAGGCAATTCCCCTACTTCCTACAGTTTAAGTAAGTTAAGGTCAGCCTGTCACATTAAAAAAAAAAATGAATTAATGTCATAAAATACCATGACCATCAGTCATACCTCCTAACACTTCACAAAAGCAGACCAGCAGGATTTCATCCAGGATGGGTCGAAGCTCCACACCCGTGCAATGATGAGGCTGACAGAGACAGAGATCACAAGACAATGAGCTGCTCTCTCAGAAGTCCTGACAAGCAGAGTTGTAGGAGATTGCCAGTTTCCACATCCATGCACAGTCCGGAGGATGAGGAATGAAAATAGAAGTGAAGCTAGTCACAGTGACGAATCCTTGTGACTCCAGCACTCTTGAGGCAGAGGCAAGAACGTTTCAAATTTAAGGACAGCCTGGGCTACATGCCTAGATACTAAATGAATAAATAAATAAATGTGACTTTTAAAACTAAGAAATAACGCTTCACATCATTATAGCATATATATTCTCTTTTTAAATAATAATTGTATTTATTCCTAAAAATTTTCATACATGTATATGATATGTTTTGATCATTTCCACTCTGATTGTATGTCGCAAAATTCCCCTGCTCCTTCCCCACATCTCTGAGTCCTCTTACTATTTTTTAATGACCAACTATAGCCAATCAATAGCTTACTGATTCTGATGGATTTTTTTTTTTTTTGGATGCTCGTTCTTCCTCTGACTGGGAATTCCTAAGCCCTGAGTATAATCTTCTTAACGAAGGATTTTACTCAGATTGTCAAAAACCTTAGTGAGTTTGGGCTCCTTGATATTAAATTGGTAATAGCAGAAATGTATAGGCACATATAAAATGTAACTTCACTTGTCTTGGTTTGCCATGGGATATGTTGAAAAATTAAAATATTTCCATGTGTAAATTTCATAGCAATAGAAAATTTTGCTAGAGAAAATCCGGTGTCTTCCTATGTTATGTTTGTTACCACAAAGGACCCCTTTCTGCTAAGTCTGGGGGTGATAGGTGTGAATTGAGTTATCCTAGCAGCAAATATGTTGCTTTAATTGCATTCTTAAAAGTCTTATTAACATTTTATTGTAACACAGGTTGGACCTCATCCCTATGAATATTTCATAATGAAAACTGCGCTTCACATAACTTCATTTTTCTCCTTTGTAGCAACTGGTAAATTGAGTTCATCATCTTCAGCTCTCTAGCAATTATCCCACTGCTGTGTGTCATGGTGACGATGGCAGTGGAGGGTGGAGGGCACTGGGAAGCATGAATAACAACTAGATATACCTTGGGGAGGATTTCAGTCTCTAACCTCCAAACTTATCATTCTCAAAACGTGTTACTCTGAAGCATAATGATACAAATGAGGTGGGAGGACCTACTGGTAACCTACAAACCAGGGGGGAGGGAATATTTAGTTCAATTAAAATCCACACCAAGAACATCTACGGAATCACGCTGAGTCATGCAGTTTATGGCAAAAAGAGGCTTAGTGAACCAGCACAAATGCTAGAATACAAGGTTCTCGGTGACTTCTGTCAATTTGAGAAGCAGTAAGAAAAGGAGAGAATCACATGTTTTATCACAAAATGTTGTGGAATATTTGACACTCAGAATCAAAAATGGCAGGGCTTTTTCTCAGATTTTTTTTAATGGTTATTTATCTTTCAGAAATAAACATTAGGAATTGATTTATTATTGTGTATGTAAATCTGAGGAGGATAAAAATTCATTATTTTTTATTTTTGTCAAGGGTCAGGGTCATTTAGTTCTTATATTTGGTTCTTTTCTTCTATAGTTCCTATTAGTTTGTCTCACCTACAGTTCTTGTTTTTTAATCTAGATGAATATAGTTGCATAACTAAGTATATTTTTGACATTTACACCACAGAATATTATTTAATACTTCAGCATTGGAATATTTAAATTTAATTAGCTAGCTAAATTTTCATAATATATGGGAATGAAAATGAGTTATAAAATGCTACACACAGAGTAATATTATATATGCCCAAACACTACTCATACATAATCTATGTAATTTGGTTTCTCTAAGTTCTAAGCTCCTAAAACTTCATCTGAGAACCTTAAAGTTTTTGTATGAGTTAACTAAAAGGAAACAAATTTCCTAAGTTTTCAAGATTAAATTTAACTCTAAGATTACCATGATCTAAGAAACAGTTGTCAATGTAACAACAAAGACATTTTTCCAATCGTTCTTTCCCAACATCAACTGAGAGTTGCTAGAAAGTCACAGGATCTTTCTCTATTCCATCCCTTCAGTTTAAAGTACATTGGCTATCTTGAGCCTAAAGTAATGTCTAAATAAAATCAGGCAATAGGGAAGAAAAATATTCCAAGATATTTTCCCTACCAGCAATGACTGGAATACCCTGCAGAATATTAAATATTAATATATCTTAGGCAATATTAACCTTGTGAGACTATCTACTTAGAAAAGAGTTCCAAGTTTGGAATTTTTCAAACACCATAGGTTGAATTAAAGAACCATATTTCACATCAATATGTTTAAAGTTCAAAAAAGTTACACAGTAATATCTGTTGAGCATGGTTTAGTTGTCCCTCTAGGCACCAAGCCCACCTTCAAAATGCTCACAAGCATCTAATAGATTTCAGCAGCTACCCTGCTCTTACGCTGGTTGGCTCCTATGATTCCACTATTTCTCACACATTACTCAATCCAATACAAAATACTGTTAATTTTATAAAAGGTGATTTAATTTCTGTACATTTTCTTTACTTTTGTCTTTTCTACTCTTCTATATTTTACCATGGTTAACCTTCATGAATGCACATATGGTCCTCTATCCAGGACTTTCTTATCTAATTTTTCAGTCTACATTCATTTATTTAAGTTGATCTAAGAAAATATCATAAGCTTGGGGGCTTAAAGACCAGAAATTTATTTGCTTATATTTCTGAAGGCTAGAGCATGATCAAGGTGCTGGCCATTCTTCCTGACTTTACAGATGTATGCTCACATGGCCCCTCTCTGTGCATGGAGAGGAAGGAGGACAGAGAGAACATTCTCATGTCTCTCTGTCAACTTATACAGAACCACTCCAACAGATTAATTCCTTTCCATTAATTTTTACCATCATTTAATAGCCCTTGTTCCCACACACTGTCATATTGGAAGTTAGGATCTCAGCATATAAATGTTAGGAGACATAAATCAGTCCAAAATACTCTCCTGCTCTAATTTCATATTGCAACCAAAAGGTTCATTTGAAAACTTGATAACAATCTGTAAGCACACCTCTCAGAGGCCCAACAAGCAGCTGAAAGAGTTAGACACAGATACTTACACTCAACCAATGGACAGAAGCAAGGGACCCCTGTGGTTGAATTAAGGAAAGGCTGGAAAAAGCTGAGAAGGAGGGTGACCCCTTAAGACCAGCAGTCTCAATTAACCCAGATCCCTGAGATCTCTCAGACACTGAGCTATCAAGCAGGCACTGTACACCAGCTGATATGAGGCCCCCAACACATATACAGCAGGGGACTTCCTGGTCTGGCTTCAGTGAGAGAAGAAGCACCTAACCTGGAGAGACTTGAGGCCCCAGGGAGTAGGGAGGCCTGGCAGGGATGGGGACATGCTCCTGAAGACTGGAGAGGAGGAACTGTCTGAGGGTGGGTCAGGAGGGGGATAACAACCGAACTGTAAAAAAGAGATTAAAGAAAATTTTAAGAAATGAAAAAAGAAAGACTCTAAATGATTCAAACTAAACTTTAAACAATATTTCTAAGTGTTAAAATGCTTTAGAATGTTGGAGAGCCAGATCCACAAAATAAACACAGTTTTTCAGTGATATTAGTATTCTAAAAAAATTTTTTTTGATAACAGAATAAATGATCAAAACTGTACTTAGACAATAGTGATGATTAGAAGCATGATGTCACTGTCCTTCAAAAATGTTCTTAATAAAAAATTATTAATTTCTAGCCTGTTCTATCATCTGCTTTCCTCACCAACCAACTGAATGGTGTGTGTGCTTCCACTGTGTTTCTTTGGTTTCCTCCAATATCATCCCATCAACTCATCTTTTGGTCCTGATGCATGTAGCCTCGTTCCTACATTGGCTAGCCTTCCTTCTTCTACTAGGAAACCATCTCTAAAACATTTACAAGCTTTCTAAAACATTATAATGTCCTATATCTTATATGCAACGTAACTATCAATCAACATTATATATTCATGCAATCCATTGATTATTATTATAGGGCCAACTCCTATAGCCAGGCAGGACCCACAATAGAGAGACAAGAACACCAACCTACTCACAAATCTTTCAACCCAAAATTTGTCCTGTCTAAAAGAAATACAGGTAAGAAGATGGAGCAGAGACTAAAGGAATGGCCAGCCAATAACTGGCCCAACTTGAAATCCAGACCATGGGCAAGCACTAATCCATGGCATTATTAATGATACTCTGTTATTCTTGCAAACAGGAGTCTAGCATAACTTTCCTCTAAGAAGCTCTATCCAGCATCTGACTGAAACAGATGCAAATACCCACAGCCAAACACTGGATGGAGGTCAGGGACTCTTATGGAAGAGTTGGGGAGGATTAAAGGCCCTGAAGGGGATGGGAACCCCACAGGAGGACCAACAGAGTCAACTAACCTGAACCTCTGGAAGCTCTCAGAAACTGAGCCACCAAACAAGGAACATGCAGGGGCTGGAATGAGACCCCTGGCACATATGTAGGCAATGTGCAGCTCAGTCTCAATGTGGGACTCCAACAACTGGAATAGAGGTTCTTCTTAAAGCTGTAGTCTGATTGTCATGTTTATTCCCCAATAGTACTGCCTTCTCTGACCTCTGTGGGAGAGGATGGGACCAATCTGACAGAGACTTGATGCATCAGGGTGTGGGGATGCACAAAGTGGGGCACCCTCTCAGAAGAGAAGGGGAGAAGGGATGAGAGAAGAATCTCAGTGAGAAGGGACATGGTGGGAAACACTTGAGATGTTAATTAATTTTTAAATTTTTTAAATTTATTATTTAATCATTTTTTTACAGTCCAGACTTTATTCCCTTTCAGTTCATCCTCTAAATGTCCCACATCTCATACCTCCTCCCAACCCTTGTCTCTGAGAGAATGTCCCCATCCCTCCAACCCCATCCCACCAGACTTCCCTACTCCCTGGGGCCTCGAGTCTCTTGAAAGTTAAATGCATCTTCTCTGAGTCCAGACCCAGCAGTCCTCTCCTGTATATGTGTTGAGGGGCTCATATCAGCTGATATATGCTGCCTGGTTAGTAGCTCAATATCTGAGAGATCTCAGGGGTCCAGGTTAGTAGAGACTGTTGGTCTTCCTGTAGAGTCACCCTCCTCCTCAGCTTCTTCCAGTTTTTTCCTAATTCAACCACAGGGGTCACCAGCTTCTGTTTATCGGTTGGGTGTAAATATCTGCATCTTACTCTTTCAGCTGCTTGTTGGGTCTTTCTGACGGCAGTCATGTTAGGTTTCTTTTTGTGAGCATGCCATAGTATCAGTAATAGTGTCATGCTTTGGGGCCTCTCCTTGATCTGGATCCCACTTTGGGCCTATCACTGAAACTCATTTTCCTCAGTCTCTTCTCCATTTTTGTCCCTGCAGTTCTTTCAGACAGGAACAATTCTGGATCAGAGTTTTTGACTGTGGGATGGCAACCCCATCCCTCTACTTGATGGCCTGTCTTCTATTGGAGGTAGACTTTACAAATTCTCTCTCCCCACTGTAGGGCATTTCATCTAAGGTCTCTCCCTTTGAGTCCTGAAAGTCTCTCACCTCCCAGGTCTCCGGTACATTCTAGAGGGTCCCCCCAACCTCCTACCTCTCAGGGTTGCCTGTTTCCATTCTTTCTGCTGGCCCTCAGGGAATCAGTCCTGTTCCCCTCACCCAATACCTGATCATGTTCCCTTCTTCCCCTTCCTTACCCTTTTCCCACCCAGATCCTTCCCTCCCTCCCTCCCTCCCCTCCTCCCTCTCGCCTTCCCTCCTGCAATTGCTTTCTTCTCCCTCCCAAACAGGATTGAGGCTAGAGAGGTAGCTCAAAGGTTAAAAGCACTGACTGCTCTTCCAGGAGACTTGGATTCAATTCCCAGAAGACTAATGGTGGGTGGCTCACAACAATATAAATATACAGTTCCAGGAAATTGGCCACCTTCTTCTGGCCTCTATGGGCACTCCATGCATGTATTGCCCAAATACATATACAGGAAGACAGCAGACACATAAAATAAAGACAAAGATAAAAATAAATATAAAGAAAAATGAATATCCAAAAACTAAATTTTTTAAATTTTTTTATTGGATATTTTATTTACATTTCAGATACCATCCTCTTTCCCCATTTCCCCTCCCTAGAAAACCCCTATCCCATGCCCCCTTTTCCTTTTTGATTTTATACAAATTTTTTAATGTTAACCAAAAGCTTTATAAGTTTGGTAATGCTCAATATCAATCAGACATGTAACCCAATACCCAACCTAGATATATCAACTATCTTTGACTGGTGGAGACATGTGAACATCTGCTTCCATGTTTGTGCCCCCCCTTTCTCTCTCTCATCATCTAGCTCCTCCTCTCCTTCTCCTCTTGCTCCTCCTCTTCCTCTTTGCACTCAGCCCATCTTAGCTCCTCCTACATATCACCCTTCCTGTTAAAATAGAACTTTTCTCTCAAAATACAGTTAGAGTATAACTATACCAATTTATGTCAGTAAGGTGTAAGATAGATCCAATACCCAGTCCATCATTTTGTTGAGTAAGCAGAGCCTCTGTCATCTCTCCTAACTAAACAACTTAGTTCTAAACCTGGCTTTTTTTCTTAGCTTTAGAATGAATGTCAGCTGAAAACCATCCTCTCAAATCTTTTCTCTCAAAGTAAATAGCAAGGATTGGCTATGAGACTATAAGTTTTCAACTCTGTCAGAAATCCAGAATGACTGACTTCACTGAAATTATGGGAAGCACAAAGCATAGCTTCTAAAATTAGTCAATTTGTAGAGATCGCTGAACAGTTCCTATACTACAGAAGGTTGGAGCATCTGATCTTCAACCTTCTGGCCCAGGATCATCTGACAGACCTAGTGATGCAAAATTATTAAGGGCTAATTACTTTGTTTTGGCAGATATAATCAGTCAACTATTCTGCAAGTGTGTCCTTTTCTGGACAGTAATTTGTCTGTAGATGGAAAGAGGCAATTCTTGCCTAGTGGGTGTTTCACCACAATTGGAATAACTCCACAAATGCTCAATTTCTTCTTAGAATCCAAGACAGGAAGCTGTCAGGAGCAAACAGGTCTCTAATCAAAATGAACATTAATACAGAAATGTTTGTAACGTCAAAAACTAAATTTTACCTGAAGATCTGAGAGTATTCTCTTGAAGATGGCTTTAAGGACCAAAGACGCTGGAAGATCAACACTCACATATTCACAGAAGATGAATGTGGGCTATTCTTAGAAGGAAAAAGGGTTGGCCAATTATCCAATTCCAACTAATAAAATTTCATGTTTTTCATATTTCTCAGGGATTCAATTTAGAGAAAAAATTATGAGTAAACCAAGACTGAGAATCGGTGTGAGAAGAAGTTGTTCATGCCACTCATAGAGTCTCCATGCCCCTTATTGGGTCAGGTGGCAGAGGGGTCTGGGACTCAAGACATAAACCTTCATGAATTTGTTCTTCTGTGATCAGCACAGTACATATTCATTGGATTAAATAGTTTGATTTTATATAATGACTTAATAAGCAAATAAATATTATATGCAAGATTATGGATATAATATTTATCCTTCTTAAATCAAACTGTTCAAGTACATAAAATCATTTGCATGTACACAATTAATATGCTCAATATAAGAGATGCTTATGTATTCATTAGAATAATTTTTATGGCACATCACCTACTTAGCAAGGATTTGGGTGCAATTAAACATAAATCATATTATAGAGAGATGACTTAATACAAACATTTAGAAAGTTGTTGATTAGCCACTTAAAAATTGATTGTTTCATTGTTTCTGTCTAACTTGTATCTATTCTCCTGTATAGATATAGGTATGCTAGAAATTAGGTCAAATACAATATATTCCATGTGTTTCTGAAAACAAAATAAATTTCAGGTTTCTCTAAACTTCCCCTAGTTGAAATTTTCAGAAATTCACACTGTTTTTGCTCTACTTGTTTAGAATTAATATAGCAATGATTGCTGCTACCAGAAACATGTGAGAGAAAGGCTGAGTTACTGAAATGGCCTAAGGTGAAACGGACCCTTATTCTCAGACCCCCACATTTACCCGAGTCCGTTCCAGCCAGGGATGAATCTAAATGCATCAAATGGGGGCCTCGTCAGAAAGGACAGTTGATGTCTACAGAAAGGTCCATCTACCGTGTTTCTAAAGACAGACCAGAGATGCTTAGAATAATATAAACCTTAACGACAAATCCAAAAAGTTCTCTAAACATGGAAGAGAAATGAAGCATGAGCAGACAGGGCAAAAGTTGAAAAGAATCAGACAAGCTAGAAACCAGGGAAGAAAGTAGAGGCTGTTGAGCTTCACTAGGTCAGTGGTAAATTTTGACAAAATAAATGGAATATCAACTCCAAAGAACTTGACACACAATGCCTGACATATTTAGCTTTTCAAAAGCATTTTTTCACAGGCATTAACTCAGTAGGTTTTTCCAGGAAATAAAAATACTATGCATTTAGCATTCTCCCTTAGTTCTTTTCTTCTTTCTTTCCTCAAAGAAATATAGTCCTGCAATGCAAACTTTCCTGAGTGTATGAGTGTGTGTCTGTGTGTGTGTGTGTGTGTGTGTGTGTGTGTGTGTGTGTGTGCGCGTGCGCGCTCGCACATGCGAGGTGAGAGACAGACAGACAGAGAGAGAGAGAGAGAGAGAGAGAGAGAATTAAAGCCCCATGAAAATGAGATTTTATGTCAGAAAAGAGTAAAATAGACTCAACAAAAAAAATCTATCAAAAATATATTTTGTGGTACCAACACAAGTTTTAAATGCAAGCATATTTCTTTTCTCATCCAGAGGGCATTCAATAAATGTTTGCTGATGGAGAATTCCTAAGTGTTGACTAAACTTCCAATGCATTTCCTGTCATTTATCAGATGCCATGGGGCATTTTGTATAATACTTAATTAGTACAGTCAGTGTTCATCAAGAAATCAATTAAAATGCAAGCTGCCTGCAGGCCAACCAGCTCCCTTGATGATGAGGACAGCATATTCTCTCCTGACCAAACAGATCTGTTTTTATTAAACAATTCTCTAAAGATATCATTTGCACCTGCTCCTGAACTCCAAATACATCTTTGAAGCAGAGTCATAAATCAACACTTGCATGCCTCCCCACCACCTCTTCTTCTCATGAACCATATTGGAATAAGAATGATGATGCTAGCCTCTTAAGTAAAACAAAAAATATTATTAAAGTAAATAATTAAAAGCCGGTAGGTATACATAGATAATATCTGTATAATAGAAAGTGTAGATGCATCTTAGCCAGAATGTCTGATGCATTAATAAATGACAAACAGCCAAGGCTACTACAGCATAGAAGAATTCTGATGAGCCGTCAGCTCACACCCTTCACTCAACTAGTGTTTGCATCACACAAGACACCTAGAAAATTCTTGCATTTCATATCAAGACAAACCTATGAAGTTGAATTTTACTTTTGTTGTCAATATATAAACAAAAGACGAAAATCAGAAACTGAAACCAGTACGTTGAAGTTGATCAAGCTCATGGCACTAAGAAGAGGTGTACTGGATTCAGTACCAGTCCCATCTGCGAAACCTCTTGTCTCCAAACATTCAAGAGGTTTCTGCATTTACATAGAACATGTGAATTGTGAGATAATTTCAGGCTTTTTAAAAGATCACTATCTGCCATCCTCTATGAGATTGGAACAGGTTTACGTTGCATGCAAACTTCAGTAGTAAGGCCTTTCCTTTGGGCTCAATTCCTACATATAAAAATTTAACAATATAAATCTTATTCAGAACTCAAAACACATAGGGTCTAAGGTTTTTTTAATGATTTTTTTCTTTCTCCATTTATTGTGAAGGATAGTTTTCCTGAGTATAGTAGTCTGGGCTGATGTCTGTGATCTCTTAAAATCCTTTCTGGCTTTCAGAGACTCCATGAGAAGTGAGCTATTATTCTAGTGGGCCTGCCTTTATATGTTACCTCATCCCCTGCATTCTCTAATATTCTATCTTATTTATAGACTTTGTCTTTTTGTTGTTTCCCAGATGTCCTGGATATTTTGTGTCTAGATTTTTCCAGACTCAATATTTTCTATGACTGAGTTATCCATTTTTTAAACTTCTCTTCAACACATGAATTTTTTCTTTTGTTTGTTTTTGTTTGCTTTTCTTCCATGTCTTGTAATCTGTTAGTGAAGTTTATCTGTTTGGTTTTTTTGTTTGTTTCTCTCTTTTGTTTTTATTTATTGATTTACTTTTATTTTTTAAAAATATGTATTTATTTTATTAGACTGTAATTACATCATTTCTCCACTTCCTTATCTGTTTGTTTTTTGACATCCTAAATTTTTATTTCCAGTTTCATTTAAGTTTGTATTCTATTTAGTGGTTCTATTTCTTTGTTAAATGCTGCTTTTATGTCTTGAATCATCATTTCATTCAACTGTTTGTGTTTTCGAAGCCATCATTTGATTTATTCATATACTTTTTCTGGTTCTTAGACATAATCATAACTGCTACTTTAGAGTCATTTTTTATTCTATGATTCAGTAATATTGAATTTTTCAGGGCCCTACTACAACAGAGTTTCTGGTTTCTGGTGAAGATGTATTATCTTGGCTATTCATGTTTGTGTTTCTGTGCGGTGGTCGAGTGTCTGAAGTTATGATTTTTAAGGTATTTCTTCCTGTCTATATTTGGTCTAGTCTTTGTTGGGTTAGTTTCTGTTTGTTATTGCCTTCCTAGCCTGTAGGGTTTCTGGTAGAGAGTGACTCTGCCAGTGAGTAATCAGCAGAGAGATATGCTGATGGGCTAGGGAAAAGGGCTAAGACAGGCTGTGGGCAGAACTTGGTGAGATTGGGATCCCCACCCAGAATCAAAATCCCCAGGGAATAGATGTGTGGTAGAAGGATGAAATTTTGCTGGCAGGCTGTATTAGGGCAAAGAGTAAGTCTGGAGACAGGAAAGAACAACATAGGGGAACAGTGGGTACACACTAAGGGATGAGTATTGCCCAGATTTAAAACCAGCAATATTCTGCTCTCCAAGGTCTGATTCAGTCACAAATACCACATCAATGAGAAATTGTAGGTGCCATTCGATCTCCATTAACTTACAACTGCATTTTTCCAAGGTCTCAGGTGACTCTCCTGCACACTAGAGTTCAAGAAGCATGACTTTGGCCTCACTGAAATTTGAAGTTCTGGTGGTTTCTGTTATTCCTCCAGTTTGAGAAGTGGACTGGTTCTGGGGTCATCCTGAACACCTGGCTTTAGCTTATTAGTCTAATACTCACCTATGTAACTGTACAGTGCATTCCCTTCATCAGGAAAGAGGAGGACGCAGGGCTCCACAAAGCAAATAAGAATCTAGCAGAGCTCAGTATGGATGACTACGTTTTCTGAAACGTATTATTACAGAAAACATTAGATACCAGACCATGTCCTACTGAAATGGAAGTATCTTTATCCAGAAGAAAATTAATTATTCAATTCCTCCATGACCAAAAGACTGAAGGGCTACATGTTTTCCAGTCTTAAATAGTTTTGAATATGTATGAGTACCAACATCAATTGTCCAAGTCATCTTCAATGTTGATGCATGTGGATAATTCTGCTCCTAAAACTTAAGGTTGCTATAAATTTATAATATGGTTTTCAAATGATGTATTTTGTTCTGAAATAATAACCTGCTTGTGGAATATATATACATATATACATATATACACACAGAGATACATATATATATATGTATATATGCATTATGCATCCTGAATTGTGTTTCAAACATTTCTAACAGCAATAGATAGCTACAAGTTTGCAGTAGCTTTGAATTTTTTTTCGGATGCATATGGAGTCGGGAGTGAATGAAATATCTCACATAGTCAGAAAGCCATGAATAGGCAAGCAGAAAGAGCATCAAGTTCAGATCAGCATGTTTGCGAATGGATAAGATCTAGTGCCAATGTTAGAGTGATCACCAACAAACTGGAAGGTCAAAGAGAGAAGCCAAGCCGTTACAACTAATGTCCTATGGCTGTGACACTAGACCCCTACTGAAGTGCCACCTGGCAGCTCAGCTCTTTTGATTAGCAACAACTGTAGTCCATTCTAACTATAATGAGTTGCTGTGTAAACAGTATGGTCCCAAAAGCAACAGCATCCTTAAGTTATAAAACAAGATCTTTCAAAAAAAATTAAGCAGGGATGAAGAAAATGCAAAGTCCCAGGAATAAATCTTGATTGATAGCAGGCAACTCATAAATACTTGTTTACAGGTTTTAAGTGGATAGTCAGTGAATCAATAGAAGTGATAATCGCAACCACTCTCCACCTGGCTTCGTTCCAGCCTCCTCTTCACTGCTCAGATGTTGAGGGTGTTTGGTTTTGGTGTGTGATTCCTTTTCTCAGAAGCAATGAGGTGCCAATAACATGGAATCTTGTTATCTGACGAGCGTTTCTGCTGGAATGGATCTCATCCACAGAACGCATGAAATAAGAAATAAAGTTGCAACCGGTTTTAGTGAACTGAAGTAGAATCTGTAATGCAGAAAATTGAAAAGTAAATTTATAATTGTCACAAAACTTCCAGCAGTGCAGCAAAGCATGTGCCCTTGAAAGGAAGAAGCAATGAGTTTTCTATAATTGAAGAGACGATTGTAAGCCAAGACACAAAAACAGGATTTTTATGCAGCAGGGAAAGAGATACGGATGGAATTACAGTCTTGTCAGGCTACATCCACACAGCTATTAACTTTGCCAGCTATAATACCACCTTAGAAAATATGAGATGCATATCATGTTATATATGTCCAGTTTAAAACTCTATGTAAATCTTCCAAGAGCTTAGATAAAAATGAATATTAAAAATTGACAATATCAAAAATATTTACTAACAACCTAAGTATAAAGCAGTCACAAATATCTGGCAGAAGGCAGATAGCTACATTAGCCAGGGAAGCAACCAGACTTGTGGGACTTTTCTCTGTTCTACTGAGATCACTTGTGGAATTACATTATATGAGAGAAAATGATCTCACTACCATCTCTACATTTTCACACGAACGTGTCTACAGCAGGCACAGAAACGTGATTAGTGCCTTTTCTAAAATGTATGTAATGCTTTGAAGAAAGAGAGTAGCCATCATGTCTTTGGGAAAAATAAATTAGTGAAATAAAGTCTCTTGTTGAAACATTCAGGATATGACATTGCAGAAGTCATGTCCCGTAGTAAGAGGTTAGAGTAGAAATGGGAAGAAAAGCTGACCTGGTTTCCCAGAACAAAAGGCATTAGGTGTTTCAGTATTCCAAAGCAGAATGATTGTGTAGGCAATAAATTATAATAAAATTTGTAGCTTCAGTGCAAGTGCATAAGAGCATAAGGAATTACCAAATTAGAGCAAGTGTGTGATTTATCTAGGGTAGTGTTCAGACTCTTAAAGTGATAGCCACTGAATTCATAATTGGTAAACCCAAGTACCTCCCCACACCTAAGGTTGTGCATTGGGCTTTCATCTTAGGTATAAGATGTCAAAGTTCATACCCAGTCCACGGTTCTATGAATTATATACCCAACACCTGACAACTATTTTTTTAATAAAAAAATTGTAAACCTGATGATCAAAAGTATAAAGAATATGCAAAGTAATACCCTATTTTGTGTGTTATAGGTTCCTCATGAATTCATAAATCAGAAAGTGGGAAAACTAGGGAGTTCAAGGGAAGAAGGGGAGGAGTCGTAGGTTTTTAATCTCCCTAAATTCCTAAACTTAAATTTAATTTAAATTTAAACTTCTCAATTTAAAGGTAAATGTTGAAAAAAAAACTGTCCGCTAAAGTAATTTTTGACAAATATTAAATCATTCCCATTAAACAGCATGTGTATTTTTTTTTCTGACTTTCATTCTGCCTCTCAGAAGTACACCACAGGAGACATGAACCTGAGATGAAAACAATGTCCTTGAGACATGCACAGGTAACAGGCATTACACCAGAAGGGGGCATTACTGAAAGGAGCAACTGTGAGGTGATGGCGGGTAATGCCAAGGGAGAAGAGCAGAACTAGGAATTCAGCAGAATGAAGCAGGAAAGGCAGTACTGCCTGTAAATTAAACTTCACTGTAAAAGGATGACACTGGCTCTGATCCTGTCAGGCTAAGGTACTTTGGTGGCACACAGTAATCTGAGAATTATAAGCAATTTGCAAACCACAGGTCCGCATGCCTGCCTGCCCATTTCTAACCGTGTGATGGCTAATCAGGGATTTTTCAAGGGAAAAAACAAAATTCCAAAATATCAGTTCCATGAATCCCTGCCAAAACCAAGAGCGGCTTATTCCCTGCCAGTGAAAGGCCCCTGTGAGCCAAAGCAAGACCATACAATGAGTCCTCTGTCATTAACAGTACCTCTGCCCTACACACGCTTCTCTGAAAGCCTTACTCTTGGGCAGAATACAGACTTCTCCTTTTCCCACACTGTTTCTTTGATTTAGATGTTGTCCTCTATCCCCTCAGCTGCTTGAGCACAGCCTTTAGGCCTCTTCCTTCCCTGTTACTACCCTCTCTCAGTTTGCCAGAATCCCCCACCACTCTGCCACTCTCCTCTTCTATGCCCATGGAGAGCACTGCCCAAATATCTCCTCTATACTAATCATCAGTAATTTATAGTTCTTGCTATGTACCAGTGTACACATATACTGGTACATGTAGCGTATTCTAGCATTAAGGCCATCCCTATGCATTTCTTACTATTACAACCCACACTTAACCCAAGAAAAACCTGAGTTCAGAATGAAACCCTTTAGTCCTGTCTCACAAGAGCTAAGTGTCTAATTCAGGCAAGTCTGACCCACTCTTATGTCACTGTGGAAGACTGTACAGTTCTTGTTATGTGACTCTTTAACATTTCTTCTGGTGGTATTGGTTGCTTGTCATCAGGCTTGATACTAGGGAGTGTATTCGTGAATAAAAAATTAAAAGATATTATAAATAACGTTTTTAGAGAATTTTCCGTTAATTTGAAGTGAAGGGAAATGAGTTATAGAGTGTTATCACCACCGAAAAAGTGCTCTGAAGGTCAAAAACAAGATGTGGTTAGAAAGTGCAGAAATAATAAGGAAGGTTACTGAATGGCCAGGAATGAGGGGCAGGAAGAAGCTGATCACATACTGAGCATTGAACTAAATAAGCTCTTCAGGGAGAACAATACAGGAGAATGTGGCAAAGTTGAAAGCCCTTCCCATTTCTGGAAACTAGAGATTTAGGGAAACGTCCCTACGCCAGCAACCTCAAGAATATACTCAGTAAGTTCTCCTGGTACCTCCATGGAAGGGTATCAGTGAAAAGTGAAGACGGAAGATTCAGACAGCACATTTGGGATGAGAGACAAATAAAGAAGCTTGGTATGCCCAAGTTTATCTTGGGGCTTCTGCTATAAGCATTAGGTTAAATGGAAGAAGAGTTAGGGCAGAGGACACGAGGATGCTTAAGGAAGCAGCCCTGGTCAAGGCAGATCCCATCATCATTGTGGCAGCTCATGCCTTCTAAGTCATCACGAACCATTGATCTGTCACCACCTAAGGGGACCAATACTCTAGGTGTAGCATCTGTCTTGCCTGCCAAGCCCAGGCACTCCTGAAATACAAAGTGATTACAAGTTCAGAAAAATGACTATTCTTTTAGCCTTAAGTGGGAGAGGATGGACAGACCCTGGCTAATACACCTGTCTGTGCAGACAAGCAAGTGACTGTAAGTGAAAGAAAGATGAAAGCAGAGATGCCAAGCTTTCCTTTCACTTTGGGTACCTTGATAATGCTTCTGAACAAAAGCAACTTTGAAGCGCCTGTTACTAGATAATTAGTCTTGAGTATATAATTCAAATATGGCTTAATCTGCTCCTCAAAGAGATACCATAATAGAACCCCCAGAAACACATTGAGCTCAGAGAAAAAATAAAACATCTCTCTTTTGTAGGTGGTGGCCCTTAAAAGAAGACTTGAGTTTCAAATACTAGGATCCTCCTACCGCAGCTCCAATGTAGACAGTTTGTTTATATCGCTGATAGAGCCTGAGACAATAAACAAAAACATACTTTGTCCAGCAAGGAGAGCATGGGAAGCAAGCCCAACATCCTCTGCCTGGATGCATACAAAATGTAGGGAAGAAAGTCCTGAAAGCGATTCCAGTCCCCTCAGCAGAGAGCTTTAGAGCTAACCACTGGATGGTAAAGCCTGCACTATCAATGACAATAATTAAGAGAAAGGTCAAAGGCCAAGAACAAACAGCGTGTGACAGCAGCAGGATACTTGCATGGGAAGAAGGAAAGCTTCTGCCAAATGTGTCCCTCTGGTGCCAGCACACTGATGCCATCTGGAGGAATGCCATGGAGGTGTGTGATTCAACTCAGATTACACAACATGATGGTGACTGACTTGGTCCAAAAAAATTTTATAGTTTTAATGTGGTTTTCCCTTTGTGTTTGAAGTTTAAAGTCTACTCATATTTGTTTAGGAGTCTAAACATACTTGCAAATATGCATAATTAAAATATTAAATTTCCCCTGCCCTTTATCTTTACTTCCCTTCACAGTCTCTTAAGAGGTCTTGCAGGACATCTCACATGGGACAATAATGACACTGCCATTGCTATTCAGCTTATTCAGCTTTGTTTTATTAATAGAATTCAACCTTTTGCATTCAGGAGGATTCTGTGGAGAAAGAGCACCCATGGAATGAATCTATATCATGAATATATATCAATATATCATGAAAATAGATCTACTAGAGGGGTTGCTATTCCCATAGTGGCTTTTATTGTACACTGGAAGGGCTAAGAACTCAGTAACTTCTTTGTCCATGAAGCCAGAGGCCTCAACATTCCTAATCTGACTCTGTAGTCCTGAGGGATTCCTTGAAGAGTCATTGGTCTTCCATCACATTGGAAAGCCATAAAAGATAAGTTTCTGTGATCATGAAGGACTGAAGCAGGAGTCACAGCAGCAACAACAGAGCAGATGCTCTCTAGCAAGTGGCAAAGGTGGGCCAGCAAAGGTAGTCCCACTCTTCCCCAGACTTTCTTATATCTGCCTGAAAAAAAAATGAGACCTAATATAGAGAAGGGTCTTCCCTTCTCTCTGCAGTTAGTCCGGCTCAGAAACTATCTCCAAAACATGCCCAGATTCTTCTATTAGTTTATTTCAGAGTCTTTTCTTAAATTGGTTGTTTTATTTATTTACATTTTAAAGATTATCCCCACTTCCCAGTTTCCCCTCTGTAAACCCCCTATCCCACTCCCCCTACCCCCTGCTTCTATGAGGGTGCTCTCCCACCCACCCACTCTCACCTTGCCACCCTGGCATTCCCCTACACTGGGGCATCAAGCCTCCACAGGACCAAGGGCCTCCCCTCCCACTGATGCCAGATAAGGCCATCCTCTGCTACATATCCAGCTGGAGCCATGGGTCCCCTCTTGTGTACTCTTTGGTTGGTGGTTTTGTCCTTGAGATTCAATCAAGGACAAGACACTTTAAAAAATTTCATGGCAAGACTAACTAGAGCATGACTGGTAATTATTAGTCATGTCTTATAAGACATGGCTCTGGTAGCTTTCCACTCTGTGTTCTCTGAGCCTTCCATCTACCAAACACATTCTCGTCTCCTCTGGGATGCAGAGTCCTTGGGTCATGATGAGAGACAAACGTGAAAGAGATGTAGCCTGCTCCTACACCAAAGTAGTAAGCACTTATTACCAAATGAAATTCAAATTCCCTTGAGAATAAACTCACTCACAAAGAAGGCCCTTTGTTCCCCTACAAAGAAACAGCTAGCAGTCCTGTGAGCAGAGGAGCCATGCTCATTTACCAATAGCTTATCTTGGCATAAGCTGAGATTTATCCTGACCCTGAACAAATACGGTGATGTAAGTCTTAGGAAATTTAGAGCAGGGGGGATCAGATCATTTACAGTGTTAAAAAAAAATTGATGTAACTAGATCTTTGAGGTAGCTGATACAAGCATCACTAAAACCACGAGGAGAGACCCTTGGACATAATGGCATGTCCATGCTTCCCAACTATTAGGTCTTGAGTAACTATACAATTATCAGCTCCAGATGAGATCATTAACTTGAATGATCAAATAAAATCAGCCCTTGTTACCCTCACTCACGCTTTACCTCACTGTGTGACTCGCTCTGTCCTTGAACTTGTGTTAACTCTTCTGTCACAGCCTTCTGAGTACCAGAATCACAATTGCATGGCCGCCAGGCCCAAGCTTCCCTTTTAGCTGCTGTGTCTGTAGTGTAGAAATTTACACAATGGGACAAATAGATAATACAGGCTATATCTGTAGTTTAAATTTTTTATAGTATCTGGTAAAGAAAATGGAATTTTTCTATAACCTTAAAACCTAACTTCAGAACTGGGGTTTCTATTGACCCCTTCAGAATTAGCTAATTAGTTTATAATGTGCATCCATCTGCCCTTTGAAGCTCCAGGTGCTTTAATATATGTGGCATTGTAATATCATTAACATTTGTTTAATTGGGAGGAACTGAAAGACCTCTGCCAAGAAAGCAACTTCATAACGTGAAATCTGCAGCAATGCCCTGGTATGACTTCACAGTCCTGTAGCCGTCAGTCTAACCAGCAACAGACAGATGTCCTCAGCCGTATCATTTTACTCTATAACACCTCATCTTACCCCTCTGCAAAGTGGAGAGAAATACATAACTCAAACTTCATTGTAAGGACCAGCATGATAGTAAAAGCATGCAGTCAGCATGATATTCTTATTGGTTTGATTGAATATGTTCAATTCATCGAAATTTCCACCTCAAATTACTATACTATTTTCCTCAATGATTCAAATAAGGCCTGTCAAATGTTCGCCTTCACCCTGTGCAAGCTCTTCACAGACCTCTCATTCTCACCACATGTTTTAATTTGGGGTCAAGGTTGTCTTGTATCTTATTCAAACTTCACCTCTTTTGCAGTGGCAGGATACCACTTATTGCAAGTAGCATTATTTGAAGAGAAAAGGGACATATCTTTAAAGATCCATCTAAGTTTCAGTGGCACTGAGAAGAGACAAGAATACAACTAGTCAGTTAAGTGGTCACAATGCCCAGTGACAAGTCCACCATTTTTTTGTCTTAGTTGCTCTTTCTGTGTTGAGTGCTGTTTGTCAATACTACCTCAAATTGTTGCTGTGTATAGGTTCTTGGGAGGATAGTTAGGCTGCTCCTTATGTGATGTCTTAACTAAGAGACCAGGGTGAGGCTGAAGCCATTCCTTTCTGCCTTAACATGAGCCACAGCTGGGACCCATTGCACAAAAGAGTGCATTGTAACACTGCCAAAATCATATCTACCATCAGCAGATTTTTACCAATGCACAGGAAACCACATATCTTTACTAAACACGGAATAAAGCTGAGCCCCTGTCAGTCACACAGCCAGGTCATTTTCCAGGCCCAGAACTAACATGCAGCATGGGAGGTAAGGGGCTCAGCAGGGCACAGAAAGGAAGAGTTTACCAGGGGTAGAACTTTCAGACAAGAAAGAGCCCAGCCCTTCAATTCTGACCCCACCAGAATGGACTGGATCGCAACAATCTGTGGGTTGAATTTATAACCACTGAAGCAATGGACTTAGGAGATAGACCCTGGGGAGGTAAGAAGCTGTCATGAAGGTAGGTTCATGGATTGGCCGTGGTGCCTTTATTAAACAATCTCTGAGGGCTTTCTCAGCCTTTCCCTATGCTGTGTGGGTCAAAAAAGAAAGTCAACCACAGGCGCAGCCTGATCTCAGAACCCCAGCTTCCAGACATGTAAGAAACAATGGTCTGTCATGTATCTGATAGATGAAGTGTGTATCACATGTTGGCAAAGTAGCCCAAATTGAGACACAACAATGCAAAACTTCCCCATGGTATTTTGTTCTTCTTGCTATTGGTACCCAAATCCTTGAATCCAGACCTTCAAGTTACTGTAAATCCTGCCCCAGGCTCCATAGTTATTTTCCATGCCTCTCTGACTAATTACCATCTATCAGATAGTCCAGGCCATTCTAGGGTTTAAGACACACACACACAGAGAGAGAGAGAGAGAGAGAGAGAGAGAGAGAGAGAGAGAGAGAGAACACAGTGAAGAGACTGACTTTAAAGAGAGTGGGAAAAGAGAATCAATACTTCTAAAAGGGAACTCAAGGACTGGCCTTTAAACAGAGCAGCTTAGAAGTCTGCAGACCTTGCATAGGAGTGTGATAGAGAATGGAGGTCCTACCATTCTACCATAAAGATTAATGGGAGACGAAGAACTAGATGCTCTTTATGGTGATTGGACTTCATCATGGACAGTATTTATTAGCACTTAAATTATTTTAGTTTAGCATGGTCTCATTCTTTGCCAGGCACTGTGTTAAACACTTTAAAAGTTCTGTCTGAAATTGTCATAAATAAATAAATAAATAAATAAATAAATAAATAAAACACTATTTGGTAAGAAAATTGAAATCCAGATAGCTTCGGGGATGTATCCAAAGACACAAGATCTGGTTCCTGGAACTTTTTAAGTTAACTTCCACAGCCAAGGGAAATTTGTAGGTGTGACTTGGTGAAGGATCTTGAAGAACCCACGTTATCTACGTGGATCCTAAATTTGATCAAATCGTCTCAAGAGATGGGCTGAGGGAAATGTCACATGGAAGGCAGATGGTGCTGTGTTCTCATCAAGTAAGACCATTTGGGATGCTACAGTGCTGGCTATGAAGGGGAAAGAGGGGAGCAAAAGAATGCCAGGGAGAGGACTCTGGACCTGGGTCCCACAAAGAATGAAGTCCTCCAGGAATGTGTAGGACAGTGGTTCTCAACCTTCCTAATGCTGCAGCCATTTAATACCCTATGATGTGTTGACCCCATCCATAAAATTATTTCATTGCCACTTCATAACTGTAATTTTTCTTGTGTTATACTCCATAATGTAAATATCTGTATCTTCTGATAGTCTCAGGGGACCCCTGTGAAAGGGTCATTCAACCCCCAAAGAAGTGACCCACAGGTTGTGAATTGCCGGTGTAGATGGAACACGGTCCTGAAACTGAGGATTCTTCATACTTCTGACCTCCCCAGCTACAGGGGAGGAAGGATGTGCTATCCAAAGATGGCAGCTGTTTGCTACAAATGCCTGGAGGGGTGTACAGAAGTGACTATGAGTCTCTCCAACGTAAGTCTACCACGAACTGGATTGCCACACATCTGGGAAACACAGATCAGGGAGTCAGGCAGAGAAAGAGGAAACAAGAAAGGGAGCTGAAGGAAAACAAAGAAAATGAAAACAACGGGTGGGAAAGGAGATGGAGAAAGAGAGGAAAGACGTAAAGGATCCCAACTAGTCTCAAGACCTATGGCAGCTTTACTGTGGAACCTATCATCCCCACGGGAGTCAGAGTAACTTGGCATGAGCCAAGTGGAAGCTGGCACTCAGCTAGAGTTACAAGGCTCAGTAGCTCTATATCCTGAGGTGTCACAGCTGGAGGGAGAACAGATTGATCTAGTCCGAGTTCCGAGGTCAGCTGGCTCTGGGACTGTTGGACACAAATGTTAAGTGGTTATATATGAGGCTCAAAAGACTATGCGAATGGATTAATTTACTTTGTACCACCCATTCAATTACGGCCTTAATTCGATTTTAAAATATGTTTTTTATATGTATATAATTTGTATATGTGTGCATGTGTGTACATGCGTGTGCCACAGTATAAGATGTCAGAGGACCACTTTCAGGAGTTGCCACCTCCTCTACCACATGGACCCCAGGAGTAGTTCAGGTTCTCAGATATGGTAGGAAGGGCCTCTACCCAAGGAACCATCTCACTGGCCCCCTGATTCTGTTTTTAATATATATTCCGTAAGATATTTTTAATTTGATGTAATAATCTTGCCATTCCTTATTACCAATTATAACTTATACTGTAGTATGTTCACTTAAATCTTATAACTACGTTTTAAGAAACACTTACTTATAAATGCATTTTTTATTGTTTTCATTTTATGTAAATTACCAAAACTTCACTCTATACTTGCATCCAATAGTTAATAGGGGAAAACGTAAATTAAACAGGGAAACGAGTGAGTGTGTCTAGCATTTTAACAATCTGAAATGTTCAGGAACGTTTGTCCTCCAGGCTGGAGCATGAATCTGCGAGTCTACTGCTGGATAAAGTTAGCGTTACAAACATTTTCCCTAAAGAAATTAGAAACGACATTTTGAAGTTCTCTGGGGCTTGGAAAAGAGACTGAGAGAAACATTTGGAGTCCATATGTAGCACCCAAAGTACAGTGATTTTTCTAAATTTTCTAAGAAGCAACCCTCATTATACCGCTGAAAAGCGATATTGCGAGGGACAATTAAGAATGTGAGGTTCAAAGGTATGTTGCTTCAGTGGGATGAGAAGACATTTAATTCAGTCGCTTCTGCTCAAAAATCAGAAAGGGAAATAGCAACCAAATATCACAACATACGGAGTATCTGCTTTTCGATAAAAAAAAAAAAATGCCAGGTGAAAAGGTCTTATTCAAATCTACACAGTATTACCCACCTCTCCTGAAGTTGGTTTTCCCCTTGGCACAAAAGGCACAGCCCTGCTTCCCTAACGCAAAGCCCTGAGTAACAGCGCCATCTAGTGGATTTTTGTGACATAGGCACCACTACTGCCTACCAAAACAAGCCGTGTTTGCCCCAGCGTGGGTCAATATTTAGCACCTAGAAAAAGACTCTTCTGCATAGAGGAGTGGGCTGCAACTGCATCCTGAGATCTCTATGTTTTTTTATTGAAAAGACGGTAATATTACTGTAAGTTGTTTTTCTTGTATCATCAATCTAACCACAGGAATTATAATGCTTCTTGGACAGGACAAAGCTCACTAAATGTTTCCACATGCCAACCTAAAAGCTCGATCCAAAGACGTTAATTTTCACAATATTGTCCCTTTTATTGCTGTACAATTTCTACTATCTTCAGAAAGCCACCCCAGGCCACTCAAGCAGTTCAAACTAGGGCACTTAGTCCTTTGTGTCTGATCTACCAACTGCCCGCACCTGGCTCCTGCAGCTCGGGTGGCAGCAGCAGCAAGCATCCCTTTGTCCGGTTGCCAGGTCAGGAATCTCTTGGCAGCTGCCTCTTCCACCACTGCCCTCCTCCCGCTCCATCAAGAAATTTAATTCCAAGCTGGCAGGCAGAAGGTCAGAAATCTTTGAAAGCCTCCTCCTCCTCTCAGGTCTCGCCTCTGCACAGACTGCCAAATGCCAGCTGATTTTTCTCTCCCCTTCCATAGTGCCCTGTGTCTCCAATGTCCAGGTTGTCACCTGCATCTTGCCCTCACATCTGCTTCCTCCCTATCCTTCCACAGCAGGGCTGTCCTTCATTAGTAGCATCCTACTTCAACCTGTCCCCAAAGGCTCTGCAAGCCTTGTCATCATCCATCCAGGGATCATCAGCCTCTTCGGAGTTGTGGACTCAGCTTCGCCAGTATCACAGGCATCCGGAGACCAGAGCTGACGTGGAGCTCTGCGGAATGAGAGCTACAGGGCACCTGAAGTCTACACGATCATATCTTGGAAAAAAGTGGGCCTTGTTAAAGCCAAGGACTCCGGGGTAACATGACAAAAAAAAAAAAAAAAAAAAAAAAAAAGACAGAACAAATATCAAACCCAAGCTGAATCGGTAACAGTTCTCTGTCTTGATAAATTTTAAAATGACATGTTCAGGGCAAATTTAGAACAGCCCTTCAAAAAAGCTTTCCCATATCTTCATGGGTTTTTTTTTTTTTTGAGACCACTCTAAAAGAGACTTTTAAAAATATGTGAGGTAGGGATCTTAAACCATTTTTAGGAGACTATATCAATGTTCAGGTTTGAAGATATAGATTGCATAGAAATTATATTCCCTTGTACAAAACTGCTGTGTCCCTCCTATCCTCCAGCCTTCAGTATAGCAAGGTCAGAGCTATCTCACAAAGGAGCAGTAAGAAATGAGAGCATGGGGAAGTTTTGAAAATAGAGAAGATGACAACTATTAACTATAGTACAAATGAAGACCAAGCAAAAGCTGAGGGAGAGGGCAAGACTCCAAAACTCTAGAACCCATAAAGCTAAATGAATGAATCACTAGCAAGGAAAAAGCAAACTTGCAGAAACATCTCTGAAATGCTTCTTAGGGAAATGCTTCCTTCTGTCTTGCCGTGTTAGGTTAACAGTGTTATAAGGCAATATTCAATGCAGTTATGTGATGGGTACTTATTTCTACCTCACTACTTAGCATGTGATGGGAAACAGAAGCCAGATGATTAAGTTGATGTTCCCCTAATAAACAATCATAGTCTTAGTTTCTGCTCCCAGGTACAGTGTTACATGCACACCTATGACAATTTTTTAAAGTATAAAGCATAATGATAATTTTTTTAGTAAGTACATCAATTTGGTAAATGCATCTAGCACGGAGAGGATAAATTCATCTGTAGTTTTGTTACCCTTCAAATCAGATGTCACTACCAGAATTTCAAATTTACCGCCTTCTTGATTTTATCGCTGTGGCTCCAGAATTAACTGCTTGTAAATATTTTCACCATGTTAGCGTGCCCACTGATGTCACCCTTGATCATTCATATTTAGGCAGCTTGTGTTGGTGAGACTTTATGCATGTAGCTACTGACACCAATAGATAGGTCAAAGTGAATGGGGCAAAGACCACGAGGCCTCAACCTACACAAAGAACTACAGGCCACTAAGGAATGCTCAGAACATGAGAAGTAGTCTTCCCCAGGGAGGAACACACCAATTGGCTGCCCCATACCAAATACTCAGCCTTGAAAACAGAAAGACATTCTACAGACTGAACAGGCTATACTTCTATATTTAGGAACGTGCGTGCGCACGCGCGCGCGCGCACACACACACACACACACACACACACACACACACACACATTTAACAACAATGTTAAAAGAGCCTGTGAATTTGAAAGAAAGGAGGAGAAGAGGAAGAGGGTACAGGGGAGGATTTGGATATGAGGGGAAAGTAGAAGAAATAATGTAATTATTTTATGGTTTCAAAAATAACATAACTGTATACTTATTTACATTCAGGATGGGGTGATTCTGGGAAGTAAAGATATACATGAGATAAGGTTTGTATAACATCCTGAGGTGAATAATAAATGTGTTCTTAGAGACAACTAAGCCCAACTGTCAAGTAATCTTGAGGCACCGTGGGAAGGAGCAATGACTTCTCTGCTACTTTCTTCCACTCAATTTTCTCATCAGATCTTCCGTCTCAGAGCCCTACAGGCAAAGTTAAGGAGCAGAAGATTGCCTACGAACAATGTTTTCTTTCAAAACCAAATCCTACCCCTCCCTCCCCTCTTTGGCCTCACTGCTTCTTCTGTGAACTCCCAGGGACTACTAAAGTGTGTTGTACATTGCTTTCTGGGCCTTAGAGTGTGGCTGCTTGCGATAATTTCTCTAATCATTATACCAGGTGACTTCAGTGTTTAAGTCTGGACTTTGGTCACCTACTCTCTGTATCCCCTCTAGGAGGATGTTATTGTCCTGGAAACTTCTCAGCCTCCATAGAACCCAGCCTTAGGTCCCAGAAGATCTGTTTCTCTCTGTTGAAAGCTCATGTCTGCCTTTCTAATCAACCTACCAGTTTCCCATTTCTGATCTGAAGAACACCACCAATCCTGCCCGGTGATTCATTCGCAAACATCCCACACACTTCCATCCCCAACCCCCTAGGCATCCAGCTTCCTGAATTCTATTACTCCGGGTTTTACAATAGAAAATTGCTTTCAGCAGCGACGCAGTCATTCAGCCATCACAGTGATCAAGGATTTGTTCTCTCATGGTTCCTGTGCATCTGAGCAGTAGCCATAGATACAGACAGATATTAAATCTGTTGCTTCTGTGCAGTAAACCACCTCATGGAGATGAAGCTTCATTTGAATTTGATTTCTGAATTTTAAAAGCTCCAGAGACGCTGACTAACAAAGGTTTGGGGGCTTAACAGTTTTCATGCAAAGAGCACCACCTACAGAAATGTCTAATAATATATATATATATTGTATTTCTTAAACAGTTCCTTTAAACAGGTGCAAGTCAGGGGCTGTCAACTATTCCAGCCACTACTTAGAGCTTATCACAGCTGCTGGCATTTCTATTTGACTTCAGAATTCCACAACTATTTATACATTCATACCCGTGTGTGTTTATTAATATATACACATGTATCCCTGTGTGTTTGCTGCACATCAACCTCATGATTTAGATGTATTTAAAAGCATAAAGACATATTCTGTTTCTATGTTGTTTATAATGGTAGAGTTATCCAAATATCTCCTAAAAGATTAATTAATATAGTTATGATTAGTTTATCAATTTAACTATATTCCTACTATTTCATAGGGCATAATTCTGATTTGAGACAAAAGAACACCTTCAGGGCTAACTTTCTTCAATGTTATGCATGTAGATTCTTTCTGTCACATTATATGAGGTGATACTATTTGGCTATTGGGCCTCAAAGCGCCAGGTGGTGAACACTTGAAGAATTCAAGATGCTGTTACCATGGGGATAAGATGCTGGTCCTTCTTGATGCAATCAACACTTCCTCTTTCAAAAAAAAAAGCCTTTCTAACTGGAAAATAAATGAGCTTTAAAATGGAACGTTATTTTTTTTTCTTTTAAGTGAATGACTATTTTACTATTTTCTCCTAACTCTGTGTTTAACAGTGACAGCTGAGATGGGCAAATGAAAAAGATGTGAAAAGAGAGCCAGTGTTGCTTCTGCCTCCTGCTCTCACACTGGACAGTAGCAGGTAAAGAAATAAATTTGCAGTACTCCATGTGACACTGTTCAAGTACACATCTTATGTGGTAATTACAAAACAGCCAAAAATCATTCCTCTTCCCTTTTCAATGTTCACTTGCCTTTAGCTCTCCTGCATCTAGAGCTGAAACTTATACCCTTGCTCCTTGAACAGAGGCTGACATTGTACCTTACCTAAACAAAAAGGTAAGGCAGAACTGGGTCAAATCCATGCCCGGGTTTGAACCCACTGTCGCTTTCTTGCAATCTTTCCCAGCCTCCATGAGGACATCTGAGCTGGAGGAGGATGAGAAATGCTTGCCTCATTCATTTTCATCTTTGCTCAGCCTACTACTGGCCATACCTCAGGAGCAATCTACTGACTAATGGCTAGCTGATGGCAGAAGGTGGACCCATAAAACTCACAGACTAAAAAACCAAAAGTTAGAGCCCCAAAGTTTACTTGTGGTGACAACTATAATGTCATATTGTATAGCAAGTTCATTCACCTTAAAGGACGTATTTGTAAATATGCAGGTAGATTCTTAAAACTCAAACTTCCTTTGGAATGATATGAATGTCTATTGAAAACCACAGACGTTATGCACAAGCTGAAACAAATTCACTTGTCTCAACCTTGACAAAAATAGACGGCAGTTTTGTTTCATTTCATTCATGAATTCAGACTTTATGTCAGAATCTGTTGAGTTAGAAAAACTTGACAATAAACACTCCTTCCACACCTACTGTGTATTGATTGAATAAAGCCCTTTTGCTCTTCCCAAGGCAATCTTAGTGTAATATGGTAAAAACACACAGGGCTTGGGGGATCACACAAGATACATGCATGTGATGTAAGAAAGGTCAGTAACCATGCCAATAACATGAGAAGGAGGACATAATTTCTGTTTTGCATTTTATTTTACTTCATTTTATTTAAGTTTAAAGTCTCACTCTGTAGCCCAGAGTTTGGGTCTTGAATTTGGGATGCTCCTACCTCAGCCTCCTGATTACTAGGATGCCTGGCAAGTGACATCAGCTTTAACTATCAGTAAGAGGTGAGCTCCCACATAGTTGATAATACATTTTAGATATTTATGTCTAAAGCAGCTTTTCCCTAAAAATAAATTTCTTTTCTTCAGCTGTGCATATGCCACTTTCACTAGAAGCTGTGAGTTGAGACGGTGACCAAAAACACCAAGAGCACTAACCTTAGTTACCCAGTATGCATCTGATATGTGATCAAGAATGGAATCTTTGTTGTGTACACAAGGAAAGGGGGAAATTAACGGCAGCACCCCACAGACTTTTTTAGTAAACTTTACTGTATAAAGTATACTGATATAAATGGTTCTACAGGAAGGACAGGAAAATATGTGAGGAACAACTGCAAAGCCATTTCCTTGAGAAGCCCATCAGTAAACAAGCAGACACATCACTTTAGATAGACCATGCATATGATGAATCCTTTCTTATGACAAGAAAAAGACTATGGAGGAAAAAAAAGCAGGAAAACACATAAGTTTGGCAGAAGGAAGATTTTATTCCTTCTTTTTTTATCTCAGAAGAAAGAAGCAAGTCACTGGCTTCAAATGCAGAGAAGATTAGAAAGCTGAAGATGAAGAAGATGGGAACCCTCTTAGAGAAGAGGAAGGTGAGTAGAGAAATTTTGGAAAAACATCATTTTACCAATGAGTTTTAGCATGGTCTGATATACAGTGAGACTATAGATAGACAGACAGACAGACAGATGATAGATAAATGATGATGATAATGATGAAGATAGATAGATATAGATAGATAGATAGATAGATAGATATAGATATGATAAACAGAGACAGACCCACTCCTTGCATGTTAACATGATATCCATAGAACTTTCACTTGCAAACGAAATGTGAATTGATTTGTCTTAGTGATACTGAAGTTAGTTATAACTGGGTTGGAACTCTTGACAGGCAAGATTTAAAACATTTAATAGAGTGGGTAAGACAGGTATGACTGCTTTGTCAGACCATAATACCAAAAGCTGTGAAGGAAAGAGTTCAGAACAGCGTTATACTAAAGTGAGTGTTGATCTGTTTGGGCGGATGTAACAAAGCTCCATAGACTGGGTGGCTTAACACCAAAAAGAAAAAAAAGAAAAAACAACCCATAACATTTTCTTTTCTTACATTGTAGAGGCTAGAAATTCTGGACCAAGGTGCTAGTGGGTTTAGTCTGTTTCTTTCCCTTTCCATGGCTTAAACTGGGTTATTGCCTTCTGATATGGCAGCCCTTCTCTGCTGCATTCTTCCTTCATTTTCTATAAATACAACATATTGGACTAGCATCACTGTGATTGAGCTTCCTCTTAATGGAACTTACATCAAATGAGTCACATTTGGAGTGTCAGAGCTTAGGTGTCAATATATGAATTAAGAGGAGTACAATCCACTCATAACAAGGAGGTTCAAATGCAAATACAGTGAATGAGATGCTCATATTGAAGTCAAAGGCATAAACAACGTGAGTTTCAAAGCTGACATTAAAATAATAAAGACTTGCACATTTGGTGATGAAGATGCCAAAGATGAGATTGTCCTTGTAGGCATTAGGTACTGAAATCACCAAGGTTCATGAAAAGAACTACAAAAAAAGGCAAAGTGTAGCTGAGTACGAAGATTTTTTTTCATCCTTGTGGTCTAGAAAGAAGAAAAAGTAAGCAGGATGGTACGGTACTGCAAACTAGGAAAAGTACCCAGTGATGCAGGAAACAGATATATGCTTTAAAGGATGTGAGAAGACGCTGGGAAATGTGAGGACATCAAGGGGAAACCTTACTCCTAAAAAGAAGCAGTGAGCAAAGCAGCTTGCCTGTAGGTCCAGAAATTCATGAAAGGCAAGAGGAAAGAAACTCATTTGGGGATGGAAGGGAAAACAAGTCTAAAGTAAATTCAGTTATAACTGCATGGTTATGGTAAGTATTTTTTTTCATTCTCAATTCTAGGTAAAAAAAAATACAAAGAAAATAAATTACACTGAGAAATATAGACTATGCAAATCCCCATAAGATGCTAGTAACTGTGTGATCCTAATCTTACAGCCTGGGCTCAAAAACTCTCCCTGACAAAGCTTGACTACTCCTCACCTTCCAGGAGAAAAACTGGAATGTGTTTAGAGTTTTCTTTCAACCATTACTGTTTTTCCTTCACAGAAAATAAAAACTGCCACTATTGGGACCCAATACTAAGGTGAGCCATAAAGCAACAAGACTATCTGAGTACATGGGGAAACCTGGGACTTTTCTTCTTAATTTTAACTTTCCCAGGATGTCTATGCCCAAACAATCTGCTGCTTAGAGGCAGAGCTGATAGCCATTGATCTCAGTAGAGCTGATATTCATTGTCTTCCATGGTCCTAATGAGGACAACTGTTAGTTGATTAATAAATTGGGGTGGGGGGTGGATAGCAGGTTGCAGAAATATGCATATACCTACAAGCTATGCCATCATTTTTTTCTTCATTGCTTTAGAAAGCCTGGTTAAGTATCTGTTATATCACTGACTGTGCTGGCTAGTTTTTATGTCAGGCTGACACATGCCAGAGCCATTTTGGAAAGGGGAACTTCAATTGAGACAATGCCCTCAACAGTTTGGCCTGTGGGTGATTTTCTTGATTGATGACTGACAAGGGAGATCCTAGCCCATGGTGTCCAGTGGGCTGGTGGTCCTGGAGTGGATAAGAAAACAAACTGAGCAAGCCAGTAAACAGCACTCCTCAATGGCCTCTGCATCAGCTTGTCTCCAAAATACTACCCTGACGGGAGTATCTGTCCAGAATTCCCTCCGTGATTAACTGAGATTTGTAACTCTAAACTGAATTAAACCCTTTTTTCCTCAAGTTGCTTCAGTTTATGGTGTTTTATCAAACAATAGAGACCCTAAGATACAAGTTGTTCATGCTATAAGGCCTGAGCTTATATAAATAAGAAAACATCACACTAGATCACTAGAAATTCCAAAATAAGGTGCCACATGATTAAGTAACTAAAACTACAGAACTGTATGCTATGACCATTCTGGAAACTAGAGTCTAAGATCAAGATATCCATAGTGAAGGGTCCTTTTAATGATTATAGGAAAGGGATCTAAGCAAAGCCTTCCTCCTTATCTTGATGGCTTCTGTCTTAGTTACTTTTCTCCTGTCTATGACAAAAGCAACCTAAGGAAGAGTTATTCTGGCTCACTTTGGAGTTTGCCATTCCAAAATACACAGCTGATTGTGGCCAAAAAGTTATAGCAGCAGAAACCTGAGGCAGCTGGCCACATGGCATTCACAACCGGAGAGTAGAGCATAGGGCAGAGAATAATTTCCCTATAATGTCTGAGCATTATAGGACCATAACTTGTGGTATGGAGCTGCCCACATATAGGATTGGTCTTCCCACTTCGACCTCATTCAGATAATTCAGATAATCCCTCACAAGATTTGTCCCTAAAGACTTATCTCCAAGGTGATTTTAGACTGTCAAGTTGACAATCAATATAAACTGTCACATTGTCATCACATTGCCATGTGACAATGTTTTGTAGTACTATACAAATGTCTTCTCGTCAGAAAAAAACTAAAGGCATATTGACCTGTAGGACCCCATGTGTGTAGGCTTCCTATTATCTTAATTACACCCATGAAGACTCTATTTCCAAATACAACCAAATGTGAGAGGTGAGATTTTATCATATACAGCCGCAAGTAGAAACGCACGTTATTTCCTGATTCAGAATGCTCACATTTGATGGTTCACAGGGATGTCCACAGAAGGACTAGGAAGGCAAATATGCTGCTGCTACCCAAAATTTGCCTTCACTGAGTCCTAGTGCCCACTCAGGAGCTCATGTGTTATACTTAAGCTGCATGCACAGTAAATTCTCTGTGATAAGAATTCGATATTCTCAAGAGGCTCTCAGCCAGAGAATTAGAAAATCATGGAATGTGTCAAAAAATCATGTAGAATGAGAAACCAGTGTGGCTAAATTTTGTTAAAAGATACACATATATGTGTGAGAAAAAAAATTTTAGTAAAGTAATCAGATAGGTCAATTCATGAGAACAAAGTTTAACATTTGCTTTCTACACTCCTATTGGATCTGAATAATTCTCACCAAGGAAGTTCATCCCTTACAGGACTCTAGTCTCTGTTTCTAACCTCAGTTGAGTTCTCATGATACGCCCTGAGAACAGGAAGCCTTTGTGAAATACAAATCTTCTGCTTAAGTAATATTAAATATTAAATAAGAAGCATCGCGTCATAAAGCAAACTGTTCACAGTATGCTAATTCAATGAATATTTACACAATGTTATTAAGGGCTATTCAACTATCCCAAACCCACTTGTTCATGGCATTCCATTTAAAGCAAGCTCACTTGCTGCAGATCAGCCGCCCAAAATGTTTAGGGTCGTTTTTATGTATGTATTTATCATGTGTAGGTTATTCATGAAATTCTATGCATCACATTTGTGCGATTGCCCACAGAGGCAAGAGAAGGCATTAGTCAGATCCGTTGGCACTGGAATTACAGCCTGTTGTTAGGTAACATCTTCACTGCAAGATCAGTAAGAACTCCTAACCACTGAGCCAACTCCCCAGCACTTAAGGGTCAATTTTTTCTTTCTTCCAACACAATCTCAAAAAGGTAATGGAAAAAAAAAAAAAAAAAAACCTAAAGTCCTAGCAAGCAAGTTGTCAATCCCAGTCTGGCTTTTATTTTGCATTGAAGTTAAAGTTAAAATCTATTTAATATATAATTACAAAGATTATTGAGCCTTTTCATCATGCTTTTGTCCATGAATCCTGAATTTCTCTTTTCTGGTTGACATGTAAGGTATATAGCTGCTTGAGAGCACTGCTTTAGGGACATTTTATATTCAACATGTCACATCAGCAAATCAAATTCACTGGTTTTCCATTTCTCCAATTCTTTCACTCTCCAAAGCATCCTTTTCCAGTCCTTAAGTCAAATTCTTTGAAGATGTCTCCTTGAACACAAGGGGTATGTCTTGGAACCATCTTCCACCATTTTCTCCCCTTTTCTTCCAATATCAACTCAATTTTCAGGGTCTTCTGACACTACCACATTCATTTAATTTAGTAACATGCAATAATATGTCAGAAACTGAATAGATCATTAGGGAAATAACAATAAATAAGAAAAAGTCTCTTCCATCAAATGACTTAAAGTCTATTTTGAAAAGAATGTCAATTGTCAGCAAAAGTAATAGAAGCTATGTTAGAACTAGATTCTCACTGTTTGGGGAATTCAGAAGTAATATTCTTGAGGAAAGTTTGAGAGAGCAGAATTAAGGGGTTGAAGCAAAGCAGGCCAAGAATCTAAAGAACCAAACTCGGGAAACTTCATGGTAAAACAAAGAAAGAACCAAACAGCAGGATGCTTGGAGCACTGTGTATGATGGACTTGCAAGATATAGAACTACATAACAAAACAAGGGCCAGCTCATGAAGGATGTGGTGTATAGAGCTGTGATTCATGAAAAGTGTCCGAGTACTGACACAGTCAGATACCCTTTCTAGAAAGCCAGCCCTTACTGCATCAGGTAGATTAGATTGAATGGATACATGCAGGAATAGTGCAGTAGGAAAGTCAGATAAATGTTATTTGATAAATATAGGAGAAAGAGAAAACTACCTTAGTCTGTGGCCTACATCCTTCCTGCATCAGCTATAAATACAGATGAAAATATAAAAAGAAAAATTATAGTGAAAAATAAATATGTAGAATTTGCTGCCCAGTGACTATTCCAATCAAGACATTTAGGAATTGCCAAAATAGACACAGAAACACTGAGCTGAGCAGAGCTCCTTCAAAGCATAGTGACTAAAATATGAACATTGGCATGAAGCAGATCTTGACATAAACATAGAGACATATACATAAAATCATGTTCCTGAACCTCACTAAGCCTCATCTTCCCATCAAGTATCAAGATTGATGTCCATTCCAGTCCTCCTCTTCAAATTAATATGTCCCTCAACCCTCACAGGAAAGCTTCTATATACAGTAGGTTGTGGTCAAAATAGAGACTCACGACTGGCCAAGATGCAGAGAAAAAGAGACTGTGGAATGCTCATTCTTAAATGAAGTATCTATACCATACCCTCTCTTCCCAAGGCTCATGATCATAGTAGATGAGGGGACAGAGTGTAAGAGCAAGAAATGTGGGCTGTTACAAGGAAGTATTGCATTCCAAACAAAACAAGGCGCTTGCACATACAAACTCAGGGTGGTCATAACAGCATGCACCTGTGCAAGGCCAAACCAGACCAAATTCCACCATGGAGAGGGCAGCTGGATGGACCTCTCCCAATCCTAGTCAAGGAGCTTTTGGCAATTAATAGTTCCTGGGAGAAAGAAAATTAGTTTTCTTTAAGGATGTAGCCTCTGCTAAGTTGACAGCCCTCCAGTGGAAGACTACACATCCAAGAATGCTTTAGCAATAAAAATTAAATTTAATGCATTAAGAAAAGACACAACGTTGGGTAGACGTGAAAGAAGGTGGATCTGGGAAGAGTTGAGGGAGTGAAAATGATGAAATCATGATATACAAAATTTACAGAGAACTAATAAAACATAAACTAATAAAATATTCATAAGTGTGTCTTCCTCTTACAATATTATAAGAAATGAATATGATATCCATACTTTCAGCACAGCATCAAGCGTAAAGTTAAGCACCTATAAAGATCAAGTGCTTTTATACCAATGTATAGTCATTTACCTCTGTAATAGATCCAGTTTTTCTTTGTTGTTATTTTGTTTTTCGTTTAGTTACTTAATATTAAATGTTACTTCATATCTGTGAGTGTTCATTTCTTTTCATCAAAGGAAACAAAAATATTATTCTATTAATGTAATAAGATACTTTTGATATAAAATGACATACCTAAGAGAAGCTTTAGTAGCCTAAAGTGATGTATAAACACACAAAAATGAGTCTGACTTTAGTGTAGTGCATTCTGGGCATCTCTGACTACACAGAGATGAATATGATCTACAATACAGAATCACACCAGAAGAACTCTAGGCTTATAAAACAACCTGGACTCCAGACCCAGGACTGCCCCTCACCTGTCACCCAGTACTAGCCCCTTACATGCCGTAGCCTCCACTCCCTCAGCAGCTCAGGAGAGCAGGTTCCATGTCCTCGGAATCCTTCCACTGAAGCTTTGATAATATAAATCCCTTGTCTTAAGAACATCTCAAATATTCAACATTCCGCAAACAAGATCACCAGTTTCTTAGACTTTGACTTAAAAACCTACATGAGAACATGTAACTCAAAGTGAAGATGATGAAAACTTGGCAGGAATAAATGGTTTCTGAATGTGTGCCAATCAAAAATGAATTCAAAATTAAGTGCACAATGACAGCAAGGTGCTTCTGGCAGCACTTAGTTCTTGCACCTTGTTTCTGAGCACAGGACATGGACTGCATGTACCATTCTTTACGAAACACCAGCTCACAGTACCTGAAACCGCCCAGCTCAAGTTTGAGAACATGAAAGTTATGAAATACATTGTTTGCACTGTAAATTCAAATTTTTCTGCTCTTATACAGACATAGTAGTTTGATTATGGAAATGCAGAATTCTGGTATTTTTCTACTGTCAATCAACAACACAGAAATGTCAGATTAGTGTGTGTCTGGGCTACATTGTTAGATTGTTTGATTTTAATGTTTTTTATTGCATTCGGGCTTATATTTTATTTAAAATTTGTGAAATAAATTTCGGTCTTGGGATTAGAACTGAATTTCCAACAACTTCTATAATTAATTTTCTTTTCATATGTTTCTGACACTTTGTATTTACATGAAATAGCAATCTCAACATTGACAATTTAAAAATGAAAATGTAGATCAACTCTGAAAAACCCCAAAGACTTTGAGTAACATACAGTATCATTATTCACCTAAGATTTAGTTCTTTATGTAAAATTAAACCATCACATTAGTACTATTAATATGCAAATCTGCTTTCCTCTTTAATAAATGAAAAAATTATATAAGTACTAAAGACCTATTTTAAGAAAACTTCTTAATGAGTCTTTATTAATTAATGTTTGACTTGTATACCTATACCCAATATCCAAAGAATATTTCTTGGACACATAGGACTCACAAGTGAAACGACTTAAGAAGTCTGCTCAAAGCCAATAAACTTCACCGAAATGAAGCAAGGAAAAGATTTAGTACGGGTCAAGAATATCTCTACCCAAGAGTCAAAGCAATCTCACATTATTTAATTTTTCACATGCTTTAATCTTTGATGGCATTCATAAATGAGCAGATTAAATGCAATTAGCCCATCAGAACTCAGCTATCAGGATTCACCCCAAAAGGGATTTATGAAGCACCTTATATCCAAAAAAGGGCAAACCTCAAAGACTGTAGTCAGAACCAGAGGAAAAATAGCTAGCAGGGAAATGAGAGAAAGGGAACCTGGAAATGACTGGTTTTTTTTTTTTCATGATTTCCCAGTCAAATGTAATATGGTTCTTGACTGCTACTCCCTATTCTTTGGATTCATCAGAATGCAATAGATTGGGATTGTTTAATGTCATCAGGAAAGTTAAAAAGGAAAGAGCCGTAAGTAAATAATGTTACGAGAAGAATACTGTTGGGATGAATCAGCATGCTACAAAAGTCTCCCACTCAGTTCTGAGGCTCAGAAGTCTCACGGTAAGCCAAGTAGAAAATTAAACAAAGCATTACCACTGCTGGTACTGTTGCTTAAGTTGTTTCTCCGAATAAAAATCACTGCCCTCGGGGAACCAATAGCAAAAGATCATTTTAACATAGTGGTCCTCCATTTTGGTGCTATCGCATTTTGGGTGAGGTATTCCCTGCTGGGGGTCAATGGTGCTGCTCTAGAAAGTGCATATTCCCTGGCTGCGTCCCACGCCTTCAGTTGGGCATACCCAACCACCCCAGCATAGCAGCTAAAACATTTCTGGATATCCAAGAGAGCACTCAGGATGGCAAAACTGGTTCTACTTGTAAAGTATTTGGTTTTAAAAAAATGCTCAGACAGAATCTCCATGTCCCAAGCCAGAAGCGTTTGCCCTACCTGTCCACTGAAAATGCTATGATGCATAGTTATATGGAATAAATTTCCCTTAATAAAAAAAAACTTTTTAACATGACATGTCCTCGGGATTGGTGATCAGTGCACAAGGACAATAGCCTAATAGCCCAGTATGTATGTATTTTTATTCATAAAATAAATTGCTGAGACTGATAGAGATCAGAAGGAACGCTGAGTTTGTCACTAATACCATTGCCACAGCAAAAGGATGGACTTCTTACCCTGGACCAGGATCCCTGTTATCTGGGGCTCAGGTAGGTTGATGAGCAGACACAGCTATTATTATTTTATTTCTGAGCCTCATTTTCCCAAATAGGGCTAGTTTCCTTCCTTTCATTCCTGTTTTCTGGCTTACCCCTTTCTGGAATTTAATTCAGAGTTTTATCCACTTCCTTGTTAGAATTTATTGAGGAAGTCTCATTCTTACATTAAGAATACTAGTTTTTACTTCTATCTCCAAACAGGAAGCAGGCTGGATATGGAAGTACATAACTGTTACTCCAGCACTTGGGAGGCAGAGGCAGAAACATCACCCAAGTTCAAGTCCATCTACACGATTTCCAATTCAGCTAGGGCTGTCTAGTAAGAGAGTGTCTTCATAAAACAAACCTGAACCGTGAAGCAGGTGTTTGTCGCTAGAGTAAACTGTGAATCCCTCACAAGCATAATGCTATTCGTCTGTTGGCAATCATTACTCATCTGTATTTTCCTTCAATCTTGTGATGAAAACTTATGAGATGCTTTTATCCCCACATCATCAACAAAATACAGGGCACAGACTTCTTATTCAGTAGATGTCAATTATTTAATTGAAGATAACATTAGTTAAAATTTTAAATCATAGAGAGGGGAAGGTAGGTCACAGCAGAGATGAAAACATCTCCGGAGTGAGTCTTACCGTAAGGACCCCTAAAACAAGTTGTCCTGGCTGCCGCCCTCTCTATCTGTGCAACTCCAAAGTATGACTCGATGGCTAGACTTCTGGTTTAACAATAACACTTAGATTTGGGGTGTAAAACTGCCGCTGAAATAAGATTGCTCAGGCCAAAGAGATAGCTCAGTGCATGAAAGTATGTGCTGCCAACCTTGATTCGACGTCCTGAAACCCTAGGAACAACGTGGTGGAAGGAGAGAGCCACCTCCCACCAGCTGTCTTCTGAGCTCCATATGAGCATCATAGAATGCATGTGCATGGACATGCATGCACATATACACATCTCAGAATAGGGAAAGCTGTGACTTACCAAGGAAATTATATTACTCTGCTTGTAAGTAATATCATCTACCGAGAAATGAGCCATAGTTGAGCTGAGCTGAGAGGCAACTGGTTAAAACATCATGCCAAAATGAGAGTAATGTCCAGCTTTCCCTCACCATGTGATAGTTATAAGCATGAGTTCACACTGGTAAAAGTGTGGACTCTCTCACTATTCATTTCCCCAGTGGTTCAGTTCTAAGTAAAAGCCATGAGGGTGACCTCAGGTTATCCCAAACAAAAGCCTCCTGGGATTTCATGAACCAGTGAAGCCTGGTGCAAAATCAGTAAGAACTCCTCAGAATCAGAAAGACTTCAGTACTGGGTCAAAGTAGGAACAAAAAAAAAGTATTTTCAAAGTTTCTTTCTTTCCCGGATAGGAGTCTCAGGAGACACTCCTACAGAAGACTTCTGAGAATCTAATAATGAGTGGTCTCTAGTCGGAATGCGGATGCGTGGAAGAACATGACAAGCCAGAAGTTCCAGACTGTTCTGCCCTCCACAGCTCATAATGCATTGGCTAGGGATCTGAGCCATATGTGAGAAGAGCAGCTTTTCCCGTGAAGCCTGGTGTCTAAGTCGCAAACGACTCCGCATGTTTACGCCTGATGAATCACACACTGGGGTTTGACCAAAGCTGGACTCATCAAACACTAGCAAGCAGGAAGAAACATGAGTGGAAATCAGAGTCACCCACATCTTACTCCGTCGCACAGTATTTATAGTCCTTGTCTCCTGACGAAAGAAGCCCTGGAAGAAATTCAGAATTTTGAAAAATACTTTCTAGGTACATCCCTCCTAATTTTTATCCTGTCTAAAGAAATGGTGCCTTGTGGTCACTGGATACACCCATACCCAGGGACAAACCTGGGGCAAAGGGAAAAATTCTGAGACAGTGTGAAACTATCTATGAAGAGGTAGAAGTCTTCAGAGGGAAAACGGGCATTGTTGTGGCTGTAACACTAAACTAACATTAAACAAAGCCTAAGTCCTTTCATTATCCTAATTATTAGTTGATTTTTTGGTATGCATGGATATCAAATATTACATACTTAAACATACAGTGATGTCTTTGAAAATATAACTCTATTCTAAAGTACTTCAAAACCCACAAATATGCTAGAGAAGAGGTCTTAGAAATGTACTGGATAATGGTTGCAATAATAAAATAAAGATAGTCTCATGTAACCATTCAGGTGCTTTAAGAACTCAGTAGACATTATAACACTATAAAATACACACAGTGTTTGGGCAGGAAAAACTTCGTTTTTGTTCATTGCATCTGAAAAGAAAGGTAGCAGTGGTTCAGAATAACATTCTTGACAATTGATTCAGTACAATGCGTTGGATACTTGAGGCCATAAATCACATTTTAATGGGACTTGTAATGAAAATGTCATGGGAGGATAATAGTCTAAGGATCTCTAACACCCTGAATAACCACAGTAGTAATTGTCAGGCGTTATTTCCAGAGCCACTGTCCTGCAAAAGGATGGCATGCGGAAAGAAGTGTACCATCCCAGTATTATCCTTGGTAGAAGACTGACATTCCACACATGAGCCTGGCAGCAGAAAAAGCAATCTGCATAAATATTTAGATAGGAAAGTAAAGAAGGGAGGAAGCATTCCAGTGCCTAAGCTGTCTTTTCCTGTCGTTCTCTGCAAAACCAAATGCTTGTGCTTTGCTGGCTTGTCCAAATATCTTGTTGCTGCTCACAGAGTTGGGGAAAAAAAGAAGTAAGAAAAAACATGGAGATATTTTTGAAAGGGGTTTAAAAAAAAAAAAAAGAAAGAAAGAAAGATGGCCTCGAAAATGACTAGCACATAAGTCAGATACGTTTGGCTTGCCCAGAAAGATTTTTCTAAAGGTTTTTCTCTGTTTTTAACCAATGGAAATTTTATTTTTCTGACAGTTTTATAGACACTGTTTTCTGCAAATATCATCTCTAGCCCTGGCTTATATCTTACGTTCACTGGGAGCCAATTCCACTTCATTTCACGGTCATCCACAAATGAATGATGTCTTTGGCTCCACTGCAGTGCTGTGTGCTTTGGGATAACAGCAAGGCTGTTATCTCTGAGGACTCCAGCGGAATGGGTGAGCTCTCAGAGAGTATCAAGTAGTATCTCATTATGTCAGTGAAGCCATTAAGCATATGAGCCCTAGAACCACCATGCTGCAAGTCTCAATTGAGGGCACATTTCCAACAAAACCTAATTCTGCACATTATCCCTGAAGGAGATAATTCTGTTGCAGTAGATATTAAGGTAAACATGAATGTAGCCAAAAATAGGCCAACGATTCCGAGACAATATGCAAACAGATCAGTATCAGAGACTGACTAAATAATCCAAGTCAACTCTTTCTCCTCCCTTAATATAATTTAATAACGGTGAGTGCACTGGGACAGTCTTATCAGCCATGATGCCAGTCAATATAAAAACAATAAGCAAAGCTCTTTCTAATAGCTTCAGCCTCAGCCCAGGGATTGTGTCAATAGTGATGTTCACTGGAAGGAAAGTCTCTTGTGTCTCTGTATTTGCTGATATTCTCATTTTGAAAAAAAAAAATTATAATGGAAATGTACTCTCAGTCAAAGTCCTAAGTAAGGAAATTAAGGAACTGGTCTTGGTTATATGTTCTCTCTTTTATTTGTCCATGTCCTCCGGATATTTATTACTGTAATGCTGTTTCTCTCAGTTCCTTTGATGGCAGATGGTTGTCTTCTATTTTCTAGCACTGAAAAAATATGTTTGGATTGTCATTAAAACATATTTTATCTAAGTAAATATTTGGGGTGCCTTACCATGTGATCAGATTCTAAATCCCATTTCAGCTTAAGAAGCTGGCATTTGCAACATTTATTTTAAATTTCTCACAGGTCTATCTTAGTTCAACTGTACACTGGAAAACCACAGTCGCGCACAGCAAATAGGATGCATACTTAGCCATCAGAATACAAAGTCAGCAATTGTTTTGAGAGGAGTGCAAAGCCTGCCTCTGTTCTAAAGGAGGAGAGCTCCACACAGGTTGAGAGTCTCAGCACGCTCTCACAGAGGACATAAATCTGAGATGGGATTTGCAATTGGATACAGTTTCAATGCTTTGCTCTCTAGTCATCTCATTTTAAAATTTCACATCGTATAAATATTCAAACATTCTATCAAAATCTACATGACAGGATTGCAGAATTCACAGCTTTTTCCTGGCCCTTGCACATATAAGTCCTCATTAAAATTGTGTACAGTTCAAAAATGAAGGCAGAGCTGGATAGCTCAGTGGTGCGGTGTTCACTCAGCATGCAGGAGGCCCTGGGTTTTATCTTCAGCATAAAAACAAAAAGAAGGATATTGTGCAGTTGATTCTAGTTTTTCACATGACAATAGTATAAAGTAAAATAATTTTTAATGTTTATAATTACTTGGAAACAAACAGTGGAAGAAAAAATTCTTTACCCAAATATGTGCATGCACAGTTTTAGCTGACTTGTTAGTTTTCAAGTAATCTTTGCTAATATTTTATTGATTCTATTAATTCACCAAAGTAGAAATCTCTGCCTAAAGGAACACCTTACTGGAATAAGCCTGAATTAGAGATTTGCTTGGGTAGCCTCATAGAGAGGACCAGCTAGCCACAGGCAGAGAGGAAACTCATCAAGGTAACACTCCTCCACTCAACTCTGCTTCTTATTCTCACAGAATTCCAAAGTCACTGACAGCAGCATCTCATTTATTTCAGCACACTCAGCACTCATATTGAGCTACTGCAAGTTAGAGGTACTGTGCTTGATATAAACAAAATACACTGAAAACATATCTACCTTATCCCGGAATATTGTATTTATCTTAATTATAATTCCTTTTAGGGTGAGTAAGAAGAAAGAATTGGAAGTGAGAGAATAACACTTATGTCTCAACTTTCCTACCTTCTAGCTAAGTCATCTTCATCTATTCATTCATTGAAGAGAAAAAAAATAACTATAGAGCACTGTGTACCTCTTAAACACCCTGGGATACACTGGGATACATAAAAACAAAACAATTTGCTTCTGAATTCCCATCTCAGCAACAGAAAAGGATGCTAATCAATGCTCATTCATAAGATATCTAGCACAGAAGAAGGAATTAGAAGCTACAGAAAAATAGAAAACAGGCCGAATGATTGGAAAGGCATGTTATTGCATAGGCTCCTGGTCCAGGAAGACCTTACTCCCTGTGTGCCTACATCAATGATAACAAGCTACAGGCTGATAGAGAGACAGATCCTGGTGAAGCACTATCTCCCCATCAGAAGCCTCTTGAGGTTGCAGAACTGCACTGCACATAGGGGTGTCTTGACGGGGGACTGGGAGATAAGGCCAACAGGAAGAAGCAGAGGTCACTTCCCACTTACTTTTTTTTATTGGATATTTTTTATTTACATTTCAAATGTTATCCCCTTTCCAGGTCTCCCTTCCAGAAACCCCCTATCCCATCTCCCTCTCCCTGCCTCTCTGAGGGTACTTCCCTACCTACCCACCCACTCTCGCCTTCCTGCCCTGGCATTTTCCTACACTGGGGCATCGAACCCCAATAGGACCAAGGGCTGCTCCTCCCACTTATGTCCAACAAGGCCATCCTCTGCCACATACGCAGCTGGAGCAATGGGTTCCTCCATGTGTACTCTTTGATTGGTGGTCCATTCCCCAGGAGCTCCGCTTACTTTTTATTGCTCTTTCTGATGTTTACTCTCACTGGTCTTGTCATCTTTCCGGTCCTTTATCCCTTTTTGTTCTCCTGCCTGAGTTGAAAATTTAACCTCTCATGAAAATGAAGAGTTTGAATTCTTCCAGAGCCGAGGCAGAACTGATAATGAGGTTTACAGCATCCAGTGATTTGTTGGGTTTGTTGTTGTTGTTGTTGTTGTTGTTGTTGTTGTTGCTGTTACTGTTGCTCTGTTTGTTTGTTTGTTTGTTTTGTTTTTAGTAAAGCTTTGGCTCTGGGATGCTCTGTTTTCCACAGCCCCTTTCAAGTCCCTGCTGCCAGACCCTCCTGATGTCTTCTTGTCTTGTTGTCCCCATAGTTAGGCAATACAGAAAAGAACATACCATTCATTATGTGGTGGCCATATTTGTTTAGAAAGCAGCCAGAAGGACCAATAGAGAACTACTGTTGTGATTTAAATATGCTTAGACCATGGGACATGACACTATTAGGAGGTGTGGCCTTGTTGGGATAGGTGTGGTCTTGTTGGAGGACATGAGTAACTGTGAGGGTGGTCTTTGAAATCCTATGCTTCAGCTCCACCCAGTGTAGAAGAGTCAGTCTCCTTCTGGCTACCTTCAGATCAAGATGTTGATCGCAGTTCCTTCTCCAACATCATGTCTGTCTGCATGCTGCCATGCTTCCCAGTGTGATGATAATGACTGAACCTCTAAAATTGTAAGCCAGCTCCAATTAAATGTTGTCCTTTTTAAGAGTTGCCTTGGTCATGCTGTCTCTTCTCAGCAATGAAATCCTAAGAGAGAAGTTGGTACCACAGACTTGGTTATCACTGTGATAGGCCTGACCATGCTTTCGTTTAGAGGAATGTGGATGTGGGAGACTTTGGATTTGGAAAGCAGTGAAATGCTTTAAGTCAGGTTTTATGGGCCATCTTAGTAGGAATATGGAAGAATTGGTGCTAAAGTTTGATTTGAGCTGGGGAAGTCTGTCTCTAGAGTTTTTCAGAAGAGAAGAATGTTAGTATGTTGCCTCGAGACTGTTTTTGTGATATTTGGGCGAAGAATATAGCTGCTTTTTGACATTGCCCAAAGAGTCTGCCTGAGGCTAACATTAATGGCATTGACAAAGAAGATCTCAACAAACCCAGTTTAGACTCTGTGCTGTGGTTTACTTTGGTCTTGAATGGCAAAGAAGCATGACTGGCTCAGAATAAAATGTTTTATATAAATGGTGACTATATTGCCTTAGATGGAGAGCCGACTGTTTGGAATTCAGTATCTAGTTCTTCTGTTCTTCTTTCAGGAGTACTCTGTTCCATCTGTGTGTATCTAGGCAATGAGAAAGAATAGTGAGGATGATAGAGACAATAGTCAGAAAGTCACCACCATAAGTGCTGCAGATTCTCTATTAAATAGAATATAGGAGATCTGGAAGTAGGGCAGACATAACTATAAGTCATAGTGTGGTTTTCTATCCTATTTGTACTAAAGAGAACAACCCACATAATAATCTGTCAAGTAACTTTCACTATATCATAAGGTAACAAACATGAGTCAATAACACACACACACACACAAAAAAAATCCTATATGAAAACATTAGTAAAACTGAATCACAGGGATCTATTCCAAGTAGGCAAGTATGTCTCAACATTTGAAAATCAATTAAGATAAACCATCATATCAACAGCCAAAAGTAGCAAAAATCACATTATATTAGTACTATATGCAAAAAAAAATTGACAAAATCTAATATTGACTTAGGACAAAAACACTAAGTTATCAATAAAGGAGACTCTCCTCTCCTTTATAAAAAAAAAAATCTTCAAAACACTTATAGTTAATAGCATACCTGGCGAGGAGAAGCTCAAAACATTCTTACCGAGACCAGGTTTAAAACAAGTGTGTTTTATCTTCTCCTGGATATTTCAATATCTTGGAAATTCCAACAACATGATTAGGATAACAAAGGGGGGTAAACATAATTTCAGTTAACTCAGTCATTCTGAATTTCTGGCGGGGATGAAAACTTATAGGCTCATAGCCAATCCTGGCTGTTTACTTTGAGAGAAAAGATAGGAGTGGAGGGTTTTCAGCTGACATTCATTCCAAGCCAAGAAAAAATCCAGGTTCAGAACTAAGTGTTTTAGTTAGAAGAGATGACAGAGGTTCTGGTTAGTCAACAACATGATGGACTGGTTATTAGGACTAACTAGTACCTCACTGGTACAAATCGACACAATTATGCACTAATTATATTTTAAGAGAAAAGTTTTATTTTAACAGGAAGGGTGATATGTAGGAGGAGCTAAGGTGGGAGGAGTATGGAGAGGAAGAGAAGGAGTAAGGAGAGGAGGAGAAGAAGGACAGGAGAAGCTAGGTGATGAGAGAAAGAGAGAGAAAGAGGGGAGGGGACATGAAGGCAGATGTTCACGTGTCTCCACCAGTCAAAGATAGTTAATATATCTAGGCTGAGTATTGGGTTACACTTCTGATTGAGCATTACCAAACTTATAAAACCTTTGACTAACATTTTAAAAAATTGTATAAAAGCAAAAAGGAAAAGGGGACATGGGATATGGGTTTTCTAGGGAGGGGAAATGGGGAAAGGGAATGACTCTGAAATGTAAATAAAATATCCAATAAAAAAAATAAAGGGGGGTAAAAAGGGAAGAAGAAACAAAATCATCCTGTTCTCACAAGATATGATTGTCTATGTAGGAAAATAGCATATACCAGAAAAGACCCTTGATATAAAAATGAATATAGCAAAGTTTCAAGATACAATTACATGTCAATTTAACATACTCAGTTAGATCCTATATTTTTACTGAATGGCTAGAATCAAAACTAAATGCACTGCAGCATTTACATAAACATCTCCAAAAATGAAATCATATTGTATAAGTCAAGTATGTACAAGGTCTATGTGAGAAAAATATGAATATATAAAGAATTTTTAATAACTAAACAGGGCCAGATAGACCGCTTACAGACTAAAGTGATTGGCACACAAACATGAGAACCTGAATTCAATCCTTCCACCAGAAGAATCCCTGTGACCAGTCTAATCAAATCAATAAGGTCCCAGTTCAGTGACCAGACTTGTCTCAAAAAGTAAAGAACACACTTGATGTCAGCTTTTGCTCTTCAAAGCACACATACACACATACACACAGAGAGAGACAGAGAGATAAAGACAGAGACAGAAGCACAGAGAACTAAATAAATACAAAGACACTTAGTTTTCATGGATAAAAAGACTCATCATCAAGATGCCGATTTTGTCCAAACTGACCTGTAGATTCAAAGCAAAGCCAAGTCAATTTCCATCAAGCTATTTCTGATGTCAGCCCATTGATCCCATCATGGATACAGAGGAACAAAAGAACCAGAATAACCAACAACATTATTTAAGAAAAACAATGCAAGAAAGTTGATTCTCAATGCCTTACTATGAAGCTACAGTCAAGCAAATATTGTAGTGTTGATTTAAAAATTAGTCAAATAGATCAATGCAAGAAAATAAAAAGATTAAGGAAAACACACTGATCTTTGACAAAAAAGGAAGACAATCCTTTCAACAAATGGTGCTGGAACATGGATGCTCACTCTCAACAGAGTGACCTAGACTTGCATGAAAATCTAGGACTTGCATGAAAATTAGCTCCAAAAGGATCACAGATCTAGATCTAAAGTGGGAACATTACACAGAATATGATGTATGAGAAAACTAGATGACCTTAGAAATAGCAATAACATTTAATACAAAATAGAGTTGTTATGCATGAAACTCATTACTAATAAAATGCTTTTCATTACAATTAAAATATTCTGCTACACAAAATAAGATGCCATTAGAATGAGAGAATAGAATGACATACCACAGATGGGGAGATGATATTTACCCAAGACACAAACAATAAAGGACAATGATAGAAAAATACAGACTTAAGAGTAGCATTAAAAAGGAAGCTGCCCAATAAGAAAAGTGGACCAAAGGCCTTAGCATTGAACCCACTAAAGAAGATATGCAAATAGCATATACACATGTAAACAAAAAAAAATCCCCCACCTCATATATCAGGAGGAAAGTACAAACTAAAACAAACACACTAGATTTATCCTACTTCAGAACAGGGCATAATTGCATTAGCAAGCACATGAGATAACAAGAGTGCACATGTGTTGTTGAGAGGAATGCAAAATGGAAGACAATTTGATCATTTCTTACAGAATCACACATTCTTAGCAGAGGTCCCAGGAACAGACCACAGGGAATGCATGCTGATGCTTGCCTGGATTGCTACATTTTATACAGGCTGGAATTCTAATCCAGGGGATAGTACCACTCATGATCAGAGGGTATTCCACCTCAATTAATTAAACTAAAATAATCCCTAACAGGAATGACAAAAGGGTTGTCTTCCGGGTGATTCTGGATCCTGTCAAACTGAAAATTAGCCATCTCAACTACTAAGTAAAAGATGCCATCTGTCATATAAATCTAAGACAATGAAATAAAAGATTAGTGGTTGCTGGGGTTTAATGTGGGATCAATAAAGCTCACACATTTTTTTAGGCAGTTAGAATACTCAATATAATGTTGTAAGTATAGACATGCGACATCAGACATTCGCCCAAATCTTTAGAATTCACATCAAGCGTTCATCTAAGTCTACCTACGGACTTCCGTGATAGTAACGTGTTAGAGGTAGCAAGTAGGTTCATCAGTTTCAGCAAACTTACCACAAGAGGGCCCTAATCCAATATGACTTGAATCCTTTAAAGAGAAAGAGACATTAGTAATGATTTCACAAAGAGAGACCATGTACGATAGAACAAGAAGTCTAAAAAGAAAACTAAACTGCCACTCCTTGACTTTAGTCTTCAAACATCTAGAGTTGTGAGGGAATACAGTTCTGTTTTGAAGTCATGCAGTCCACGGAATTTTATTAAAATGTCCCTGAAAAATTAACACAGCTGTTAAGGAAAGTAGTTAAAAAAATAAAATTATTTGTTCCTGTGTTGGCTTGGATGAAAATGGTGCCCACGGGCTCACAGGGATTAGCATTATTAGGATGTGTGGTTCTCTTAGAGTAGGTGTGGCCTTGTTTAAGGAAGTGTGTCATTGGTGGTGGGCTTTGAGGTTTCAGAAGCTCAAGTCAAGCCCAGTGACTCATTCTCTCTTCCTGCTGCCTGCTGATCCAGATGTAGAACTCTCAGCTACCTCTCTAGCACCATGTCTACCTTTGTGCCACCATGCTTTCAGCCATGATGATAATGATCAAAACCTCTGAACTATAAATCAGACTAAACTAAACGTTGTTATTTGTAACAATTGCCATGGTCATGGTATCTCTTCACAGCAATAGAAACCCTAACTAAAACAGTTCCTTTTCCATCCTCATCAAAATAGTTAATGATAAGAGATCCGGTTTCCATTTCTCAGCAGAAGAGGTGAATAATTTTATATGGCAACTAAACCCCATCTTGTTGATACTATGAAGTTATTGACTAGGGTCCTGTGACATATTCACTTTCTCTGCTCACTGGGGATCCTACATGTACCCTGGCCCTCTGATCTGATGTCATGTCACTAAACCAGCCTGGAGAGCTAGAACTGAGACTTAGGTTTGATTTAAGATTACAGAGAATTGATCATCTGTGTCTCCTCTTCCCCTCACGCGTACTATCTGTGAATAGTTGCTTCTTTACAGTGAAAAATAAGAGGAAAACATTAGAGTAGAGAAAAGGCACAAAAAGCAATAGATCAGAATCAAGAGGGGCAAAGCATACCAGGTTAGTTAAGAGGAAATGGTACAAGCTGGAACTCTGAAAGGTTGGAACAAATCACCCTTGAAATTTGGGTTGATTGTGGTGAAATAAAATGGCAAGTGGCCTGAGATAGTATGCTGTATTCCCCACGGCCTATGTGTCATGCAAGTAATTCTAAAGTACCCTGTCCCAGAGTAACTATCTGGGATGGCAGTCTGACAGCTGGCTGCCTCACTGGGGTTAAATGAGTACCAGTCAACCCTCTGACACTTGCATCATAAACACAACAGAGATGAAGAAGGAAGAAATCAGAAGAGCAAGCACTGTCTGTGCTTAGAAAATGTGAAAGCCATAGAACCAGCCAGGAAAAGGGCTAAGACCAAAGAGGAGAAGATGCACACACTGGCCTACAAGAGGAAAGGGCCTGAAGCATCCTTCACCTTTCAATTTCTAATTCCCACCCACCACAGGGACAATTCATTAGTGTTCTCCTGCAGCCATCCTGGGAAGGACAGGAGTGGCACATTGCAGAACTATCTGTAAGAAAAGTACTAGCCTACACAGGCTTGAGAACTTAGGGCAGATTGAATATTTATCTAAGGGCCTATTTTAGCCAGCGGAGGTTTAGTTATATTTAACTATCAAGTTTACAGTTTCACTCCATTAACACAAAAGAGGTCTCTGTGCAAGAAAAAAAATCAGATACACAAAACTTTCAGAATTCTTTTCATATCCACACAAGGTGTGTGTGTGTGTGTGTGTGTGTGTGTGTGTGTGTGTGTGTGTGTG
>JANHMN010000011.1:34302869-34466795 GCA_030674055.1 Rhabdomys pumilio | reverse complement strand
TGTGTGTGTGTGTGTGTGTGTGTGTGTGTGTGTGTGTGTGTGTGTGTAAACCCACACAAGCATGTGAAAGTCAGAAGATAACTCTCAGTAGTTAAATCACTTTGAGGGATCCAGGGAAAGAACACAAGTCGTCCCCTCACAAGCACTTCTACCCTCCCAACCATCTCCCTGGCCTCAAAGGAATTAAAAAAAAAAATGTGTTCCTACTCATACAGAAATTTAAGCTTAAGTCACCCTCAGACACACTCTTTAAGTCACTCTTCTATAGAACAGTCTAGTCTTGGACCTGAGATCAGCACTCATCTCCCTGTTCCCTGGCATAAGGGCAGCAGAGAAAAGGACTCGGTCCTATTCTAACCTGGCCCCAGTTTTGGCTAGTAATCTGCTTCTTTGTAATCTGCCGACCTTGTCTGCATCCAACACTGACCATATCATCCACAAATACCTATTGAGATGACCACTTCTTTAAAGCCATGGCCTTTTCCACCTGTGTCCCAGTTCCCAAATAATGACTCAGAGGTTTAATATTATTAATAAGTACCTAGTCCATTAGCTAGCCTGGTTCCTCGACTAATTCTTGACATCTTATCCCATTTACTCTAGCATGAGTTCATCTGTGTGTCTGGCTTCCTCTTCTTGGCTTCTGCCATTTTCTCTGCCTCACAGTCCAAAAATCCCCTCCTCCCACTTGACACCTTCCCAACCAGAAGTCCCGCCTTCCACTCCTGCCTCAGCTTATTGCCTATCAGCTTTTTAATGACAAGTGATTCTTCTACACAGTACACAAGAGATTATCCCTACACTTCTTTATATGAGGAATTTCGATACAATTCACAAATAAATTTGGTCTTTTACAATAAATGTTAAAATGCATGATTTCAACATTTTTCCAATTGCATTCTTCTCTTATATATTACATCCTGACCACTGTTTCCCCTCCCTCTCATCCCTGAATTTTTTTTCTTTGAGCCCAGGGAGTCTGTTTTTATTTTCTGCTGTATGCCAGCCCATATCCTCTATAAGACATGTTTGTGGGAGGACTTTGATAGCACCACTACTCTAGCAGAAATTCTAGTTACATTCATACAGAAAACATGGCTCCTTTCATTGATAGCTGGGTTGTCAGAGACATTCCATGTGCTGGCATTAACTAAACCCTACAAGCAATCATGTAGGGTTTACTCTTTAGCTATTTCATCCACTGTTTCCTGGGACACAGTAGCTGTACTAATAATATTCTTGAGCCTTCTGACAAATTGAGTCAACCATCCCCCAATATTCAGTGTTGCCTTAATTTTGAACAAAGCAAGGAGATACACAATGCAACTTTGATAATATAAAAAAATATTGACATTTATCAAATGTACTATCATCACCATTATTGGTTAATTAGGATGAAGTTATTACTCTAAAACCAATGGGCATAAATGAAACATTCGAAAACAATCTGTTTAAGCATCTCTCCAAAATAACTAATAGTTTAAAATGATTATGTTATTGCCAGCATTCACAACAGCTGTAAACCTTCAAGCTCCAGAGCCTTCCCTACTGAAAGACCTAAACAAAGCAGCTACAAATCAGAAATCTGTTAGAATTTTCAGTCTTTTCTGGAGACAAGCTAAGCTATGTGTCTCTGAGTACTTCTCCATTTCTGTAACTCACACATCTTTTCACTACCAATGTCCTCCATTGATCAACGATTCAAAATTTTAGAGGTTTTTATGGGGCAATTGCAATTTTCTATGGTTCTCCAAATCTGTTAGTCTGTTTATGCTACTAAAACAAAGTATCAGAGTCTGGATAATTTGTAAACAGCAGAATTTTACTTTTCAGAGTTCTGAACCCTGGCAAAGTCAAGATGAAAGCGCTGGTGGATTGAATGTTCTCTAGACACTCCCCCTTGTCTCTCACATGGCAGATTCTTGCTGTACCCCCCACAAAGCAAAAAAAGTCTGACACTGCTTCTTCATGTGGTAGAAGAGATGGAAGACACAGGAAGGAATCTGAGCTCATATTTGTGGAGACAGAACCCTCAGGATTTCATTACTTCCCAAAGTCCTAGGCCCCAAGCCCATCACTTTGTCCTTTGTGTCCCAATGTATGAATTTCAAAAGGACACACATTCAAACCACACCAGCACTGAGTGTGATTTTAAACTGTTTCATTCCAAACATGTCTCAAGATGGAGATATTTCAAAATACATGAATGATCTTAAATTATCATTTCTTGTAGTTTTCCCTATAAATGAGTTGTCCTATAGAAACAGTGTGGCTATAACTCTCCCTTCCCTACCCACATAGCATCCTGAAATATGGAGGCTTAAAGAGATGCAAATGTGTTCTACGTTGGATGCTGTAGTGGGAAACATAGTACTTATAGTGGAGCCGGAGGCAGATCGTCAAAATGAACTCAACCATTTCTTTGTCCTGAGTCCTTTGTTATTGCTAGTTTGAATCTAGAAAGGTCATTAAAGTGTACTGTTTCAGCAAAGCTTGGTGGATTCTCCAACATATTCTACTCATCTGCTGAGATCTTTTTTCAGATGACTAAAGAGAGCAACAACAGAGAATAAACATATTCCTGAACTTTCCTTTCCCTTCCCAGGAGGCTAACACCATTAACCCAAAAAGGAAAAGGTTTTGTTGTGTATTGTTTTATACATTGTAAGTGGAATTTTGTTAGCCATTCATAGAAATTAAGTAGCGTGGAAGTAATGTAGTTCAGTCATACCCCACCTTGTGCAAGCTGTGGCCTCAGCCCCTAGAACTAGAAGGCGGTAATGCAAAGACATTAATTAGCAAATCTATTAAATATTGTATCAGCTCTTTTGCTTTATGTTTCTACTTCAATTGGTTTAGTTAATAATGTATGCTAATTTTTGCAAGGCTGATAATACAGGTATTAATGAAACTAAACAAAGTAGATAATGTCAGGTTTACAGGACACAGTGTTTTAGTTAGTTTCAGATCATTTCCACAAAAGATGGCAGGTACAATCATAATCCAAGGTAAAAAAAAAAAAATAAAGAAACAAGACATGCTTCTCATTAATAGGAAAAGTAGCCTTTCTCATGTCTCTGGATCATATAGAAACAACATTTTGGAGTCGTTTTCTTAATAAGAGAGTATCATGCTCAGTAAGAAAAGTACCATCATATACAATTTAGGAAAACACCAAGGACAATTTTTAAAGGGAGAAACTTTACAAGCAACCCCAGCACTGAGACTACCAAGAGCCTTAAAATCTACACAGCTCTGGTTGAAATCCTGACTTTGTTGAGCAGTAATTGTGTGTACAATTGAGAAAATTATACTAATCTCATGTTCTACTGTATTCCCATGCAAAATGGAGTTGCTGAGGAATTTTCAGCGGCCATTCATTTGTTTTTTTTTAAATGTACATTGTTGTTTTGTCTGCATATGTGTCTGTATGAGGGTCTCAGATCTCCTGAACCAGGAGTTACAGATAATTGTCAACTGCTGTGTGGGTACTGGGAGTCAAACCCAGGACCTCTGGAACAGCAGCCAGTGTGTTTAACTGCTGAACCATCTCTCCAGTCCCAAGAGACCATTCTTAAGTAAAGAATCAAAACCTCTGTTGAAACCACTTTTTCTTCACTTGCTTACTTTTGTCTGTGATATCCTAGAATGAGGCTTGGGGAAAAGCAGAGAGCCTAACGTAAACATTTTGTTTCTGAGTTCCTAAATTGGTATGTTGAGTTTCCCACAGCAACAATACCTCTCTCGTGAGGCATCCCGGATGAGGGCAATAAGTGAGGTGGCAAGGGAAGAGCTGATAGTAGAAACCTTAGATTCCTAATATGCAAGTGTTTAGTAGCCTGTGGGAGACAGTAGCCTCCATAGTTCTTTGGGGACTAAGATACATAGTTACAACCCAAGCTTTATTGAAGAGCCTGGTCTATCTGGATGGTACAAATCAGTTTATTTTCTGAAAGCACATTAACATGTTTAGAGACAGATATTCTACTCGGGATTATAGAGGGAAAGAGTCATCATTGGGTAGTCTAATGTCTGGATCTCATTGTCCCGTGTCCACTTTTAGAAGCATTCTCAAACGTAACACTTATTACATTACTTTTGAAGAAACACATTCTTAAAAGGAACTGCATTTGACTTGCATGCCTAGCATCTTCCAACATAAAATTGACATGTCTTTGAATTATTTATCTATGTTCTCAGTTTCACAGTGATCTGAAGCTATTCACCCTGGGGATCCATCCTTATTACTCCTCATTACTGAAAAAGAAGTCCCCTGGGAGAAATAGCTGCCATAAGACCCTCAAAGTACCTGTCCCTCAGCCTGGAGGAGGGCAATAAATGAGGTGGCAAGGCAAGAGCTGGTAGTAGAAACTTTAGACTCCTTATATGCAAGTGTTTAGTCGCCTGTGGGAGACAATAGCCTCCAGAGTTCCCTGGGAACTATGTTACATAGTTACAACTCATCCCATCAACACATGGTAGGGGATGTAAATTTTTTTGACATACTGACTAATGCTCCCTGGTCTGTTTATTTTTACAAAAATACTGTTTATACTGATAGAGATTCAGAGGTTTACTGATAACAGTTGTGCTTTTTCTTACTTTGGAGGAAATAACTGGTATTCTAAAATCATTTTCTTAAATCTGTCTCAGTTAGCTTGAAATGGCAGTATGCACCAGTTCTCATAGCACTGAGGAGGTGAGGGATAAGCACTGTGAGTTCTAAGCCAGCCTGGAATAGTTAGGAAGATCCTGCCTATAAGGAAAGAAAATAACAAACGTTTCTAAGACTGTGTATGAAAAGGTAACTGTGGTGGTTTGAATATGCTTGGCCCACAGAGTGGTACTATTAGGAGGTGTGTCCTTGTTGGAGTAGGTGTGGCCTTGTTGGAATAGGTGTGAGCAGTGAGACCCTTGTCTTAGCTACCTAGAAGACAGTCTGCTCCTGGCTTTCTTTTGATAAAGATGTAGAACTCAGCTCCTCCAGCGCCATGCCTGCCTGAATGCTGCCATGTTTTCTGTCTTGATGACAATGAACTGAACCTCTGAACCTATAAGCTAGCCTCGATTAAATGTTGTTCTTTATAAGAGTTGCCTTGGTTATGGTATCTCTTCACAGCAATGGAAACACTAGATAAGACAGTAAGCATTTCTCCACACTATATTTTGGTATGTTTTGATAGTTTCAGATTTTTTTTATAAGTAATGCTTTAATAAACATATAAACATATATATTTTTTAAATTTCATTTGTATACTTGTTCCTTTATCTGAATATTTTTTTTTCAATTTCTACTTTAAAATACATTTAACTTGCAGGATTTTCTAAAACGTACTCATCTATGCAATGCCAAAGAAATACAAAATGCAATATCAAGTGGTATATTATTTGGAAGTCTGTAATAATAAGTTTCTGATTAATTCAAATAAAATTCCAGCTGAAAAAAAATGATGTCAAAAACTTTTAATGACACGACATGCAGTATAAGATATGTCCAATTAATAAGACTTTTGTTCAAGTAAGGTGATAACTTTATGTGACATTAATTTAAACTAGGATATGTTTCAAGCAGTAAACAATGCAAATATCATTTTTCTATGATGTCGTAGAAGAGATGCTTTGCCGGTGTATTTGGAGAAGAGTTCAAGTCCACAGAAAGCTCTTCATAAGACTGACATATTTACTTTTATGTCACTTTTTATACTGTTCTGGCTGGTAGATTAAAATCAGCCTTATGCAATCCATTGCCACAAGACTATACTAGTAAGAAGAACCTAAAACTTGCCCATGGTGTGCTTCTTATTATACAGAGACTGTCTTCTGAATTAGATCAAAAATAAGAAAAACTTATGACCATATCCCCATCTGATATCTGTCATGGACACAATTGAAGAAAAGAAGAGAAGAACCAATCTGTAAGCATTTCTGAAAAGAAAATACTTTAAACTTATCAAAATTTAAATTTGGGATTCTTTGAGTAATGTTAAAGTGTATAACAAAGTTATAAAAACATCATCAACCAATTATCCAAAGATGGTACAAGTATATTATATGCAATCTAAAGGATATAATTGAACTTAAAAAGTTTATGTATGGCCTTAAGAAAGAAATCTGCTAAGAAGAACTAGAATGACAAGAAGAAGAGAGAATGCTTGCATTTGCCATTCCATGGTAAAAGTACAACTATAATAGTGAACTATTATGAGTTCCAGAAAACACTAAATATAATCTCTGTGTAGAAAAGTGGCTTGCTGTCTTCCAAGTTTTATGAACACGTAAACACCTCTACTGCTTCAGAGGTTTTAAGTTTGGTCAGAAATAAAAAAGCTGTTGCAGAACTCTATTCAAATATGTTGTGTCTAGAAATATGCCAAAATCGTCCAGATTAAGACTTCAGTTATAAATAAGGACAGGATGCCAACAGTAGGGGTAGTCCATACCTACATATATATTTTTCCATAAGACAAGTATTGACAACCTAAAACATGTGCTTAACAAGATGCCCGACATTACAATTCCAAGGAACTTAAAATCGTCTATAAAAGTAATTTACTGATGCAATCATAAATCTGACCACTATAGTTTGTGAAGACATCTAAGATTCATGACATTAGGGGTTTTCCTTATTCTCTTTATATTCTACTCACTGCCCTTTCCCAGTCTCCCCCTCCCACAATCATTCCCCCATCTCCTCTCCCCTTCTCTTCTTAAGGGGTTGGGGCTCCCCTGGGTATCTTCCACGCCAGCACTTCAAGTCATGAGATTAGTTTTAGGCAAAAATCTTTCAAAAGAATGTCAATATTCATTCTTCAGTAACTTACTAGAGATCTATTTGGATAACGTCATTGATGGTGGAAATCATGATTTAGAACAGCAAATCTCAGTACCTTATCTACCAGAGAAAACTTCCAACTAATTCTTTGACCACAATGAGATTCAAGGCAAGATTAAGAGGACTATGTATAAAGAAACTGAAGGGAGGATCTTGATTACCCTTCTACAATCTTATCCAAGATAATCTATAAATTAGGAGGGTGTCGGCTAAATTTGTTCCAATTTTCAGTTTTTGTGAAAGCCAAGACTTTCTTGTATTTGCTTTGTGGTCACACAGCACTAGAATATAAACCTATCTAGAAAAGATAAATAACACCAGAGTATAATGCAATAGAGAAGATAACAACAAGAAAGCAAATATATGCTACTTCCTCTTAGGAAGTCTTCAACCTAGCGAAACAAAGTATGGGCTAGCAAAAGGGCAAAAGCTTTGGGAAAGTAGCCAAAGAAACATCATTTAGCCTTTTAAAATGGGTCATAATTTGTAGCAGAAATGGCTGAGAATAAACAAGTAAGAGAAGTACCATGAGAAATACTTCAGAGTGATACGAATATTTTTCCTATGAAACTCTTATCTGTGTATTTTAGTTGCCACATCTCAACAGTTTTATAAGAAAGAATGAGAGGAAAGAGAGAGAAAGAGAGAGGAGAGAGAGAGAGAGAGAGAGAGAGAGAGAGAGAATTAAGAAATCAAATACCATTTCACCAGACATTTGTCATGACTCAGGAAGACATATTTTGACTGATAGCTGAAGACTGGGATAAAAGAGACAGGCTATTTAAGACACTATTTGGGAGTAGAGTGGGCAGCTGAAGCCTTATGCTGTAATTATACAGGAACAGATTCTTTTCTGTCATTTTAATTATGTTTTAACAGGTAACATTTAAGATTAAACTCAATTAATTTAGTGAGACTAAAAAGAACCTACAATTGATTGGAGCCACTGGATAGTGAATAAAAACATTTACTTAAGGACAATAAGGCAAAAGGATTTTAAATTCCAGGACAGACTAGACTAAAAAGTGAGACCCTGTCTCAAAAATCTAAGCACGCACACACACACACACACACACACACACACACACACACATACACATACACACACACGGCATAACTTCATGTAAGCCTGTCAGTTACCTTGTACTGTTCCCATATAATGTCTGAAATTTCTCCTTCAGGATTAGCTTGAGGATATTTTTAATCATGATGAAGTAATATAAAATAGTAAGTGCTCATTTACTAATCTTTGATGACCAATTAACATAATACAAATGTTTTCTCAGGTTAGAGCAAAAAGATACAATTCAAATTATAGAGGAAAAAAATCAACAAACCTTAATGTTTCAGTCAGGACCATAATACTTTTTGCTCCAAATCTCAAATAATGACAAAATGAAAATTTAGAGTCAATGAACCAAATATTAAATTCAGCTATCTTCAAGTCACCAACGATAATATATACTATGATTTAAAGATCTAAGCCAATGATAAAAACAAGTGATTGTCCAGGAGGCAGAATTATTTAGGGCATCTTGGTACCAACTGAGCACAGCTGTTAAAGAAGAATACCGGTGTTTCCAGTTTCTCTAAACCTATTATGCCACTCAATATCCCATCCTGGTGTGTTGTTTGCTTTTTTGATAGCCAAACAAGACAGACTGATTGATTGAATCACTCTCAGGTATTCGTTCTTCTAACAAATATTTATTGAAGGATTCATAATCTCAAGTACTGGGCTACAGGATTTTTCTCACATCACTTAATTGAAATTCCACCAGTATTCTCACGTTATAATGAGGATTAAGTCAGCTAATATTTACATGGTGTTTAAAAGAGTCCATGGCACATAGTAAGTACTATATAAATACCTGTTAAATAAATTATACTGGAGTTTACTGTAATATGCTCATTGTATAAGGTTGCTGTAGAACTTCTTTTGCAAAGAATTTTTTATCAGCTTAAGAGATCACATACATCCTGAGACATAAGATGGGAACTGTACATAAAAAACAACTATGAATATATGCCCATATTAAAACCATCTGGTAAAAGAGCAGTGTCATAGGACTGGCACAGAGATCTACCTCATCTTCGAGCATTTATGTCTCATGTACTTACGGAATTGTAAACCAGATTCTAAGTTCTGTATTAAATAAAAATAACTCATTTACATCCCACATTGTATTACTGTCATTTCTTCTAGGTCCTTACCTAATCCAGGAGCCATTCTGACCTTTGAAATCTGCCCTCATCCACTGTCCTAAATGAACCCATTGTATATAAAAACACCAGCAAGTTGCAGATGGCATGTAAGAGTTAATCACCATTCGAGGTGAGATATTGATTGATTCAGAATTAGATGAAGTAGGGTTGTGATGGGATCCCTTTGAAAGGTGTCTTCCAATTGAAAACCTCTTAAGAAATACAGCAAAGGAAGCTAGTCATAAGAACAATAAAGAGTGTGTCCCTTCCTCAACATCATATTTAAATCTGGAAAACAATGAATAATTTTTCCTTCTTGAGGAGATAAAAGACCCACCCCTGCCCAGCCATATTCCAAGCAAACAGCAGGATAATATCCCCTTCCGCTTTCAGCTCATTTCTATCCTGTGACTAAAATGGAAAAGGAAGGGAAAAAATGCAGAGGCTTCATGACAATGCTTACAAACCTATCCTGCCAACTGTGGAGTCTTCCTTAGCTGAACACTTCCGGGGCCTCTGACACTGGGTGAGAGCTACTGGAGTTAGAGTAGGCAAACAGAGAAACCTCAATATGTTTTCATGCAAGTGTTCACAGTAGACTCTGCAGGCCTAACGCCTGGGCCTTCTGCAGAGCTCAGCTAAACCTTTCTATCAATCATGATGATCTGGTGCCCCCCTCTGGCCTCAGTGCAGCAGTGTTCTTTAGCTCCATCAAGAAACTACAGGATTTTTGAGCCAGCATGAAATCATCAGAAATCTACCTGCAAGAGAAACCTAGCTTTTTCTGAGCTTACAATAATTATTCTAATTCTCCCAGGCAAAGCAAAACTTGGCAGGCTGACTGCCTGCTCTTAGACTCAATGTACTTAGGGGATGTAATTTTGCTTTATGTATTTTTAAACATTCCCCATGGAGATATAGTACTCGTCATCTCTTTACAGTTAAAATGAGGAACCTGCCTATGCTCTATTCAGGAGAGTAAGGCGATTTACTCAGGAGACCCATTCTGTAAGACTCAAAAGACTTAGAACACTGTGCAGATAAAGTCTGTATCAGGAATGAAAGTTAAACAAGATTACCACCCACGATCACAAAACCATTATTTCAAGTTATTTGCTAACCCTTACTGGAGCTTCACATGCTTTTATCTAAAGAGACACAAGCTGTACACAGTTGCAGAAAGCTTCCAATACTCTCCAGTGATTTCTTTCCACATCTAAAGTCCCTATCACTACAGTCTCTCTCTCTGATGTGACTTTTAAGGAGGCAATATTATCTGATCCTTGTGACAGCACATACAAGGGCTCCTAGTTTGTGTGCTGAAAGGGTTGGGCAAGTAGACATAACAGGTTACTGAGAGACATGGATGAAGTAGGGGACATGGGCTCTGTAGGGTTTTTACAACAACTCTAAGGATGTCAGCTCCTAAAAGACCAAGATGGCAAACCGAAGGTCAGAGCATAGAGAGCCAAAGAAGATACTCATGGGTTCAAGGAAGGTGACAATGGAGAGACTCTGGGAATGACTTTCAGACATTAGTTTCAACTCTTAATTCCACAGGTAACACAGAGCAGACACGAGCCAAATAGGAAAGCGTGTGAGACACCCTAGTTTCCCCTTTATAGTCCATCAGAGTTCTGAAACTCAGGGTTCTCCTGGATTGGAATATGTAACCGATTCTAACTTTTTATTATTTTAACTTGTTATTGATTCTTTGTGGACTTCAGATCATACATCCCAATTCCACTTATCTTCCCATCCCTCTATATCTGCCTTCTCCTCGTGCAACCTCTCCCTCAAAACGAAACAAAAATAAAAGAAAAGAAGAAGAAATAAAAACATCTCATCATGGAAGCTGTAGTGTGTCATGGCATGTCATACAGTATTATCCACATTTTCCCAAAAGCTTTATTTGCAAATGTTCATTACAATGAGTCATTGGTCTGGTAGGAGGCCTCTGGCTTCTCCTATCCTATCAATACTGGATCCTCAATGGGAGTCCTCTTGGATATCCTGCTATTGCTCTGTGTCATTACTTTTGAGTGATAAAAAAAATAATAATAATAAAGCTAAAACCACCTCTAAGACAAATAAAAAATCAACTTTGAGATTTAAAAAAAAAAAAGCAAACCAAGGATATTGCTATTTTCAGATAACTTCAGAAGCAACTCAGTTTGTGTCCAGTAAATATTTTTATTAGAGCTGAATGGGGTGAGGAAGAGTTTATTGGCTGTGAGGACTTGCATTACTGGTAACTCCTATGGAAATCGGCTGTCTACTCCTTCAATAAAAAACCAGAATGCACAGAACGCTGAGGACACTGAACATTATGAACATCAGAGCTTATAAGTCAAAGGCATCCTACTAAAACATTCTTATTGTCCATGAATATCATCTGTTGGCCAATTTCCAGTAAAATTATCTAAGTGACAACTTGATAAATAGTCATTTCCAGTAGTCCAGAGAGGTGACATTGAGTCATGCATAAATATTTCCTTAGGCGGGTAAGATGAACTGGATCAGAAATCAATTGACACTGAAGTTAAGAACTGGAATTCTCTATCACAGCCCTTATCGTAGTATTGGTCAGAGTTGTTTGGTGAGTGTCTTTACTTCTCAGTAAGGTCTAACACTGGCTTTTTTTTTCTCTCTCCAATGCCTGTCATGGTGTTTGACGTAGAGCAGGAGTTCTTGAATCTACTTGAGTGTTCCTTTTAAGGCCATTTTGCTCTCTGGCTTCCTAGAACAGTAAATGCCTGTAAGTTCTGATCTTTCATAGTCAAATAATTTTTAAATGAGTAAAAACAGGGCCTGGCATGACAAGCACTGCGTTTTCACTGTGTCAAATCTAGTAATGCTGTCTTATTTTAAAAATAGGGAGTCTGGACCATGTCCACAGCAAGCTTATAATCAGTATCTGTTTTGAACTCTCCCAAAGAAACCAAAAAAATTTTCTTTGTAAAATGATAAATATATATATATATATATATATATATATATATATATATATATATATAAATATATATATGCCAGTTTAAATAAGGGATCCCCATATTAATAATAAAAACATGCAAACCTCAATCTTGAAGTTCTACAATGATTTTAAAGCAATTTTCTAACCCCTTCTAATGCAACTAAAGAAAATACAGGATTACAAGTTTCAACACCATTCTCCTGTAAAAGATACAGTTGAAATTGGCACAGAAAAATCAAATATGGGCCTAAAGAGATGTCTCAGTTTTTAAGAGTACTTGACACTCTTGCAGAAGACCAAGATTCAGTTCTCAGCAGCCTTCTGGCAGCGAACAACTGCCTTCAGCTCCAGTTCTAGTTGATCTGGCTCCCTTTTCTGGCCTTCTTGGGATCAAAGCACACATGTGGTGCACACGCATGCATGTACTCACACCTGCATATAAAATTAAATAACATACAAAATTAAATTAGAAACAAAAGAAAGGGACAAAGAAAAATACAGAGAGGAGGGAGAGAAAGAAGAAAAGAAGAAGGGAAGGGAAGGAGGGAGGGAGGGAGGGAGGGAGGGAGGGAGGGAGGGAGGGAGGGAGGGAGGCAAAAGCTCCTTACTGGACCACAGCAGAAATATTTCATTCATTTAGTCAGACAAATGCTTTAAGTTTATCCTATTTCTATTCATACCAGCTAATCAGGACAGAGACGCTCCAATATGTAGATTGAAAAGGACATTGTAGTCCTATCTGGAACAGTGATTCTCTTTTGATATCAGATCAGTATGAAAGGAGATAATAATGAATCGATGGCTTCAAGTAGCCCATTCCCCCTCCCTGGCTCTTTGTAACCAGCAAGAAACTTAGCTCACCTGTCTTACGAGTGAACAGGAGGCGCACAGCCTTGAATTCTGAGTAGGTCTTAGAGCATCCCTAGAGATGTCTGTCTCACTCAATCGCACATCTTTCCAAATGACCAACAGCCCCTCCGTGCAGGGCCCTGAATTTCCAATGGCATTTTCCCGACTATGACATGTGCTTCTGGGAGCACAGATATTCTCAGGAAGAATAACAACTATAAACTCATTTTTACTTGATTCTATTTTTTGGCTTCCTGCTCTTTAATGCTTGTGCCAAGTCAGCCATTCATTGCCCCGTGTAGAGGAAAAAGACATCGGCAAGATTGATGGCTTCTCTGTCTCTCTGCCCTCCCTGTGCTAAATTAATAAGAAGAAAAGAAACTTTAGGTCATTAAAATTCCTCATGCAGCCGCGGTTTCTTCCCACTCTCCACTTCACACGTTTTACTGCCTACAAACAACTGTGGGCTTTAAGTTTCCAATCTAACTTCCTCGGGAGATCTAGTGAAACGGCCTGCGGCGTGGTCGCTTTCCTCTCTTCGGACAATTGACAGAGTTCCAGGGATACGACAAATCTCATTTGGGAGCTGCACACCATCACCCACACATTAACTTGTCACCTTGAGTAATAAAGATCACAAACTCCGTTTCAGTTTTTCCCTTCCCCATGTTGCCTGATAATATAAAAGTGTGTCACATTCCTTTGATTTGTAACTTGTGTGCTTGTTACAGACCCTTGCACAAACAACCTGATGAAATCAAGGAAGCTGGATGACAAGTATTTTTTTTTAATACTCAAGTCTATTTCCCCGTGAATATTCATGTACATAAACAGAAAAGTGTTAAATGGAGTGAAATCTCCATAATTGTACAAATAAGAAACAGTTGAAGCATGCATTCTCCGAGTGTGGTAGGAATGTCTTGGCTGGTGCCTGTGTTTAAAAGCAGTCACCCCACAGAACATAGGTAGGTATGGCAATCTGAGAGTTTTGAATACTGACAAAGATATCAAAAAAACACCACATTGGTCGTACTTAATTGAAAAATTACTATCTGCTCTTGCAGAGCTTGCTCTCATTTGCATGACTTTTCTGATATGCAAACTGTATTTATGCCTGCATTTTAATAGTCTGTTTTTTTATTTTATTATGTATTATTGAGTATTTCTCAATGTTACAGGCACTTCACTAAACTTTAGGAAGGGGAAGAGCATGGTAACTGATAGTAGGTTTTGTCTGGATTTCTGATGAGCAAATTTCTGGAGAAGTAATAGAATTTTCTGGGGAAGGAGCATCAACCCTTCTCAGGACTATTCACCCATATTAACCTTTGGGAGAAATCTTTAATAAATGGAATAGCACAGATGTTTTCAAGGATACGGTAAAATATCTGGGCCCTTGCACTGAGATAAAACAATAAACACTGAGTGGTTTTTGTTTGTTTAATTGATTGATGATGGATTAACTGATTGGTTGGTTGGTTGGTTGATTGATTTTTCAGTCCTGTAGACTGAACGCAACACTTGACACATACTAGTCAAGTGCTCTGTCACTGCATAATATTTCTAGATCAGAAAATTTTCTTTGATACATAATCCAAGGGACTCACAGACGACTAAACTTCAGCAACCTGGATTGTTTCCATCAACTTCTGTTCTCAGGTTAGAAGTACGCCTGTTGGTCTGCCACCAGTACAGTGGCGGAGGTGGGTAGAGACGGGCTGAGGTACAGCTACAGTGAGAGAAACGAGGTGTTCTATTTTCGTTAGAACTGCTGAGTAGAGAAGGTAATTCAAGCAAGACATGGAAAGGAAACGATTAGAGAACAGAAAACAAAATCAACAAAGCCTGAAGATTTGTTTGTTTATTTGTTTGTTTGTAGAGAGAACAAGGACATACAAGGCTTTTCTCCATAGAAGTGCCTCATATTTTAATACCCATGAACTTATGACAAATTACATCTGCAATTTCCTTAATAATGTTAACAGCAATGTACGGTAGGTAACTGAAACCATGGATGGCAAAGGCGAAACTCAGGCAGCACTGTGAGATTTGCATTGAAATGTTTTCCTAAAATTCCTAAAGAGGACAGCTTCCAGTTCACTATATAGTTAGCTATATACGTTACTGCATTTATTATTACTAGACAGAAGGGAGGAAGAGTATTGCCACTGTAAGATAACCCAGGGAGGTAACATATTTGCCACAAAATCCTAGCAACCTAAGTTCTACCCATGGAAAGATGGAAGGAAAGAATGGACTTCCCCAAGTTTACTCTGACTTCCACAAATATGCCAGTGCACACACATGGATCTGAATCTACACATTCACACTTGCGTGTATGCACACAAACACACACATACACACACACACACACACACACACACACACACACACATACACAGAGAGAGAGAGAGAGAGAGAGAGAGAGAGAGAGAGAGAATAATAAAATTTCAAAGTATTTCTGCTTCTAAAAGAATAAGAATCAGGGGTTAAGAGCACTGACTGCTCTTCCAGAGATCCTGAGTTCAATCCCCCAGCAACCACATGGTGGCTCACAACCATCCATAATGGGATCCAATGCCCTTTTCTGGTGTGTCTGAAGACATCTACAGTGTACTCATATAAAACAAATAAACAAATAATTTTTTAAAAAAGATAAAAATCAGAGTATTAAATAACTAAAAAGTAATTAAGAAACCAAGGAAAGCTGTCAAATTAAAGAAAAATAAATTGACATTAATTCCAGCACTCAGGAGGCAGAGCCAGGTGGACCTCTTAAGTTCAAGGTCAGCCTGGTCTACAGAGTGTGTTCTAGGACAGCCAGGGATATACAAAGATATACTGTCTGAAGGAAAGAAAGAATGAAAGAAAGAAAGAAAAAAGAAAGAAAGAGAGAAAGAAAGAGGAATAAATTTATGAATCAAATATACTGAGAGTAATAGATTCATTTCTTTCTATTCTATAAGAATGCCTCCCATTTCTTAAAATTAGGAATGAGAAAACACAAGCCACCAAGGGAAATAGATAGGCTACAATACCACAGGTGTTTAGGGTTTTGATGGGTTTTTTAAAAATAGAACAGAGAACTAGAGAGATGGCTCAGTGGTTGAGAGTACTGACTGCTCTTCTAGAGGACCTGAATTCAATTCCCAGCAGCCATATGATGGCTTACAACCATCTGTAATGGGATCTGACGCCCTCTTGTGGTGTTTGGGGAGAGCGATGGAGTGAGTACTCACATTCAGAAAAAATAAAATCTTAAAAAAAAAAAGATAGAAAACAGAAGTGGGATTAACAGCAGCCTTAAAGTATGAAAAACTTACAAGTGTCCTGCAAAGGAAGATGCAACTAACCCATACTCAGGGCCTCATAGACTCTGGAAAGACACAGAGCTGAAGTGTGAGAACAGAAAAGAGAAGGAACAATAGTAATAGAGGAGTCAGCTAAACAGCTAAAACCAGGGGCGCTAACTGAGGCTATGAGAAGGTAGAGCACTCTAAGCCTTTTCTCATGACCCCCATGCAGCTTGGAGGTTATCTCTTCTCTTCCCTCACCATCCTCCCATTGCTGACAAACAAGGTGTTTACTCTCTGGAGAACTTGCAAGTAAACAACCCAGAAGACTCAGAATTATACAACAGACCTGAGGAGAGGGGACAAGGGTGGAGAAATTGAATTCAGAATAGAACTGCCTGACAAATTCTGAAGAACAGTAGCTCCCAGCTGTCTCCCTCCACTCCCCTTGCATAGAACAGAGGGACATAGATTCCATCATAGAACAGAATGTTAAGAGAATTCTTCCCCAGAAACCATCAAATGCTGCCAAAGAAAACACACTCCAAAACACTGAGTGTTCCTGGAGAAAACTGTATCCCTTCAGCTTCTCCTTCAGGAAGTCTCTTTTGCAAAACCCCAAGGCTGGGTAATTATAAGGAAGGGAATATAAGTTTCTCACAGTTCTGGAAGCCTGGAATCACTGGGAGTGGCAGGTTTGGCTATGTGACTAGAGCAGGTCTTTACTTTTAAGAGAGTGTATTGCTGCAGCATCTTCTGAAGGGAAACAACCTGTGCTCTCACACGCTGGACCGTGAAGGATCAAGAGAACCAGTTGATGCATGAAGCCTTTATATAGGGACTTGGATCTCCCAGACGAAAGAAAGAGGAGAGCTTGTGGCCTAAGCACCCCCCACAAGTCCTACTACTTAAACCCATCACATTGGTGAGAGCTGGAGAGGACATGTTCAACCTGGAAAAGTCATTAGCAGAAAACAAAGAGCCCCTGGGTTCTCAGCTTCCAATAGCCTTTCCACTGTCTCACTCTTGAGTATAAATAAGCAGACAAGTCTGACAAGTGGGTGAGAAAATTTTCTACTAGAAATAGTAATACAAAGAAAGAAATATAGAAGAAATCAATGTCGTGCAGAGTGTGAGAGCACATTTAAATATTATTAGCATCCTGATAAATGAGATGATGTCAATAAAAACAGGATTTATTGTAAAGGAACGATGGATGACGGAAATTTCTTAAAAATTAAAATCAGGGCAGATTTAAAAAAATCACTGAACAAAAATGAGATTGAGATTTTGTGTTTCAAATATCATGCCTTCTTTGGGTTGTGTTTGGCGGCTAACAAATTAAATACTTCAGCTCTAGTTATCTCTAACAACTAAACATTCTGTACTTTTTTGGGTGGGGAATTCTGGTCATTAGATTATACACTGTGATTTGTTCTCTAGTCCAGAGGCCTTCCTGCCCCTGAAATTCTTAGGAAAACATTCTGTACTTAATTCTATGTGCCTGCCTTGCCACTTGGATTATAAACTTTTGGCAAAGAGAAATCAAACTTCTTTGCTTTAGACATCGTTTTCATAGCATTGAGACTTATGAAATATTTTTAAGAAATCCTGTTGGAAAAGCTGTTTAAATCTCCCAAACATCTCTAAATCTTTTAAGATAGAAAAACCATGGAGGAGACACTCACATGTTAAACGTATTAAATGGAATCCACTATAATAGTAAGAAATGAACCACTATGTTTTGGGTTAAATAACGATAGTAAGTGAGGTGAAAGAAGACATCTCATTACAAAGGTGGAAACAGAGAACGCTTTGAAAGCTCTAATCCACTCAACCAAAATGGTCGTCATGCTCACTGAAAGTTAAGATAAATGTTTTGGGTTTTTCTAGTACTGCCAGCAAACAGCAATCAGTGATCAGTCGTGTGCTAAACTGTGCCAGACGTGTTTGAAATGAAGAGCTGTGTGGAGGAACAAAACAGGACATCTCTCCTCGGAAAACACAAAGTATGGCAAGGCAAGATCAGACTACAATCAAATGTAGTCAGTCTTTTCTTCTGAGTCATACTCAAGAATACGTGTATCAGGCTGGGCGGAGCTGATGGCACATGCCTTTAATCCCAGCAGAGGCAGGTGGATGTCTGTGAGTTTGAGGCCAGCTTGGTCTATAGAGCAAGTTCCAGGATGGTCAGAGCTACACAGAGACTGTCTGGACAAACAAAAAGAAACAACAAGATCAGCAACACAATGTCAATAGTATTGTTATTTTAAGGGGTCAGAGAGATTACTTAGCAGTTAAGAGCACGGGCTGCTCTCTCCAGAGAATTTGGGTTCAATTCCCAGCACCCATGTGGCAGTTCACACCTGTCTGTAACTCCAATTCCAGGGGATCTGTAACACTCACACAGACTTACAGGCACATAAAATAAAAAAATAATAATAACAATAAAAGAATAAATATTTCAATCGAGTGAAAAAAAGCGTAGATTGGAAGATAATTTCTAGGAGAAGCCAGCTTAAACACATCCTCAAAAAACAAGTTCGGACATCTAGAGCAAAAAAGATATTTTGAATTAAAGTGGTAAATCAGTTTGGCTTTCCTGGGAATGCAGGATTTGGGATGATAGAGAAGACACTTGATGCTGAAGCAGGAAAGTTCCAGGCATACTGAAGAATTGTCCATCCTATTCTTATTAGAAATGCTTACTTGAAAAGCAAAAGAAAACATAGATATTTGGGCCCCTAATGGATTCCAACAGGCTGTGAGTGCACATAAAAGATAAGTAGCCAATGAAAATGCAGAAGCCAGTCATCTGGGGGAGGGTGTTACATGCCATAGAAGTTTGGAACACAGCCCTGAGTCCATGAAGAACCATGAGTGGATTTTACTCACAGGAATGAAACAGTCAGCTTTGCATTTGGAAAGATCAACTGACTGTCTTTTACTTAGACACAAATTAAAAAGCTAAGGTTGGGGATCCATCCTGTCTGAAAACACCAAACCGGACACTGTGGCCATTGCCAAGAGGCACTTGCTGACAGGAACCTGTTGTGGCTGTTCCTTGGGGGGGTTCATCCAGCAACTGACCAATGCAGATGTGGCTGCTTGGAGCCAGCCATCAAACTGAGCTCAGGGACCCTAGTGAGGGAACTGGCAGGAGGACTGGAGGAGCACAGAGGGATTGCAATCCCATAGGAAGAACAATGTTGGCTGGCTGGACCACCCAGTGCTCCCAGGGACTAGACCACCAATCAAGGAATGTACAGAGGGGAGGTGGAATCCATGGTTCCAGATACATATGTAGCAGAGGATGGCCTTGTCTGTCATCAATGGGAGGGGAGGCCCATGGTCCTGTGAAGGTTTGATGCCCCAGCGTAGGGGGATGCTGGAACAGTGGGACAGCAGAGGGTAGGTAGACGGAGGAGCACCTTCATAGAAGCAAATAAGAGGGAGGAGAGAACAGATGTGGGATTGGGGGCATTGTGGAGGGATAACCAGGAAGTGGGATATCATTCAAGATGTAAATGAATGAAATAATCAATCAATCAATCAATAACCTAAGGGAGGAAGTAAATTGTTTAGAGGACTACAATATTAATTTCTGAAGAAAAATGAGAATTTTGGCATTAGATCCATTGAGGAGATTTGAGCATGTAACACAATTATATTAAAACACACATGAAAGACTCATTACTATTCTTATGTCTCTAACTTAATAGCTCAATAGACAGAACTCTCACTCATGAAGAATGAAGACACAACACCAAAACCAGGCTGTAAGCAGAGAATTTGAGTGAGTGGAGGATGATATAGGTATTGATAGATTATCCTAACCACAGTAGAAGGTATTTCCAATAGCGTTCTTGTGCCCATGGTTGAGTGGTAAAGCTGAAAGCAAATATTCCTAGTCATTAGTATCAAGTTCTAAAGTGAGAAGAAAATGATATTAACTAATATTTAAATGATACATAGAGGAAGAAGAGCCCAAAGTTACAGCTAAAAGGTCCCTTTGAGAAAGAAAATCTCCCAGCCCCACGACAGCCAATGAACAAGGGCAGGGAAGGGTTTCAAGAAAGAAATGGTTTGTGGATTACTTGTGGCTTGTCATGATTACATTTCTGTTTTAGTAATAAAACACCATGACCAAAAGCAACTTAAAGAGGAAAGGGTTTATTTCAGCTTACAGTTAATAGTCTACCATGAAGGACAGTAGAGTATGAACCCGAAAGAAGGAACCAGAGACCACGGAGGAGTTTTATTACTGGCTTGTTTCCCCATGACTTGCTCAGTGTGCTTTCTTGTACTACACAGGACCACCTACCTGATGAAGAGGGACATATCCCACAGTGGACTGGGTTCTTCCATATTATTCATTAAGAAAATGCCTGGGGCTGGAGACTTGACTCAGTGGTCAAGAGAACACGTTGCAAAGGCACATTGAATAGATCTTTTGGCCAGGCAGTAGTCAGAAAGGTGAGAGTAATTACAAACTGAAGTAAAATGGACGTTCACAATGCCAACATTTTAAAGTTAGGTCTTTTCCTCTCATGAGTGGGTCTTCGTCAGGTACTGCTGATGTAGCTAAGCACTTGTTCAAGGCCTTGAAAAGGTCCCTACCATGACTGAATTCAAAAAATTTAATATCTTTCCTAAATATATGTTCTAAATTGTATAAGCCTCAGGCTCTAAAACATTTCAATCTACCTCTAAATATAGTATTAGTATAGATATAACTCTTTCTTGGTAATTTCAGCACAGACAAGGAAAAAATAGAGTTGGTTTTTCATTCCGAATGACTCTTGTCAAAAAGAACAAATGTTTCTACTCTGACCTTATACTAAAGATGCCCTTAACTCTTCTCCCTCAAGCTTGCCATTTCCCACAGACACATCAGGAGGTAAGGTGATCAAATCAACATGCTAAGACCTAGAAGAGTAAGATAATATAAAGTACTGGTTGCCATGGAAACCACTACACCATCAAGCATTTCATGTGCAAGCACACAGAGAAATACTTTATGTGTCTTTTAATGCAACTGTTGGGTGCATTTCGTCTTCTTAGTTCCACACCCTCACCTACTCTTTAAGGTTGACCTTCAGGAATGTAATTCAGTAATATCATCCACTGAGGTCAAGGGACTACCACAGGCATATACTAGCAAAGGTTTTAAGGAAATCACTAGAAGTGAATTCCCTCAGGGAAATCAATGTGCTTGTGGACGAAGCCTTGATACAGGCATTCAAAACATTAGGAAGCAGCTTCCTGAGTGTCTAATGAGGACTTTGGTTTCTCCTTCCAGAAAAAAAAAATAGACTTTTTCATTCTTTTGCATATGATTTCAGAATATTCTTGGAAATCCATACTTGGCCCTGGAATTTGATTAATCTCTAATCTTATAGATATCTAGATATATTATATGGTATGCTGTATTCGTCAATCATAATGGAGTGATAGCTAACAGCCCATTACATAAACTGCCCCTTATTGAAGATAATAGGAATTCTTTCCTTCTATAGAAGTGCCATACAGTTCATAAGCTGACACACGCTTAGGTATAGCCTACATTTCCAATTTTACCATCGAGTAATATCTATTTTGTATTTAACTGTATGAGACTAGTTCTATGACCTAAATATATCAGAAAAAAAGTAATCCTGACATGGGAAGCTTAAAGAAATCTCAAATGCATACTGCTGGATGACTCGAGAGAAGGAAGGCTTGAAAACCCAGTCTTTCTCAACAAATCTCCAGACATCTGCATGGTGAAATCCATCATGATGTTTTTATGAATGTTGGCAATGTTAAAAGAAACAATTAGTGGCACTATGAACCAAGCAAATTAAGTCTATTGTCAAGACTTCAATGGCCCCCTCACTGGTCTTTCAATCACCTCCCTAATGTCATGAATGAGCATTGAAGGATCTATACCCTGGAATTAGCCAGCGCTCTAACAGGAAGCCTCTGAAAAGGCTTCTCCTTAGTTACAAGAATACCACAAGTGCCACTCTGGCAATTCCTTGATTTCCATCCCCATAGAGCCCAGGAGCTTGAGAAATGACTCCCACAATGCACCATTCCACAAGCTCCCATTATGTTTATGCATCACAGAGATAAATAACAGAAACAGGGCGTGGGTGGCCCTTTGAGCTGTGATTTTACATCTACAGTCTTTAAGATCAGAAGACTTGTTCTGGGTGTTCTAGCGACTCCGTTATCTTCGGGACAGACTAAGATTAGAGAATGTTCACTGTTGTGCTTTGTTTTCATGATTTTACACTCTGCAGTTCATCTTGACGGAGTGAAGATTCCTTTCATTATTAAAATGTGTTTTCCAGGAGGGAGATGTAATTATTCTTTGAGTTTATATACTCACATTTATCTTTATATAAGTGAGTACAAACAACATATTAGTGGCTTCCAAGCAGAACGTCTTCTCCTTCAAATACTCTCAAAGCCATTGAAAAGAGAACACCAGAGGCAAAGAATAAAACATCATAAGCACTTGAAGTGAAGAAGAAGAGGAAGAAATGCTCTTTGGCAAAAGAGTACTGAAACCATCTCCCTCCTCCCCCCACGCCAATACAACAAGAAATAATAAGAAACTTTGTAAGAAAAAAATCTAACCTGAAGTAATAGACTTTAGGTAGGAATAATCTTGGCTTAGTACACTCGAGGTATGATTGAGAGCCACAGTCGGGATTCTACTGCATTGTTCCAATTGTGTGGGCATGTTCAATGTGTCATGTGATAGCATGGAGGCAGTTGCTGGCATTTCACAAATAAAAGCCAGGGGTGCTAAGTATCTAGTGCTATTCAAAACTCTCCCACTCCAAGAAGGAATTTTTCAGGCCCAAACACAAACATCCCCTTTGAGTAACCCTGACAACAAATTGAATGAATGACAAACTGACAGACTGTGGATCCAGGAACACATTAGACAGGGTTCTGGGGCTACAGGGAGAATTCAGATTGTTATTAAGCCTGTGGCAGGCATCACTAAATGCCTTTTGAGCAAAGAAGTATTTTCCTAAGTCCTAGGGGCAGGGAGCACAGTGTCTTCACCGAGCATTGTGATCTCCTTGGAGTCCTGATCCCTGGAGGGTCCCTTATACACTTGCCCTGAATTAGACTCTCTGAAATCGCCACTTAATTCTCCAGTGACTACAGTGGAAACTCTGGAGAACCCTGCTGCTTCCTTACTCTCTTCTTCACTTTCATGTGCCATCATGTCCCAGTCTCTGGGGCTAGGTCTAAGCTCTTTCCGAGAACTTTTCATGAGTCAGCACAATACACAAGGGACGTGAGATCACAAGCTTTCTGCATTCCCTTGTCTGAAATATCTCATCCTAACGCTTAGTCACTAGCTGCTAGGTCTCAGGCTATGACTTTTATTCCAGGTGATCACTTCTACCTACACTGAGGGTATGCAACTGGTAATTGTCCACAATCCTACTCTACTTATCCTGGATTCTATTTGGTTTCAGCATCCTGCCTCCCCCTCAACTCTAAGCCCTCAACAAATATTCCATTGCTTCCAGGTAGGCTTTCCTAATGCCACCCTGTGCTACCTGGCTACACACCCACACCTCACTGTGTCATTAGACATGTCTGCATTCATGCTGTGCTCATCTGTTGAGTCACCAGAAGGAAAACAGGCTATCGTATCAAGAGCAGTGATTTGAGACCCAAAGATGAATGGGAATTCTGATACAATAGTTGGCTAGCTGTGGAAATTGTCTCGAGTCTCTTACACCATGGCCTTCAGTTCACAATGCAATCATGACAACAGTGATGCTGCTGAAGGTGATGACGAGGAGGAGGAAGAGAAGGAGGACAAAAGAGGAAGAAGAGGAGGAGGAAGAGGAGGAGAAAGAGGAGGAGGAGGAAGAAGAGGAGGAAGAAGAGTAAGAGGACACTTGATTCAGAACTCTGTGATAAGCAATGAGCAGGATATAGACATTCTTAAAACAACTATCATTTTATAATTGGCAAATGCCTAATAATGGCAAATGTTGTGTGACACGAAACTTAGGACAGTGTCAGTTAAAATTAGAACATAAAAGAAGCCAGTTAAAAGAGCAGAGCTGCAGCAGCCACCACCACTACCCCACCCAACCCTCAACACACACACACACACACACACACACACACACACACCAAGGCTGACTGACAGGTAACAGTAAAACATTTAGTGTACAATGACCAGAGAAATTCAAAGCTTGGCAAACAGCCAAAATGCAGTGGTTCTCAACCTGTGGGTCCCGACCCCCTAGAAGCTGTATATCAGATATTTACATTATAGTTCACAACTAGCCAAATTACAGTCCTGACGTAGCAACACAATAATATTATGGTTAGGGGTCACCACAACTTGAGGTGCTGTATTCAAAGGTTGCAGCATTAGGAAAGGTTGAGAGCTTTAAAGCGTCACAACCCTCACACACAGCGCCACTGACCATCTTCCTTTCCTCTCCGCTTCCCAACCCCTCTGGCAGTGTACTATTTCTTAACAAATCGTTTCTTTTTCTACTCCTATCCAATTCATCACTCCCGGGACATAAGCACCCGGAAATCCTGTTGCATGCACCCAAACCCTGCTGTCTGCCTGTGACACTTATACCTGTCACCAAACATGCAAGTCTATGACCTCACCAGCCCGCTTCCCAAACCTCTGCTCCATACTCCTGTGCCTGCCTGTGTGTGCACTCTGGGCCCCTGTCATCAAAGGAATGGGCTTCAGGCCAGGATTCCAAACCAAGTCCAGCGACTGAATTAATCAAGGAACAAAAGACTGTGGCGCAGGAAAGGGTGGGTGTAGAGAATGGAGCAGAGACTCCAAAGCATTCTTGGAATGCTAACAAGGTAGAGCAATAGGGGAGAGGGGGCTGAATGGTGAAGTGAGACAGGAGAAAATAGCAAGAGTGGGAAGGGTGAACAAAGCCAGTCTTAGCCTCGGTTATCCCGGCAGCGCTGGGGCTGCCCTCCATGGAAAGATCTTGCTTCAGTTCCTACATTTGCTTTGGCTACAGGGGTCTCTCCCGGTGGGCCACAGGAAATTTCATAAATCGCCCTCCCAGCCCTCTCCCTCCTGTGGTCTTAACTGGTGTGGAGGAAGGAAAGAGACTCGATAAAAATTAGTTCCACTCTACACCACAGCTGCTTTTCTTCATAGAGATTTACTTTTGACAAGTAATTTTTGTTGCCTCCAATTGCCATGGGCTTTAGCTAGGGGTGCTGGGGGAGGAAAGAACTGAAGAAGGGATTGTTTGGGAGTGTCCTGATGTAGCTTGTGGTAACAGGTGGCCCAGAGAACTGCTGACTTGAAGCTATGCCACAGCTGAGCTGAAGGGCTTGACTAATGCTGACACCTGACAGCTTGGACGAGGCGTAGCTCAGGTACTCCCGGGGAACAGCTGTCTACTCTTTAATTAGGTGAAGAAATGGGAACGAATTTGAAAAACATAAGGTAGAACAGAAAGGAATGATTTACTTCCGTCCCATGTTATCGTTATAAACAGTTTGCAAAAACACACTGAGCGAATCACTTTTCTCTCTGGAAGGTTTGCCTCGGTGCAGCTGGCTGGCCAGTGCTTCTCAGGGATCTAGGGTTCGCCCAGGTCACCTGGAGATGCGGGAAAGGTCCAGATTCTGATGTGGAACGTTTGTGGTGAGCCGAGATGCTGCATAGCAAGCTCCAAGTGACACAAATTCTACGGGGACAGGAGGAAACAGAACAGCAAGACTGTCAACCACGTGGCACTTCAGAACGCAGGCACTGTACAAACAGTGTCAAGCCATCAACCGACAGAAATGGTCTATTAGTGGGGGATGAAAGAAAACTACATGCTGATGGGATTTTAAAAGAAATTGAATGACTAAAGAAGTCATTAATATTAATGATTTTAAATTACTCTTGTGACCTCTCAGACTTCTGATCATACACCACGGGCTTAAAAGTACCCATTACAATTATATCATAAATGACTCCGTGTATGAATATTTCAATTTCTGAGACATTTAACTACAGTGAGGTTTTTTTCTTATTCCTTCAACCAACAGGGAAAAAAAGGAGAGAGAGTCTTTAAATTATTAAATCCTTCAATTTACTCGCAAAGTTGAAGAAAGGTTCTCCCTCCTCCTCTGGTAAAATGTTTAATTCAGAGGCATTATAAGTCAGGAGAAATTAAAGCAAAAGAAAAAAATTATGGGAATGCATTGCACAGAGAAAATGGGATGCAGGGGGAAAGAGCAAGGCTAATTCATCGTGTGTGCCATAACTGATAGAAAAGATGTCTGAGAATACTAAACTGCTGTTTTCTATGCTCCCCATAGCAATTCCAGCATCACTTGTACAGAGGAGAAAGTGAAAAGGAGTAACCTGGGAGCCTGACCCTGGAAAGTCTAAGAGAGGAAGAAAGCGGCAATAGCAGACACTGCCCTGTTCTTCCCTTCAGCTAACATGCAAAGGGCCTGTAAAAAGATGGCCCCATAAGCTTGCTCCCATTTCTAACCAATGATTTTAAAAGTTGTCACCACCAGCCTAGGGGTAAAACGGTGGAGGGGAGAACTGTATTGGGACGGTGTCGGTCACAGACAGGAGGCTCCAGCCTTCTTGGGTACTTGCAGCTTCTCAGAAGCAGGGACAACAGGTAGACATTCCCATGCACACTATGGTTTGACACTGCTGTTAGCAAGAGGAAATACATATTGTAGAGGAGAAACAACACAGAAACTAGAGGCTGTGGCCAAGGCCAGGGTTGGCATCAAATCCTTCCTGGGTGGATTTGGCAGAGACTCATAGGGTCAAAAACCAGGAAAGCTCGGGTCTTCAGAAAGATCTTTTTGGTGGAATGAACAGGTCTCCATTTGACCTGAGCAGACCCAGTGAGAAATTAGCGACCAAAGAAAAGACTTTAGTCCCAGGACCTGCCTGTGGCCTCTGGAGCCTGAACATGATAAACTGATGTGACTCTAAGAGCTTCTGTAAGTGTTACTCAGGCATTACTAGAGTATTTTATTTCCTCTTTCAACAATAAGATGCTGATTCTCAAAAACAAATCAAATCTTTCAGAGAAAATGATACTTTAAGTTTCAGAGTTTCCAATCTAAATATACCCAAATTCAGATTTAAATATAAATCTACAATCCCTATGTTAAGTCGGTTTATTTATACAGTAGTATAAATGTCTAATTTCATCTTTCTGTATATGGATATCTATTTTTCTAAAGTCCTTTATTTCAAAAAAAGTACAATCATTTTCACATTGTGTGCTTTTCAAAGATTCATTGGCTGTACTGTGTGAATTTATTTCTCCCTGTTCTGTTTGTCTTATCTGTTCTTAGGTCATACTGTTTTGGTCACTATAGCTCTGTAACATATTTTTATGTCCTATGATGTAATGGCTTCAGTTTCGTTCTTTCTTTGGTGAAGATTGCACTAGTATTTTTTTGAAGTTTCACACAAGTGTGTTTTTCTTCTATTTTTATAAAGAATGCTCTTTCTCTTACAATAGGGCTCTATAGATGTTTTAGATGTTTGAATCTATAGATGTTTTAGATAGAAAAGTTAAGGGGAACATCTTCACAAGCAAAAAACATCATGACCAAAGGATAGTGCATTCTAACTAAGATGTCAAAGGTATAGGTTACAAAAGCAAAAATAAAAGGAATAAAATTATATCAGTTAAAAACTGTACAAATGAAGAAACAATCAGCAGACTAAAGAGACAGCCTATAGAATGGGAGAAAATACATGCAAATCAAACATTGTACATGGGATTGATACCCATAATGCATAATATTTTAAACTACTTAATAAAAAAGAAAGCAAGCAACTTTATTATTAAAGATATGAATGGATAGTTTTATACATGAATAAATAAGTAGTCCGATTCATGTTTTCCTCTGGCCTTCATGTGCTAGGTGCCATGGCATGTATGCTGGTTAGTTTTGTTGTCAGCTTGACAAAAGCTAGTGTCATCAGGGAAGAGTGACTCCAAACTGAGAAAATGGCTCAATCTGATTGGCCTGTAGGCAAGCCTGAAGGGTATTGTCTTGATTTATGACTGACGTGAGAAATTAAAACCCACTGTGGGCAATGGCCCAACCCTTAGCAGGTAGCACTGAATTATACTTAAAAGCAAGCTGAACCATCTACTGAGAGCCTGCTGGTAACTAGTATTCCACCGTAGTGTCTGATTCAGTTCCTGCCTCCAAGTTCTGCTTGGGAACTTGCCTGACTTTTCTTGACGATGGATTGTGATACAAAGGTACAAGTTAAATAAACACCTTCTTTCCCAAGTTACTTTTGGTCATGGTCTTTACATAGCAATGAAAACCACATTAAGACAGCATTCATGCACCCACATTCAGGTACATGACCATAGCCTGAACACACAAAGGTGTGTTAAGTAAAGGTGAGGGTGTGGAGGTATCACTGTTGGTGTTATAAATTAGCATACCCAATTTTAATACTTTTTAAGATTAAGAACGCCTTACAGTGTTTTCTGATCATATTCACCCTACCCCTTCAAGATCTAGCCCTATGTCCCTATTTCCCCCTGACATAATACCCTCTTTTTAAATTTTTATTTAGTAACCCATCTATTTGAATTCTTGCTACCCATATCGAAGTATAATCAACTACCAAGAAACACATCCTTAAAGAAAACTGACTCTCCCAGAAGTCATCAACCGTCCATAGCCTTGAATTTAGGGGTGAAGGCTCATGAACTCCTGCCCACTCCATTCCAGAATGTTGACTGGCTTGATATTGTGCATGTCTCATGAAGGCAACACAGAGATTTCACTGTGATGAGTAAAGTGGTCCTATGTCAGGAAGATACTGCTCTGTTCCAGTCCTGCCCGGCTCCTGGCTCTTCCATTTTTTTTTCACTGTCTTATGAGTTGGTCCTTGAGCCTTGAATAAGGGGTGTGATATGTGATATAGATGTCCCAATGGCTGAGCACTCCACTGGTGTTCACTCTGCATGTTGGCCAGTATTGAGTTTCTGAATTATCCACCATCCACCACGTGAGCTGCAAACTATCACGTTTACTTTCTCCTTACTGTCTGTCGTCACTCCTCCCAACTCTGCCATGTGTGGCCTGATGGTGATCTCTCTGTCAACTGTTAGGAAAAATCACCACCTTTTAACATGCAATCACGGTAGACCCCAGAAGCCTATGCGCCTGGGTTTTAAGACCATTCCAGGGTTTGTACTGATTTGGAAATCTATGTGGTCGTGTTTTCTGGTTGTATTCAAAGAAGAGTGAGAGCAGGACATTTGAAAGGAGACTGCTACAGTCATTGATCTTCTATCTGACTATAAGTGAGCCATTTTTTTCCACTTATATCTTCTGTAAAGTGGAACCATGACTTGTTTGGGAAGGGCTATTACACAGATGGATAATACTGTGCATGAGTTGATGTTCACACTGATGAGACTCAAATCAGTAGTATCCACAGGCTTTGCAGTGACTGCATCCCCACTTACCTTTTCTCAACCCGGTCCTGGTTTCTTAGCTTTTCCCTGGAGATGTTGCACTATCTGTTTGTGTACATCATCTTGACTGGGCTCAGGGATGTCCGTGACCAGGATTGTGGAAGATAAGGAAAGGAGACCCTTCCTCAGCAGTGTGATTGGGTATCTTCCAGTCCACCCAGGTTTGAGTAGAGCAACAGTGCAGAAGGAATTGCTTCTCGTTTTGTGTCTTCCTGAACTAAGACATCCATCTTCCCCTGTCCTAAAATATCTATGCTCTTGGTTTCCAGGCCTTTGACATGAGTCTGAGTTATACCACCACTTCTCAGGTCCACAATTTGCAGGTGATAGACCATGGGCAGTAATGGCTTCCACAGGTCCATGTGCCAATTCCTCTGATATAATGTCCTCTTCATAAACCTGTGTACCTCCTATTGGTTGTGTTTCTTTAGGTTGACACTGTCGCCAACATACAAATTTGGTAAAATGAACATTCACACGTACATGACCATGTTTCCAGGCTGCCACTTCTTGGCACAGCTGGTGTGATGGCCTTTTCCTGGTCCTCCCTTCCTAACATTCCCTTTTCAACATGCCTACCAGCCAAACACAGCCAGGAGAAATGATAAGCTGCAGCTTGAAGGTGCTTACAACCCTTCAGGGCTGGCTAACTACACAGATGGATTAGCCTTCCTTTGATCCCCCGGGAGGATATGAAAATGACACAAAGTCCTGACTCTACTGGCTCCACCCCACATGAATAATCAATGTCCGTCAGGAAGTGTCAGTTTGCTCATATCATTGTTGTACTGTAAACAAACAGGGTGGTTTAGGAAAGAAATCGATTAAGCTTTAGAAGCTGTTGTACAGACAGTACCCAGTTTGTAGATGGGTGTGTCCTGGAGTTGATTTATAAATTAACTAACTAGGCACTCAAAGTTTATTATTCCAAGAATCAGTGTTGTAAATAATGACTATCTTCACAAGTATCCATAAAGCCCTGTAAAATCACAACATAATTAAAACGACACTGTCTAAAACAACGGACTTTTGTTTACAAGAAGGAACTACCATGGACCTAGGCTTGTCTCCCTCTGAGCTCTTCTCATCTGTCTGCTGCATTTGCTGCTATCACTCATGTTCAAGATGCAAACACTTGGGGCAATCTGCTCTTCTCTAGTTTCTGCTGCAGGGCCAGGACACGAATATAATGCAGGCTTAGTAAACTTGGACTTCTTATAAATAGAAAGTGGGAACAAGACAGAGGCTACAAGGCTGTTCTCTGGTTCCAGAAGCCACAGGGAGTGCCTTCCCCAGCATGGCACTCTATTTTTGTGATCTGAGAATATCCACATTTGAAAGGAAAGGGAAACCCACGGGAACACAGTGATCTGATCGTTGATGTTCTAAAAGAATAGTGCTTGAAAATTTCTCTCAAATTCTACTTTGTTAAACACAGTGCACAAAATACTCCCCTGAAATCGTATTTACCCAAGAACTTCTAATGAAAAAATATTTGTATACTGTACTGATACTTTCAAATTACAATCCCTTTGTCAGAAGTATCAGCTCATATGTAATCTGTTAGGATTCTCCCTGAATCTACAGAATCAGAAATTATGCTTGGAGACAAGTCATCTATGTTGTAACATACCCTCTGTGTAAGTCTATGCACACCAAGGTTTGAAAAACATTGAACTAATGATTTTAAAATATGAGATTAAAAACTCAAGCTTAATTTTATTTTTTAAGAAAAATGACTAGAAATACAATCTAATTGCTCTCTGTATACAACATTCAAATATTACTGTTATAATAAAACACATAGAAATTCAACTTTTAAAAGTTTATTCTGTTGTCTATGTATGTAAGCTGAAGGTCGAGTCTACTAAAAATGATTAATGATGGGTAATCAGAAAGTAGCATGCAAATACAAGATTACTGCTTCTGGAGCTGGAGAGAGGGTTCAGTGGGTACTGCTCTCATCAGGGAAACATGAGGGCTTGAGTTCACATCCTAAACAGATACACAAAGCCAGACTCAGAAGCACACACATCTGATATCCCAGAACTCTTACAGAAAGATGGAAGGTAGAGACAGCAACATCTCTGGAAGTTCATGATCCAGTTAGCCTGGCAATTGTAGTGGAAAATAACAAGAGACTCTGTTTCAAACAATGCTGGAGGCATTAACACCTGAGTTTGTCCTAGGTCTCCACTCAGCCTCAGTGGCATGTGAGTACCCAAATTCACACACACACACACACACACACACACACACACACACACATACACACACACACACCACACTTTACCAATTAACAATGTAGAAATGAGAGAAAGTAATAAGGCCGTAAGTGGTACTAGAGTAGTTATTTATAGTTTTATAAGCAAATTTTATAAAATAATGTGGGGAGAGCAAAAAGAAGCTGGGTAAGGTTTGGAGGCTGTAATAACAAAGTCACCTCTTGTAAACAGGCAAGCATCTTAACAATAGAAAGACATGGTGAGAGTGAGCCATATGAAATTGGTGGAGGCAAGGCAACTAAAAAGAAAACTCTGTGAGAAAAACCCAAGTGCAGTAAGCACAGATGTTGCCGACTTAGGTTATGACTGTGATGAAATAAGGTCTCATCTCTGGGGGCACGAAGATGCCAGGAAGCATAGGACATTACCCCTACCATAAGCTGCTACCAGTCTGACATACAATGCTGTTACTGTGTGGGACACCAAAGGGCTTGCCCAAGGGGTCAAGACAAATAAATATATAGAGTTTAGGATGGACACTGGATAAATAACATAAAGAGGCAAGACAATCCTAGGTACCCTACTTGCTAGACTAGACTTTATTTAGAATACAATACTGTGGTTGAGACAGGGGGAGAGAAACATGATCTTCCGTAGTTGTAAAATCATCATCACACAGTGTGTAGATTGGTTTGGAGTGAAGACAGATGGAATCTGGTAAATAACTTAAGATATGAAGAAATTAGGACAGATGGAAGAACTTAGACCCTAAACTACTACGCAACAGGAAATGAACAGAACACATTGTGGCGCATCAGTTTGGTCTACTAACATCAGATTGCCTGAGACACACAGGACTCAAATAACCACAGTTAAGACTGCACTTGGGTAAAACAAGTTAAAATATATAATTTTATAGAAGTCTACAATGCTTCTATAAATTATGAATGGTGCAGTAATGGTTATAAGGAAAGATAAAGTATTATAAAAGTTTGTTCATTTTTTTAGAAGAACCCAGAATTCTCTTATAAATGATTGATTTAGTATCAAATCTTCAAGGATGAAAAATACTCTGTTAAAAGAATGAAAAACCAGGCTGTACCCTGGGCAGTGTTTTTCCAAACCACATTCCGACCAAGGCAAGAATCAAGTAAGCAAAGAACACAAAGGTAGAAGAGCTACCAATTTAGAAGTAGGAGAATTATCAGACAGACTAAAAAGATATACAGACTATGACTAATATTAAAATCATTAAGTTTATTGTATCATTAAATTTAAAATCATTAGCAGATAAGGAAATGCAAATTAAAGCTACATTAAAATATTATATACTTATTATAGTGGCTAAAATTAAAAAATCAGTCTTGACATGAATGCTGTCAGGGATATGAAGAAATCGATCTCTACTTTGCTAGTAGGAAGCTCTGAAAAAGAGATGGTGGTTTCTTCAAAACTAAATATATAATATCCCCATAACTATGTAATTATATCATCAAGTATTTATCTAAGATAAATAACAAAATGGACAGTTCACATAAAAACTTCAAAAACATTAGTCATGTCTTACAACAACCCAAATATAAAGTCAATCCATGTTTCTTTCAACATGCTAACAGTTATACAGATTGGGTTAGATCTATAAATGTCATTGGCTACTCACAATAGAAAAAAATGAATCATTGATACACACAGCATTGTGTATGTTTATCTATATATAACTCCCTAGTAGTAAGTCTTTTGAAATGTGTGTGTGTGTGTGTGTGTCTGTGTCTGTGTCTGTGTCTGTGTCTGTGTCTGTGTGTGTGTATGTGTGTCTGTGTGTGTGTGTGGTATGATTCCATTTATATGCTATCTATAGAATGACAGAATTTTAATAGCCGAGAACTAGCAAAAGGCTTCCAGGATTGGTCTCCAGCATAGGTTGGAAAGGGAGTAATATTAAGGAAGTAGATGTCTGCCCCATGTAGAATAATGGTGACACTGAGAACCCTAGGAGGAATAGAATACTCTACAAATGCACTATTGTGGTGGGAACATGAACATACTCGTGTTATAAAATTCCATACACAAGTCAGGTATGATGTGCATGCTGCAGGCCCAGCATTTCAGCAGTTGAAGCAGGAAAATCACAAGTTCGAGGTCAGCCTCATCTACAGGGTGAATCTTAAGTAAATAGTAGGACCTGGTTGTAAGGCATAATCAACATTCAAATGTCCAAGAATACAAACAAAACTGACATCTAGGGCTGTGTCTCAAGTGTGACAATAATGCATTACAGTTTTATAAGATGAGTGAAGGGTATCTGGTATATGTTTCTTATAACACAAAATTTTAAAAGGTTAATATTTGAAAAATATATAGGATATACAAACTACTTAACTCTAGGTCTAGCCTTGAAAAAATATATCTACTAATGTTTTGATCTGCATCTTCGATTTGACTACAAATACCAGGAAAAAAACTTTAATTCATACAACCCACTTAACCTCAGAAAATTATATTAATACTTTGAGATAGGAGAAATTAGAAATGTCTCCCACAGAATATGGAAACGTCAGTCACTATAAGTGCCAAGCTAATAGAAAACACATATTCCATTAATTCCAAGTATCATGTCAGAGTGGAGAAATTTTATCCTGATATGAATAGTAGACTTAATGTCTAGGCTACCCCTTAACTAAAAAATTACCTTGGAATTTTTACATCAGGAATTTTTCATCACAAATTGCAGAAAATACATTTCTGACCCTTGCCAGTGCCTACCCTTCAGAGATTTCAGAAGGTTTATTCCTCATAGTCAAAAATCTGAAGCCTTAAAGGTCACTTTCTATTCTGACTGTAAGGTTCTGCATAACAGCACTAATGCCCTAGCTACGCCAGAGTTATATTTAAAGTTTTAAGAGGAAGAGAAGAGTGCATAGGGTGAAAAACAAAACTTTTGAAAAAATTAAATTATTTTTTTAAAGTAGCAATTGGTAACTTTCTAAGTTATAATTAAACCCAGACTCATAAGTGTGTATTATGTATTACTGGTGCTGACCACATTGATTCAAATGGTAACCTCTTGAGAAGTAGACACTGAAAGAACAATAAATAAAGACTGGCTATCTAGACCATAAAGAGCTTGGTGGTGATCAATTAGTGAGTGACCATGTAACTTTTCATAGTCTTATAATGAAAGATGCTATCTATATAGGCACAAATCACCATTATGATAGATTTTAAACCCCATGGTATCACATCAGACTATCTAATGGGCATATTTATTATATACCTACAGCATCTAATGGGATTCTCAAGGGTTTAAAGTCATAATTCAATGCCCAGGTCTCCGAATTCATATCCTAATAATTCATCACAATGAACTAAGTGGGAATTCTTCCTCTTTAAACAATGGAATATTAGAAGCTTTTAATATTTCATACACAAGTGTGTGTATTACAGAATCCTGGAGCTAATAAAGATGGCCCTAATGCTTCCAACTAATATTTTCAATACTTGGTAAAATAATCAATTTGTCCAATTTTAAACAGCATAGTTCCATAAATGAGGTACTTGGCATGGAACTGATTTAAAATGCATTCCTTTCTCGAGTGATTGAACCATTGTAATGAGAATTTATAATTTGTAGTATATTACAGAAGGAAATGAATTGAACTTCTCTATCAAAATTATTCATGGATCAAAATCTCTCTTTGCTCGAACACACAGAAACTGGCAGACAAATGCAATTACATTAGATAGGCTGCCATCCAGAACAACTGAAGAATACTATTTATCCGATCTTAGCAATTTAAGCTTACCCTGCTACCATAGCTGAGTACAAATACCAGGCCATGACCATCACATTAGTACCACAAGGCTATCCCAAATGTCAGTGCTGGAAATCAATAGAGAGAGTTTTATTGGGTCCAGGCTATTTCATTTGAACACAATTGTCAAAATCAATCTGTGTCTAACTTAATTTGTAATTTGATTTGTACCTACTTTGCTTTTGTAGATTAGACAACTGATTAAGAAGCATCAATTTGTTCTTGGAGAAAAAAATGGAGCTTTTGAACAAATATCATTATTACCTTTCATAGACATTAGCACCTAAGACTTCCTCAATACATAAATTATTTATTAAAAGTAATAAACTAGAGAGCTGTTTTGTGAAAAGTGGCTCTGTTAAATATGTTGCTTATGACAACTTTGTGACATTTAAAAACTCCTCAACTTAGGAGAATATTCGATTATAAATTTAAACCAAAAGGTTTCACCTTGCATGTGGGGCTGAGTTTATGTAGAGACAGGCTGTTCACAAAATGTCATGATAGTTGAACCTTGAAATTGCCTCTAATGTAAATGAAGTTGATTGCTTTCTTTCTAATGACAAATACAACCCATTTCACCTACAGAGACGATCAGTGTACTGCCATTACAAGCCACGTGGTTACCTCGATTTTCATGTGTTCGACCATAAATTATAAAATTCCTCCTGATTTGTAAAACAGGAGCCCCGGAATCTATGGCATTTCTAAAAATGAAAATCCGAAAGACGCTAAATGAAGGAAGTTCTTGCTGATTCAAATTTGACATTTTGCTCACAAAATGTATTGTGCACTGGATAGTTACCTGCGTGTCGATTTTAACTGTGTTTGTCATTCAAAAAAAAATATCAGCAGGAGTCATTAAAAAGTGAAGTCCTAGAAAAAGAAAAGCTACATTTTCAGAAATACTATCCTCAATTCTTCTAACTTGGTCAAGTGACAGTTTCTTTTCCTGAATATCAATATACACAGCAGCAGATTAACGACAGGCTTGCCATCCCTCTCCCCAAAACCAGCCTGCTTCTAGCCCAGACCATGAAGTGCTGGATGTGCATAGCTCATTCATTGTTGGATAGCACCCACATTCTGAGTTGTTTGTTTACTAGAACCAAAGTCTTGAGTTCTTTCAGCATACCATGCCCTCAGAGCCATATGGCCTTGTCACAGGCCAGACAACTCTGCTAACACACTAAAAACAAAGTGTATTGTACTTTATCAATAAATCTACAGGAAAAAGAGGGGGATTATTTTACTGTCCCTGATAATAATGAATCTGGGGCTTGGCTAATTTACACAACTGTTTTAAGTCACAGACCTACTAAGAGGCAACACTGAGATTCACCAAGTCTCTGCCTCTGCAGCTCTCTTTATTAGCTACACTGCACTCTGTCTCCTTCTTGATCCTGAGCCTCATGGTCCATTCCAATATAGTCAGCTCTCTCAGAAGTCCTCAATATGCATACCTAGGTTCCATCTGGAAGGCTATGTCTTGCCTGTAACCATCTAGAAACTGATGGCCCACCCCAAACACTCAACATGTCATGGTTTACAGATCAGCTTATAAGGCAGCTCTGCCGACACCACAAGCAGCAGCTGGTATTCTGATATTTGTATCTCCAAAGTTGGTGACACTAGAAGACAGCTCGCACTTGGCACAAATAGGGGAGAGGATGGATTTTCAACAAGCCTTGGCAATTTATTACTCATTAAGTAGTTAATAGTTTGGGCCAACATCTTCATCAGAAGGTAACAAGGTAAGTATATTACCTCCAAAATATGAGCACATCTACATTTACACTTCCAATAATAGGTGTGAGCTAATCTTGGGAACTATATATATTACAGAGGGAGAACGTTGGCTATAGAGTAAGACCTACCTAGATATGAAACTATTTGTATTGCTTAAGAAACATAAATCCTAGGACATGATAGCATTGTCTATGTCTCTGTGTTTAAAAAAGGAGAAAAACGGGGAGCCGAGGAAAGGGCTCAGTCAGTAAGGTAATGACTGCCCAAGTATGAAGATCTAAGCTAGCTCTCCAGAAGCCTTTTTGAAAACAGCCAGGCATCATAGGAGAATCCGTATGAGATGGGGATCCGTACCCATTCAGTTTAAATAAGTCAGCCAGCTCCTGGCTCAAGTAAGAGACCCTGCCTCAAATCATAGAGAAGAGAGCAGTTGGCACAGCTTACTCACCCACCCCCAGTGTGAATACTGAAGAAGCCTGGTCTGAACTTGGAGCTCTCCTTTGAACTTGCACGGCACTGTCTATCCCTGGCTTCCACACGAGTATGAACATGCAAAAACAGCAGCAGCAAAATGACTAGATTAAAGAAGAAAATAAATATGACAATGTCAACACGGAAACTGGGAGAGTGACACCGAGGCTGCCTTCCAAACCCCTCCTCCATTCTTTATGTCAGTGCTAGAACTCACTATGGAATCCTTAATGAGACTTCATGAGGCCAGCCAAAGTATTTGTCACACTCATTGGCTTTTGCCCTGAAAAACCAAGAACCAATTTTTAAAGGGAAAGTAGCAGTAAACTGAAGAGCACCTACAAACATGATAGATCCCTTAAGAAAAACTGTCAGAGGTTAATCGCATAACTGGTCACTCACAATCAACTTTGACTCTGCTTAGAAGGAAAATGGAGGTTACCCCAGGTGCCCTATTAGAAAGAACCAGCACAGGGCAGTAGAAAAACATCACTGTGTCATCTTCAAAGTGCTTCTCCATACAGATTCCCCCATGACAGCCATCTCATAAGGAGGTAATAAAGCTGCCCTTCATAAATTTACAGTACGTAATTGAGAGAGCGAGCCCATCTTTGCCGCTGAACATGGACGTAATCCAAGTGGTTTAAAAGAGGAGGATTCCTGGCAGAAGGGATGGAGTCCTCTAGAGCTCAGAAACCTTAAATCGAAGCCAGTTAGGCCTGCAGACTCTCCAAGCCCACACATTTAGATTGCTGGCAAGTTCAGTGGAAAGTGGAGCCAGGAACAATACCAAGTTTCAGTGAAGCCTCTAAAGCTGATGGTCCTGCCACATGTTTTAAACATATGTTTAGCCCAGCAGGGTTTATGATGACAGCTGATGAGCCTCTTCAGAAGCTGTCAGGGATGGCACTGTAGAAGCCCATTAGGACTGTCTCCCGCCAGTAAGGGTGTGTGCCTCATGTTAACATGAAACATGCCTGCGTGGACGTAGCCTGGGCCGGGAGAATGGTGGAGCTTCTCTGATGAGGCTGGACCACTTCCCATTGGCCAACCCTGTACCCAGGCTCCCTAGAGCTGGAGGTTGTTGACCTACCATCACAGAAACCACCTACACTGTCTCATTTCCCTGGAAGTCACCTAGGAAATATCCAGCCATCATTAGAACATCTTTGTTTACAGATCTCTAAAGAAAATAGCATGGCAATTGTCTCAAGTGCCTGGTCACCATGAAGACTACTTGGCACAGGTAACTCGGTGTTTCTAAATCATAACATCGAAGATTCCTGTTATTGGTCAAAGAGAAAAAAAATCCCTAGGAATGATTCACTGAGAGTTATTACCGTGGAGCATTATATGCTAATCAGATGATCAGATTCCTTATCTGACACATTAGCTTGCTACATTACAACACAGTAATAAGCCACCGCTCAGGTATCATCTTTTAACACTGCATTGCCTTAAAAAAATTTTAAAAACTCAGTAAAAGAAAATGAAGTGAGGAAACTTTGAGAAAGCTTAAAGCTTACAAAAGGGAAAGCGCTCCTTCTAAACAACTTGAAATAAAGTAGCTGTCTAATAAAAACTCCTATCTACAGGGGTCGCCATCAATATCTAAATTTCTTGGTGAAAAATTCCGAATCAAGTTAGGGCAGAATCAAAGTTAGAATAATTTTCTCCCAGATAGTTTTAATATTCTAAAACTCTATCATGAATCTTTTAATTATGAAAAGTTTCCCTACAAAGTACAAGAAATTCAAGACTGTTGCCCCTTGCCAACTGGAAGGTTCCATCCATACTCTGTCTCTAAAAGCAGAAGGGTTTAACTTTAAAACCTTGTCATGGTGTTTTGCAAAGGAAGAGGAAAGCTTCCTGTGGGTCCTCATGCCTGAGAATAAAGTTCATCAAACAAAGGGAACTTAACTTCATAATCCATGCACAAAGAGCTTCCTATCAATGTGTGAGTATGATAACTAGTTTCCCTGCACTACCATTTACCATAGGCAGTTAAAAACACAATGGATAAGTTGTGTCCCTCAGTCTAAGACTAACAGAAAAAAATCAATAATTCACTCTAAAATGGGACTGCAACTTTGAGGATGTCTCTGGAGTAAGTGTTGTCAACTGACATCAGTTTGGTAAGCATGACCCAGCTCCTGAGCTACAAAATTACACAACTTTTCTCAAACATGTTTTCATTTATGGGCTAAGCAGTTTTTCTTTTGTTAACAACTTAGCTTTAATCTTGATTATCTCACACATTTCCTCCCCCCTCTTTGGTTTTGGTTTAATAACCCACTAATCGTAATCAGCGCTGTTCATACATGCATGGGTATAGAGCCACCCCCTGGAGCATGGGAAAACTTCCAGTGTCTACATCCTTAAGAGAATGATTCCCCTTCCCTGGGCAACAGTCGAGAACTTCTCAGTAACATATAAGGCCTGGAGAGTCCTTCCTTTCTCATCTATTCAGACATGCTGGCTGGCTTGACATTGTGCAGGTCCTGTACAGGTAACCATGGCTGCTGTGATTTCATGAAGTGTCCTATTATGGGCAGACAACAGCATTTCACAATGCTTCCCTCCATCCTCTGGTTCTTACTTTCTTTCTGCCTCTTCTTCCAAGACTTTTCCTGAGCCCTAGAGTGGAGAGATGATAAAGATGTCCTGTTTAACCTTAAGCACTCAGTCTCTTATAATCAGCCCTTTTACCTAACTTCCTTTCGATTCCACACATTCTAAACTTATGTAGTTAAATGACGTCTTTCCCAGGACCGTGATGGGTTGGTTGACTACCATTTTAGGATTCTCCTGGGAGTCCCTCACAACTAAAAGTGGTCCTTCCTTAAAGATGCAGTGTGGCTCCACATGCAACCCTGCTCTTGATGAATGTAGCTGTGCAGCAGGAGACTTTGCTGCTGGTCCTCACTACAAATCCCACATCTTTTTTTAATGGATCTCTTAAGTTAGAATATGATGTAATGGAGAAAGTCATGATATTTTATGCATCTATTTCAATATACTTTGTTCTTCTTCATCCCTTTTTCCCAGTATCCCCCGACAATCATCAGAGCCATTTCATATCACGTGTATTCAATTACCCTCATTTTCCCCATTCTCCATCCCGTACGATCTATTCATCCTCTTCTCATGGTCCTTGTTATGTAACACACAGACACACACACAGAGACACACACATACACACACACACACATACATACACACACTTGTTGATATAAATGTAAATCTAGATCCCACATATGAGAGAAAACATATGGTATTTATCTTCCTGAGTCTAGCTTACTTTTCTTAACAATGATTTCTGGCTCTATCCATTTTTTCCATTGCTGAATAAAATTCCATTGTGTGCATGTAACGCATTTGTTTATCTATCTACTCAGCTGTCCATGGACATCTAAACTGCTTCTGCTTCCTAGATTCTGTAAATCATAATGTTATAAACATGGATGTGTGGCTGTCTTTGTGGTACTGTTGACTTAGAGTCCATTGACTATAAGCCAAAGAGTAGTATACTTGGGTCCTACGGTAGTTCTATTTTTAGTTTTCTGAGGAACTAAGTGACTGTTACAGGTTCCATTCCCAATTTCAAACACTCTGGCTTTTCATAAAGGGCAGTGGTATCAAGAAGACATACAGTCTGGAGAGATTAAGTCCTGAAGACATGTCCACATCAACAAAGTTGCTGCGGGTGGCAATCTGTCTCTCCCATCTGGTCTCAGTGGGCTTGACCATATTTTCTGGGGGCTGAATCTTTAACAGTTACACACTTTCACTGATTATTGCCACAGTTTAGCTTTATTAAATTAAAATAAAAAAACACTTAAACGTAACCAATCATTTAGAAGCCAAATGAAATAGAAAGCAGAGATCTGTGAGCAGAACCTTCCGTTCCAACTAGACGGCCGGCAGGCAGAGGGGAGAAGCAGAATACATTAAAAATGGCCAGTCACTTGGAGAGAAAGGCCATAAAAGTTTGAAAATTAATAAAAGCATTGAGTGGGCATTGAGGTGGGCATCTGCTATCTAAGAACTAAAGAGACAGAGACAGGGGGCTGTGAATACAGGGCTGCATTCTAAGAGAAATTCAATTAACTGGCTTTTGAAATGCTGTAAAGATCCCTATTTTCTTGCATTTTTCCAACTAAACAACTGGAGTAGGTCATTTCAGGGTTTCCTCTGGTTTTCCCACCTTCAAAAAAAAAAAAACCTCGATTCTCTTAGAAAAATGTCACGTCTCATGGTGTCATGGCACTGTTTACTAAGATGTTTCCTAGTGGCTGTCTAGAAGATTCAATACCCTAACAGAACAAGCCTCTCCCCAGAGCTACAAAATTTTCCTCCTGCCGTTATGACCCACAAAGGTTTCAGTTATATTGAGAAGATTTCCATCTTTTGTCTCTTTCCTGTTGACAACAATTCATGATTTTTCTCTACATCTTATTGGGGTAATGCAAACTGCAACCACTGAAAATCTGGCTCAGAAATTCTCACAAGCATAATGACCTCCATGTGCACCCCTTCCCCAGCTGCCAAAAACCTTCACTTATCTCATATAATCTTTACAGCAGCTCAGTAGGTGGGGAAGATGTAGTATTCCAATAAGAGCACTGCAGCCCAGACATCATGTATCTCTCCCTTAAGACAAAGCTGCTTCTTCCAGTATAATGTATTCTAGTACAATGAAATACCAGGTCTTACTTCCCAACCATATCCACATACCTCAGTGTGCTAATACACCTCACCTATGTTCAAACTTTTTATTTTCATTAGTGAAATACTTTCCTGGCCTGGACATCTCACTAAACATTAGCTTGGGGCCACATTTTCAACTGTCATTATCACATTTGATTATCAGAAAATGATTAGCCTCGGGCTTTCTTCCATTTATTGAAAATTATATCTATCCAAGAAAACGTGGTACATTTAGACATTTGAGTATTAACCAGCCATTAAAAACAATAACAATTTGTAACTGCAGGCACATGGATGGAACTAAAAGACAAACATGGTATGTACTCAGTTATAAGTGGGCATTAGTCATAAGGTACAAAATAACCATGCTACATCACCAACCCAACGAAGCCAAGCAACAAGGAGGGCCCAAGGGGGATGCTTGAATCACACAGAGAAGGAGAAATATATTAGACATCAGTGGTGAATGGAGGGAGGAAACTGGGTAGGGGAAGGGGTGGAGATGGTAATAGGAAGAATGAGAATACTGGGAGAGACAACAAGATTGGGTGGGGCATCTCTGGGGCAATCTGAAAACCTCAGACAATGGAAACTCCCAAGATTCTATGAAGTTGACCCCTGCTAAGACTCCTATCAATGAAGGTTATGAAGCCTGAACGGGCCCTCTCCTGTAATCAGACAAGGCTTCAAATAGAAGGATTGGGATACTGCCCAGCCACAAAACCCTAGACTCACAATTTGTCCTGCCAACATGAAGGGCCAACTTCCCTCAAATTCTTCCAATGACTGACCCAGCTTGAGACCCATGTTATGAGAGGGAGCCCACCCCTGACACTACTAATGATATTCTCCTATATTACAGACAGGAGCCTAGCACAACTATCATCGAGAGAGGCTTCACTCAGCAACTGATGGAAACAGATGCAGAGACCAACAGACAAACATTAAGTAGAGCTTGGGGCATCCTGTGGAAGAGAGGGAGGAAGAATTGAAAGAGCCAGAGTGGTCATGGACTCAACAAGAAAACCCACAGAATCAACTAAGCTGGGTCCACAGGGGCTCACAGAGACTGAACTGCCAACCAGAGAGCAGGGATAGGATGGATCTAGGCCCTCTGCACGTAAGTCATAGTTATGCAGCTGGATCTTCATGTGGGACTCGTAAAGCAGGAGCAAAGACTGTGTCTGACAACATTGCCTCTCTTTGGATCCCTTTCCTCTAACTTGGCTGTCTTGTCTGACCTCAGTAGAAGAAGATGCACCTAGTCTTACTACAAATTAACATGCCAAGGCTGGTTGATATCCGTGGGAGCCCGCCTCTTCTGAGAAGAAAGGAAAGTCAGGTGAATGAGAAGGAGATTGCTGGGGGCAGCATACCATGACAGGGACTGCCAATAGGAGATGAGTGGGAAGGACTTGGAAGAAACAAGGGAGGAGAAGCTGCGATTGGGTTAGAAAGGAAATAACTTAATTAATAAAGAAAAGAAAGTAGGTCTATGATGAGACCAGAAGCCAAAATAACAATAACAAGAATGACACAGTAGATACACACACACACACACACACACACCTTATTGACAGATGTGTACAGAGACCCAGAGTAGTTGCCCAAAACCTTAGATAGTAGCAAATCCTATGTATGAGCTCTGAGATACCACAATAGCTAGTATGATAATGAGAAGATAACAGTAAGTGAATAGTGGAGAGGATAATGTACACAGAGTAGATACACTGGCTTAAAGAATGACTTCTGTCTTGGGTAGACATAATGAGATGGCATAAAATTTTGTCGTGTTACTCTGACTAGCATACAATTTAAAACTTAGAAGTTCTTTCTTCCTGGAATCCTATACTGATTGTTCTTTAACTACAATTGACCCAGTTAACGGACACTGCAGAAAGTTAAAACACATCAAAACAGGACCTTTGTAATGGCAGCTACTCATCAACATAGAAGACCTTTGTCTTAGTTAGGGTTTTACTGCGGTGAACAGACACCATGACCAAGGCAACTCTTATAAGGGCAACAATTAATTAGGGCTCGCTTACAGGTTCAGAGGTTCAGTCCATTATCATCAAGGCAGGAACATGGTAGTGTCCAGGCAGGCATGGTGCAGAAGGAGCTGTGAGTTCTACATCTTTATCTAAAGGCTGCTAGCAGAATATTGGCCTCCAAGAAACTAGAGTTAAGGTCTTAAATCCTACTCCAATAATGACGCACTTCCTCCAACAAGGCCACTCCTAATCCAACAAGGTCATACCTCCTAATAGTGCCAGTCCCTGGGCCAAGCATACTCAAACCATTACAACTTTATAGTAGACATCATATTCTATCCTTATAACAAGTCTGTATATAGTCAGTTATTAGAATTGTTATTTAGTATCAGAGTAAAATGAGGCTCAGCAATGTTGAGTAACTTTGTAGGACCCTAGGTCAGGTGACAATGGCATGGGTGTTAAAGCCAATCCTAGTTGTACTCAAAGCCCATATATGTCTCATGATGGCCCATTGTTTTAAAGCTCTAGATTTCCATTAGCCAGTGTGACATTTCTTTTGTCATTTTCATTCCTTTGGAGTGTGGTGTTAATTGTAAAGAACCAAAAATAGTTGTCTTTCTACTGTTTGCACAGAAAATCTGCTCTTCTATTCGATGCTCACTTCCTTTCTCCCTCCAAAGAAGGTTTTTTCATCCCCTCTCCCCACTTCTTTTAGTTTAGTGGCCTGGAAGAGTGGACATTATAAACTCTGCTACTGGCAAGCCATTGTCCCCCACAGGCCTCCGCATTCTTTTCCAAGGCAATTTACTCCTTCATGCACTTCCCTGCAATTTTGCTGGCCTCCTGACACATGCCCAAAGCCTTTCGTAACTTTAGCTTCCAAGATGAAACTTGTTGGTAGCCGATCCTAAGATGGTGCCGGCTTCCTGCCTGCCTCGTCAGACTTTTCTGATAAACAAGTACTCTGCACATGCGCCAGCCTGATTTTTGGCGCGAACCCCTCCCGAGTGGGTATATGCTAATGAGGTATTGATGCCTTAGCCAATCTTTGCACGGCAACCCCTCTCGGGCAGGTCTATGCAAATTGGTCTATGCAAATTAGGTCCTCGCTGGGTGGCCAATCAGAGAGAATATGTAAATTAGGTTCTGGCAGAGCGACCAATCAGAGAAAACCACACCCCCTCTCCCCTCTATATAAGCAGCACTCTCTGGCTGCTCAAGGTCCCCATAGAATGCATCAAGAGTTCCTGCAAGAGTTCCAGTCTGTTTGCTGGTCGGGTGATCAAGACAGAAACTCTCCCATTTTTGACATGCTCAAGGTGAAGGGCATACAACTGTCATTCACTCCAGCCACAGTCCCCTATCCTCTCTGAGGAGTCTCTCACTGTCAAGGTGGAAGTGTTCTCTCTGTACTTCTCACCTCTCACTCCTCCACTTACTTCCACCCCTCCTCTGTCCCTCCAGCAACCCAATTCTTCTCAATCCACCCTTTCTTCAACAAACTAAAGGCCTCAGAAACAAGCCTCCTGTCTCTTTAAGACTTTCATTTTTGTTCCCTCATCCCTGTTCCCTCTATGACAAATAGATTCAATCTTGATAATCTATAAACTCTTTCTCACCAGCTCACTAAAGTTCAAATCCTCCTCCTCTTAGACCTCAGTTTACTGCTTGTGTGCATACTTAGAACTTAAAATTTGAATAAATCCTTATTGTAGAACTTTATAAAGACACACATACACACACAACATAGGCCAATAATAAACACATTTCTTTAAAATATTTAATTACAGCTATGAGCTCTACACGTTTCTGTGACACTGCTTGAAGCGTTGGGAATAGAGTGATACGGAGCACATCTTGAGAACCTTTGCTGAATTTAGTAAGCTATTACACAGAGGCCTTTGGATTCAGACTGGCTCTAAATTCACTCCCTCTGTCCTCTGAAGTATCCCAGCCGCTTTAGCCACTCCCAGAACTTAGCTGTCCTGACTGCTTTGGCTACTCCCAGAACTAAACTGTCCTCCGTGCTCACTCAAACGAGGCAGTATCTTCATAGTATGTGAGAGTCTGGCTTTTTACCATTTCATAGAAATATTTCTCTAAACCATGTTCTTGCCAGAAAGTATGGCTCTGTCTCTGGTATAGCTCAACTTTTAAAATTTGGATAAATCTGTGGGGGGTGGAGAGATGGCACAGCAGAACACCGGGTGATGTTCCTTTCCCAGCACCGACAGCTCACAGCCATCTCTAAATCCGGTTTCAGAAGACCGAATGCCATCTTCTGACCTCTGTGGGGACTGGGTACACAAGTGTACATACATAGATGAAGGCAAAGTACACTAAATGAAGTTTTTAATATTCCCACCAGTTTAAAGTCGCTTTGTGTTATAGAAAAAAGCCCTGTCACACACACAAAATGATGATGCCGATGACGATGACAATGACGACGACGACGACGACGACGACTATGACAACGACAACAACAACAAGGACAACGACGACGACGACGACAAGGACGACTACAACGACGATAATCAGGGCCCAAAATGGCAGAATGGCAGAGGATTGAAGGTACTTCCCTCTAAGACTTCAGTTCCTGGGACCCACATGGTAAAAGAAAAGATTGATTACTGCAAGTCATCCTTTGAGTCCTACATGCAAGCTGTACTTGTGCGCGCGCGCACACACACACACACACACACACACACACACACACACACACACACGCATAAATAACGTACAACAAAACAAAGTTTTCAATTCCAACATCAATCGAATATCACCCAGGGCCAATAAAAACATGTAGATTACTGCTCTTTTGCATAAAGTCCACTCGGGTTTAAACAAGAATTTTTTCAGAAATACTAATAACACACCTTTGGTGAGAAAGAAGAGAATACTTAAGATTATTGAAGACTAGACTAAACTAGGAAGATCCATTTTATGACTTTTGTTAGTCAAATAGGAAAAATGAATATTTTTTATGTAAGACATAACTACTCTTCTTTGGATATACTTTTGTGGATTTATCCATATTGCTTATATTTATTTACATTAAAAAGCATACACATCACTAAGAATAGTATGAGTGAGAAAAGCTTATTGTGAAATATCGGCCCCTTCAGAAAAAATATTAAATCTAAAAGGATTTCATTTTTATAAGTCAACATAAAATTCTTCCTTAGTTAATCAACCACTAAATAAGTACCTAACTTGGGCTGAGTGTGTGAGAAATCAAACTAAGACAAACTTGCAATCTCTCTGAGACTGGGTTCCTTTCCTGCTCTCTCTGATCCTCCTCCAGGGGGCAGTACAGCTCTGAGGATCAGACTGGCCTCTGTTGCCCTGGCTGGAATCCCCTCCCTGTCTGCTTCCCTTACATGAACTAAGACACCGGTTTAAGCTCAGCCTTAGTTTCTCATCGTACAAATGAAATGAGAAAATGGACAAAGATATAACATGTTCTATCAATGCTGAGCTCCTACTCTCTTTACTAGAATTATGCTAATTTCCCCATACTAGTTTCTCTATATATTATATAATAAATAAATACGATATGATTATAACATAATATAGATATTATATAATGAACAAATACAATATAATAAATTATAATATCATATAATATATCTGATACGTATTGGACACATAGGTAAAGAAACTAGGAACAGAACACATTTATCTCTTAACCCCATAAATCCAGTCAGGTGCGAGAAATTAGATCAATAATACTTTAAGATCCATACATGAAGAATGACTAAAGTGCAAGGGAGAGAGGAAGATATCTCCAGTGGATTTGGAGGAGGGTGTCATCTTGCCATTGTGAGGGTAAATAGAAAGATAAAATTAAGCTGGAATTGAAAATGCCACTTCCCAACGTCTTGCTAATCATTTCTTCACCATGAGTACATCCCTAGAGGTTGAGACAAAGACACGTGGTCAGGATTCAGCCACTTAATGCTCTTTCCTAGACCTTAAGAGAGAAGCGAATCCCTAAGGAGTCAGAGCAGAGCGGAGGCTGGTGGGTGTTGAGCAGATCTGAAAGCAGGAGGGAAGAGTGATGATGCTGAGGGGCCTCCCACGGGGAGACTGGGGGTACCCCCCAGATGGTCACCATTCCTATGACTACCCTATCTTCTTCTGAATGTCTAAACCTCTAGCCAATATCTAAGACCCTTAGGGCAGTGGTTCTCACACTCCCTAATGCTGCAGATTTATACAGTCCCTCATGCTGTGGTGACCCCAAACCATAAAAACTGCTACTGATCATAAGGTACATATCTGATATGCAGAATATCTGATATGTGATACCCAAGGGGGTCACATCCCACAGGTTGAGAACCTCTGTCTTAAATGATTGTCTTGCTACTTATTTTTCTGTATATTTTAGAAGTTTTCTATTCTTTACAACTTTTAACCTCACCTGGCCTGGTAAGTCACATAGTGAAATTTTGCAGTGTCGTGGGGATTGTCCCTCTGAGTTTCCAATTGACCTCTGGTTATCGCTTGCATTTATGCTATGATAACCCTTTTCTTGCCTTTTCTCTGTATAAAGAGTGTCTTGATTGTGACACTATTTTACCTTTGCAAATTACAAGGAAAAAAACAGCATCCAAATTTTAATTTATCAAAAAAAATGAGTCCCCTTCCTCCAGGATTTATTTCTCCCAGACAGGGCCCCTCGTTCTTCACTCTTCGTTTTATCATACGCAACAAAGAATAGGAAAAGCATACACTGGGAAGAACAATGCACAAAAATAGAGAAATGAGGGGTCATTTTCTAGTTTCCCAAAGGGGTCCATGACCCATTGCTATTCTTGTTTTCCTGCTAATAATAAATTGATCAAATTGACCTTCTTGTGGGGTCAAATATCACCAGTGAGGATACTCAATGTGGTAGCCTCAGAGGATGGCACTGTCTGCTCACTATCATTGCTGAAGGAGCCTGAGGTGAAGATGCCAACCCTCCAACAAGCCATCTAGGACCCTTAAGGCCCTAGGAAAGGAACCCACACTTTGAAAATCACCCAGGTGAATACAGTAAGAATAGAAGAAGAGGAGAAAATAATAACTTGCTTTCCCTATTTAGGCATTTTAGACTGTAGTCCGGCCTACGAAAGTTAGACCTTGGCACGTCTGTACTCCCAAATGTCTCCCTGCCACCCCTTATCACTTTCCAGCTGTCTCTAGATTATATTTTGTATCCACTTTAGCTATGAGGTCACAGTTAATCCTTGAAGAATGTGTCTCACTATAGGCAGAAACTTGATTCTTTCTGGGGACCAAGAGAAAAAAAGAAAAAAGAAAAACAGTAAACCTTGGGAAAACTGCAGTTGCCTTTGCATGTACAGAGTGAGCTTTTGGAGTCACTGGACTTAAAATCTTCTGTTTGTGAGACTGTCAAAAGGTTACTGCTCCCTGGAGGACTGAGCCGGTTCCTCTAAGCCCCTCCCACTGACTCATGTCAGCCTGACTGCAGCTGCTCAAAAGGATAGGAATTTAAAAGCTGCCACACAAGTGCAAGAGCTGTCGCCAGATCTGCCACAAGATTGAATGGAAAATCGCCTACTGCGGAAGTGTGGGGAGGACGGCCCATTAATGGCGAAGCGGTGGAAGGCAGGGCTGATAGAGATGAAAAGAAGCAGGAAGGAAATCACAAGCTCTCGTGAGCTGCAAACTATTTCGCCCTTTGACCTTGGAAAAGAAATCTCAGAACTTCAATTCCCCTCTTTTGGAGATGTTTTCTTTGACCGAAATCTTCCCTAGAAGTCAGAACTGATAAGTTGCCCATCATCCCACTGGTCTGATATTTTTCATCAATGCTCAAAAGATACTTTAAAAGGAAGTTTTACTTTTGTTTTGTTGTAATTATTTCAGCCCTAATAACATCCCAGCATTTCCCAGGGAAAGTATGTCTTAGCTCTCCGGTGCGGAAGAGCCCAGAGCCCAGGAAAACCAAAGTTTTCTCTGCCCCTTTCCACACCCCCTCCTGGAGTTCTGTAGTTTTCCCATCATCTTCAGAGATACAAAGGACAGATGTGGGACAGAAGGGTCAAAGCTGGAGAAATGCTCGCTGGTTGTGAACATTGATGCTGACTGCTCTTGCAGAGGACAGGGGTTCAATTCCCCGATCTCACTTGTCAGCTAACAACTACCCGCAGTTCTAGTTCACTGCATCCACAAGATGCACAGACATGTGTGCAGGAAAAACAACCCATACACATAAAATGAAAGATACAAAGGGAGCCACTGACATCTTTAAGATGTGCTTTATGAGGACTTCCTGTTTAAACTGGACATCACAGTTCTTCCATGAAACCCATCAAACCTCACAGTGAGACATATTGGAGACGGTAATGTATAAAATACTAGAAATTTCTCCAGAGATGCCTTTGTTTACTCAAAAAAACAATATACAACAGTGCTCATCATATGTACTTCCCTACGCTGAAGCCCTTACCCCAGACAGAAACATTTTTCAGTGCTTGTGAGAGGATGCCTGTCTTGCTAGAAATGGTGTCTTCCAGAACCTTTCTTCTTCTGCTAGGAAAACATGCTGTCCTTCCTTAGAGTTGGTCCAGCCCGAGAGCACTTGAGACTGAGTCTCTTTCTCGTGCCTGGAACTCCATCATCACCGGCCCTAGACACATCATCCCCAGACAGCTCCCTGACACCTTGATTTGGGATCTTCCTTAGGTGGGTCTTGTAGAAAGCCCGACTGATTCATTTTCTGCCAGTTTCCTAGTACATTTCCACAATGATCTGGAACTATTTATAACCTCTTTACTTCCTGGAATGTTTTTGCTGCGCCAAGGAAACCTCTAAAGTTTAAGGACGTCACTTTAGAACTGGCTGCTTTGGTTCTGGTCCTACTTTCATTTTAAATTTTGGAATAGCAACAACAAAAAAAAAAAAGTTTCCAAAACTGACGTTTAAACTGTCTCTATTAAATTGACTTTCATTTATTTATTTATTTTTGATAAAATTGTGCCTCTTCAGCAAAACTCTCAACTCTTAGAGGACAAAAACTATGCCAGCTATTTGCTGGCTGGCTTGCTTGTTCACTCCTTGCTTACTACCACGCTCCTTCCTTAGGCCCGCCTATAGCACCTTACACCCAGTGGGTGCACACACAGCAGCATATCGGTATTAGACTCCACTAGGTATTTTGACATTAATGTCTGTGTTTGGAATGGCCACTACTTTTAGCCCTATAGACAAATAAAAATGGAGATATTTGAAGTTTTGCCTGTGAAATACAAACTGACCTTTCTCTCATAGCTAAAACCTGTAGACCGGGTAGGGGTACACTACCTCATACTAGGATGTAGGATAATACCACAAGGACTTGTCATTAAACAGTGATACTTATCAGTCCAGCCCACGATACAGTTAATCTCACGTTTACATCCTTTTCGAATGTGTGCAATGTCCTGACATTTGACACTGCACCACAAAATTCTCATGTGCAAATGTGACACAGCAAACATCATTCTGAGATATAAGCTCACCCTGGGACAGAGCGGGGAGGGGACTGAACATGCGTGCAAGTGCACTCTGCTCTTTTCCTTATATACGTCTTCTTTTGTGCTCTGTCATTACTTCTTGTAATAATATTTACGGTACACATTGTTGAAACTATTAAGCATTGTCTTTGTACACACTTGTGGATTTTGAATTTTTAGATGGTTTAGAAGGTAAAAACACATTCTGCCAAGCCTGAGGACATAATTCAGTCTTCAAAACCAACAAGGTAGAAGGGGGAAGAACCTACTCCAGGAAGTTATCCCCTGACTGCTGCATGCCACACAGGCATGTGTACAAACACACACTAAATGAATGGAAAACTCCTCTTATTTTTTATTTAAATTTTGTTTTTTAATTTAAAATTAACCATGTTGGAGGTACACACACACACACACACACACACACACACACACACACACACACAAACACACACTAGCAATCCATATATAGTTGGTTTTGCTTTATTAAAATAGGGAACTATCATTAGTGTAAATTGGATGGTTAGACTCAGTTTCTACCTCAAGAGCACTCTCATACCTAGATTGGATTATAAATTTGAGCTGCAATATGTCAAACGCCCTTGGGACTTGTGAGGAGTAATATTGACTGTCACTTTGATTGAATCTGGAATCAACTGGGAGATAGGTCTGTGAGGATATTTCCTGAAGGCATGAACTGAGCCAGGCAGATGCTCCTCCAGCATTCCTTCCACGGCTCTGCAACAGCTCCTGCCTCCAGATTCCTGCTCTGTTTGAGTGCCTGCCTTGACTCCCCTCAGCGATCGATGGACTGTCATCTGTAAGTGTAAACTGGAATAAAGCTTTTTGTCCCCAAATTGCCTTGGTTATGATGTTTCACCACAGCAACAGAAACCTTGACCAAGCCACCAATACAGTATTATGGACAGATTATACAATTGTCTACATGCTTGTATATCTGCATGCTTATATTCAGACTTTTGGATACTCTACTGTAAAGTGTATGTTTTTCATCTGTATCGCAATCAGAACCTGGTCTCTTAAATCAAGAACGGTAGAACACTTAGGAAACACTGCTTAGAGAAATAAAATAAACATCTGTTGTGCACTTGTTACTAACAATGATTACTCATATTTTATAAATGAGGAAACTATTACCTGGGTGTTATCATCTCCAGCTCTGTGACTAGGGACTGGAAGAGCAATCGCCTCACTACAAAGCCAGTACTCTTTCCACTGCTCAGACTTGACAGAGGGCACAACTGAGGCTCACAGCCAAGGCCACCAAGGCACTGCAGAGACACATAAACGAGGCTTGTGTAAAACTCGGGCTGTAGCATAATTGCGTATGATGATTTGAGAGAAAATTTCTTTGAAAAGCAAAATCCAGTCCCCCATAAATATACCATCATGTTTCTGATACTAACACACAAAATATATTATAGAAACCCAAAGGTGTTTTATAATGCAACCTTTAGTATTTATAATGCTATTATTATATATATTCATTTTATTAAATGAGTTTCTTATTGAAATATATATATATTATAATTTTACATATAATAATGCATGTTGTTCACATTCACACCCTATTAATTTCTCCTTCTCCTCCTACTGGTTTCCTCCCTCTTTCCAAATAGCCCTCCGTCTTCTTTCAAGTCTTTTCATGTCAAGTCTAGATTTACATTTGAGAAAAACATAGTGTTTGTTTTTCTGAGCCTTGCCTGTTTATCCTAGAAGATTTCCAGTTCTATCCATCTTCCTGCAGATGATACATCTTCCTAATGGTTGACTCAATTATGAATGATAAAACTCCATTATACATGTATGTGTACAAACAATAAAGAGTGCACACATACAACATGTACATGTAAAGAAAAATAAACTGAAATACAGTTTCAAAAGTATAGAACACAAGTAATCTTACTACTGTCTGGGCATCTTAGTCACATCAAAAACTTCAAGCATACTTTTCTGATATGAATTATCAGTGCTCAGTTTTCCCAGGCATTTGAGGGCTCCCAGAATAGAGACTTGAAAGTTCAAAATCAGGACTGAAACTGAGTAAGGATCAGGAAACACAAGAGCAGTTGGAGACCCTCCAGACCATGTCCCTAAGTCATTTCACTGCTGACACCAAAATTCACAGAAAACACACCAAAGACAAGCAGCTATTGACCCAAGCCACCTCTATGCTGGGCTAATAAGACTTTTCATCATGGTGACAGACATCTGACAGGAACATTTTAAAGGAGAAAAATATTTATTTGAGTCTCCTTGTGCTCAGAGGTTTCAGTCTGAAGCTTGCTACTCATTACCAGGAGCCTAGGAGACTGTGGTGGGACAGAATAGCATGGCAGTTTGAGGGCAAAGGAGACCAGAGCTGGCACCTTGGAACAACTACGAAGAAGAAAGAATGTATATTTGGACCTTCAGTTTGTTGGACAATTCTATCCACATTCAGGGTAGGTGCACCCTAAGTTATGGCCAGTACTTTCTGGAACTGCCCTAATAGATGCTCTTAAATGTGTGTTTTTAAAAATCTCCTAGGTGTTTCCCAATCCAATCAAATTGCCAGGAAAGCACAATTATCCTAGATGCTGTTCCTCTTCAAGCTCCTCTGGGGAGCATTCAGCTTTGGGATATGCTGCGACCTCATTAAGTAATCTGCAGATTCATTGCTCACCCTTTCCACCTACTGTTAAAGTTTGTGAGGGGCCAGATTCATGCAGCTCTGTGTTTTCAGTGCTTAAATCAGTCTCTGATCAATAAAATGTACATGACATTTATTTTGTTTGTTTTGCTTGCTTGCTTTGAAGAACTAGATGGTGTTATTTGACCACTTGATGTATTTATTCAAATTGTATCAATAAGAGGAACCATTTTTAGAGGAAAGATGGCTGCACAAGGTTATAACTAATGATCTCATATATTGATTTCATTATATCTGAGTACTATTAGTTTACAACTAAAATAAAAGGCATCCTTAAAAAATATTTAGTGAGTTGTATTCTTTTGATTAACTAGAGGAAGGCTGATGGGAGAAGACTATAGTACCACAAAACTAATTTGAAATGTAGCTGTCCTGGGTGCCAGAGTTTCAGCCAATAGAACAAAATGATAGTATATTTTCCCTTCCATTACTTACCCTCACATTTTGTCTTAAATTATTTGTGGAGGGGCGAGAGTGGTTAAGAGCACTTGCTATTCTTGCATAGAATGCAGGTTCAAGTCCTAGCACCCACATAGTGACACACAGCTATCTGTAACTGCAGATCCTGAGAGGTCTGATACTCTTTTAGCCTGTGGCGGAACTAGGTATTTATGTGGTAAACAGGCAAAACGATGAAGAGATTTTAATCTTTCATTTTTACTACTCTTGTTTTGGTTTGGTTTGGGTTTTGCTGAGACAGAATTTGTCTATGTATTCCTGTTTGTCCTGGCAGTCTCTCTGTAGATGAGGGTAGCCTCAAACTCAGAGATCCCAGTGCCTTTGCCTGCCACATGCTGGGATTAAAAGCCTGCACCACCATACCCAGCCTGTTTTATTACTTATTGTAGCTGATCTACAAAAAAAAAGACTGATGTGTTGAAAACTTGGTCATCACTGAAACAGGACTCAGAGGTGATTGGATTATGGAGGCTCTAACCTCATCAATGGGTTAATCCATTGATGGATTCATGGCTGAACAGATCATTTATGAGGTGAGGCCTGGTTGGAAAAGGTAAATCAGAGAGAATGTGCTATAGATATAAACAAAGATATTTTGAAGCCATCTTGGTATCATGACCATTAAGCTAAAAGAGAGTAGTAAGTTCCCCCAAGGGGTTTAGGTACTGTCTGGGGGCTCCTGGAGTCCTCCATGACCAACAGCTCATAAGGAAGCACCCTAAACCTGACACTGGCATTCTGGTTTTCTTTAGTAACTCATGGCTTCTAGAAGCTTCAGTATCCGACTCTTTAAAGCAGTAGTTCTCAACCTGGGTGTTGCATATCAAATATCTGGCATGTTTTTATAGCTGCTATTACTTCCTGACTCTACTCCCTTATGTATCAGGCCAATAGATCTTCTCTACTTTCCTGAATTCTAGGCATACACACACATCTAAATATTCAATGAGATGTCCATCTGAGAAAGAATAGTTAGTGTCTGTCTTTCTCTGCCTGTGTTACTTCACTTGGTGTAATCCTTTCCAATTTTACACATTTACCTGATTTTTCTCATAATTTCAGATTTTAGTACTGAATAAATCCCATTTCTTTTCTCCACTGTGGCTTTTGGCATCTTCATTACAATTCTAAAACACCCATGAGTCTTTCCACACTTTGATCTGCTAGGGAAATGGCCAAGCTCATAATGAATGCTAGCGTGTCATTCCTACGTGTGCTTTGTTGAGATGGTCCTGGGGTGAGTTGTGTTGGGGGTGTTTAGTGACTTTCCAGTCTACTCGACACAGACAACCACCTTCACTTCAATTCACTTTAATTATATTAATATTGTTATTGTCGGTCTATTAATGATGTCACATGTCCAACAATGTGTTCTCATGTACATGTGTACCACCCTTCCAGAATAGGAGGAAGTGAAGTCACAGGTATTGTACAAGCACCCACGCACATACTATAGCAAGTATGTGGAAATGTGTTATAAAGTCGGAGTAATATGTAGCATCGCATCTTGAGGGAGAAATGATTACAACTGTTGCTTTAGAATCACAAATCCCACTGACGTGAAAAAAAATTAGAAATATATACTACATGCTCACTACAGACAATAATGCATTGCGCCAGGTACTTCTGTATCAACTTCCACAAACTATTTGAGACATGTTCTTGAGTTCTCAGACAAAAACTCCGGGGAGATTTTTTTTTCAGGGCTGTCACCATCAGGAGGTGAGCTCAACTATTCTGTTTTGTTTTGCTCTGGTTTAAAGCATCACAAATAATTAAAATACACAGAATCAGCTTCTGTCTTTCATATAGAGTTACGTTTTTCAATGACCAATATTTTAGTAACTACTCTGTGGTGTTGATTTTTAAGTACCAAAGTATTTGGATAGCTCAATGATTCATCACAATGTCATCTTCAAAGCATGTTAAGGCAAATAAATTATTCATTATAAAGAGTGTTGTCTTGAGCTGCATCTTGAGCTGCATCTGCTCACAAATTGTATACAAAGAAAATCTACTCAAGCTTTTCGGACTTGTCACTCTTGCATATGGGTTCCAGCTTCTTGCATCCAACTGTTGTTAAAAAGCAACCACAAATACCACTGTGTCATGCAAGTTATGTTACAGAGTGATTTGCTATAATAATTTTCACTAATACTGTGATGTTTCCTCACCGAGAACATAGTCTATTCAAAGTCATTGAACTTATATATTGCCCAACTTTCACAGAAACACATTTTACAGCCTTTAGAATAGATAACAGCCACAGATACAACTGTGTAAGTGTTTAATGAGTGCTATGGTTTTGGACTTAATAGTCACCCAAAAGATTCACAAACCAAGAGCTGTGGTGGTACTGGGAGGAAGTAGAACTTTAAGGAGGTAGGTCTAATAAAAGGAAAAAAGCCAAGGAGGGTAAGCCCTTGAGAAGTTTGCATCTCTTCTAATTATTTTCACACTACCATTGATTCCTCTCTCGCCTGACCTGCTTTGCTCTACTCCACACTCCTGGCTGTGGTGCACAGTCTTTCCACAAGCCCAAGCTAAATGATTTCAGCTAACAATGGACTGAAACATCTAATACCAAGAGTCAAAACAAACCTGCCTCCCTTTGTGTTGATTTTTTTTAAAAATCAGGGTGTTTTGTTATAGCAACAGAAGGTTGACATATACACTGAGCCTAGGTGCCAAATATTATTGAGTTTAAAGACTTCAAGCAAAAGTGTCACTAGGGAGCCAAACACTACACATAAGCGCAGTTCAGTTGAGGCTATCATTCGGAGAACTGCCTCAGAATCATACTCTACCATGCATTGACTCTCATGGACAGTTCCCAAGGGAAAATCTGACAACAGTATTATTAGTCTTCATTCGTGGACTTATAATCTAATCAAGACAACAAATATATGCATTCAATGACGTTTCATCAGAAGCGTGTTCAGACTTCGATCTCTTAACAACTGTATGATTTAGTACAAGCTGCCCATCAAAGTCAGAACTCCAGCACCTAGGTTACACCTAACATAGTATATACCATGTGAGTCTATTCTAGAGAGAAAAGGAAACAACACATGTAATGCACTTTAGCTACCGGGCTCAAAACCTATTAGTCATTGCAATCATGTGTTTTAAATCTTAAGAGAAGATTTGGCTGAGATGTTGTTGAAGCAGCATGAAAATCTTTTCATATTGGGGAGTAAACAGCTATGAGAAAAGTCAAGAAAACCGTGATTTGTTCAGAGAATAACTACAAGAATTTTACAGGACAGAACTGACGTAAGCAAGAGTAGCCAGGTGTAGAAGGTAAGCTAGTGCCATTACGGCAGACCTCGGGTGAGACAAACCAGCCTGGGTCAGCTGCATGTGTGACAGGGAGCCACCAGAGTTTCTGTTCAGCAATGTACAGGGATCAAAGCCACATTGTGTAAGAGAAACCGGAAAGGAGGCACTAAGTCCAATGAAGCAGTCAGAACATGAGTTCCACAGCCCACTGCTCAGCAATGAAGCATATTTTGGAGTCCGAGCAGAGCAGAAATTAGCTACAGGAAGCATTTTGAGGATAAACAGGACATATTTACTAAATCCCAGTGCTCAAGGTCTTAATCTAAAAAATGTTGCCAGGCCACATTTTCCCGATGACTGCTCAAGCCCGAATGCAGGTTATGAAATTCCAGAGATTCCTTGAGTCTTGGAGTACTTTTTTTTTTTTTTTTTTTTGAGACAGGGTCTAACTGTGTAACTCAAACTGGAATCATAGCCTTGATCTTTTGGATTCAGCCTCACCAGTGCTGAATTACCAACATATGCCACCAAGACCAGCTCTTCAGATATTTTATTAAATTTTATAAAAGTTATGCTTTGAAAAAAAAGTGAGCTCTCACATCTGCACACACCCATTCCCTACTCTCCAATCCCTCCCTCATGCCTGAACCACCACTCTCCCCTCCCCCACCAAATTCATATACTCTTTTTGGCAAATATTAGATGACTGTTCATTATATCATGGCTCTGTATACAGCAATGTCCAACTTGGTATCATACATAATAGCTAAGGGTGACAACATCCCAGCATCTATTACCTATAGGTGAATAGTTAAATAATAGTTTCTATAAGGAGAAGCAGGTTACACATGATCCCTTAAAAAGGAATAGAGTTCTGACATTTGCCACCATTTAGAAAATTGGCGATCACCATGTCAATTAAAATAAACTGGACTAGAGAGGAGAATATTGTATGATTGGTGTATATCAAGTCCCTACACTGGTCAGTTCACAGAGACGGAGAAGACTTTAGGGGCAGGGTGATAGGAAATTGTTCAAATCAATACAGGGTTTCAGACTGAGATAACAGCTTTAGACACAGATGGTAATGGATTTGTAAAATGGTATACATATACTTAACAAATCAGCTCTCTGATGAACAGTGGCTAGGATGGAGACTTTTATTTTGTGTTATGAATATTTTACCACATTAAAAGACAGTGGTTCTCAATCTTCCTAATGCTGCGACCCTTTAGTACAGTTCCTCACATAGGGGTAACTCCCAACCATAAAATCAGTTCATTGCTACTTCATAACTATAATTTTGCTACTGTGTTATCTGTGTTGTAGGCTACACCTGTGAAAGGGTCATTCAACCCTCAAAGGGGTCCCAACCCACAGGTTGAGAACCATTGGTGTAAGAAACCAAGAACATGTGATTCTGATTCCATGTGAAACATGTTCACTCAAAAGGAAGGAAAGGTAAGGCGTGCCAACCCATTTAGCCTTGCCGCTCAGCCAAGTGAGGCTCCAGGGATCAGACACCATCAGATGGCTCGCCCAAGTGAAGAAATGAAGAGGAAAATGCCAGCCGTCATCTACATCAAAACAATAATGGTAGCACAGTGGGCAGTGTCTCCCTCCTCCATCTGCTGTGGTCTAACACTAAAGGATAGAGAAAGGAAACCACTTCTCCTGTCAAGGCAATTTCTTGCCTTGGTTTCCTCATGATGAGAAGCCTTTTTGGGAAACAAGAACATTGCCTCTATGCCATAAAAGGCACTCCTCAAAAAAGTGTTGGGACTGGATTTCTTAATAGAATTTTTGTGTGAATCCCTCTACCTAGCAGTCTGTGCTGCAGTAGCTAAGGTGTGTGAAGACACAGTCACTGCCATTTAAGATCACATAATCTACCTGAGGGGACAGTCTCCTAATGACATAATAATGAACAATATGAAACCAAATATAATTAGGTGCTAAATTGTGTAGTGCACATTCTAAGTACCCTGGGAGGTCATAACATTATCTGACATCTTGTAGGGATGAATTATAGGTCAGGAAGCGTTCAATTACCATGCACTTGTAGAAGCAGACAGATAAACTATATTATAAAGCAGACAAGAGAATTTTAAAATCATACATTATACTTTTATAATATTTCTTTTTAAAAATGTAATATAATTATATCAATTCCCCCCTTCCCTTTCCTCTGTCCTCCCACCCCCCTGAAGCCTTTCTCTCTCTCAAAATCATGTCCTTGTTTTCTTGTTGCTGTTGGTGTGTGTGTGTGTGTGTGTGTGTGTGTGTGTGTGTGTGTGTGTGCATGTGTACTCACATGGTGTGTTCATACAGAGAACTCCAGAGAAAGTTGTCAGGGGTCATTCTCTATTGATCTCTGCTTTATTGAATACAATGAGAAATTACTGCTATTTCTTATCATTTTAAGCCTATGTAGTTCAGTTCCAGAGTTAGCCACAAACGTTGAGGTAATTTGTTACAGAAGCCCTAAGAAAGCAATGCATATTCATCTTACTTTCCCACACTCATCTTTCAGGGTAGAATCTTTGCTTAGTTTCCATCTTCTGTGTAATAACTACGTCTGCTTTTGTCCTTTCCTTCCACTATAAGGAGCAAAACAAGGCAGCGCGCACACGTAGAAACTGTGATTGGGTTATAACCAGCATGTTAGAGTGCTGTGCAAGTCAGTGCTACTACGCCCAGGTGTAGACAGTGAGCAATACACAGTTTCCTGCAAGCCAACTAAAATAAACAAAAATGGAATAAAATATAAGCATATATGTGAAGATGGGGTTCTTGGGGTACGTATAAGTGCCTAGCATTATACGTAAAGTAACTCGCTGCCTTACTCTTGGTTTGTCAAAAGGGATAAAATGTTAAGGGAGATCATTTCTATGGCAGATCATGCAAAACCACTTCTGCAGTCGCTTGCTTCCGAGGTTTTAGGAATTGCAGAAATTGCAATGATGTAATTAACTGGATCTAGAGTGGCTTCCAGGTGGCAATCCAATAACCTGGGATTCTGGCAAAGTTCTAGAGCTGACCCTCCTTATTGTCCCACTTGAGTGCTATAAACAGTATATGAAAAGAATCCGAAGGCATTACCCAAACTATCTGCTCTTAAAAAGACACTTCTATATATGGTATAAGTGCAAGGCAAATGCATTTATAGGTAATAGTAAGGCTGATATCTTACGATATATACTGATAAGATGGTAATGACCTCATTTATGACCCAGATCTGAAAAACAGTATCTGGAAGGCAGAGGGTGATGACACAGGGAGATGATAGCTCTACCCCTAGAGCTCTGAACTCCCTGTGGGAAACATTCGCTCAGATAGAACGGTGACCTGGCCAGCATGCAGGAGTCGGCAAGATAGTGATGACACCAGAGGAAGAGCAACAAAATAGAGTGGTATTTAACTTGAAAAATGAAAGAACCAGAACAATATTCAACATCTTAATATATAATAAACACTTGTCTACTTAACAATAATAACAATAATAATTCTGCTTTATATATACCAACAAAGAGAAATCTAGATCAATAGATATAAAAGTATAGTACCCACGAGCACGTGGGAGGCTGAAGCAGGAGGATCCTGAGTTTTAGGTCAGCCTGAGCTATTTTTGTTTCACATAATAAAATATCTGTTATATCTGGTAGTACAACAACTTAAATATTAATGTATTTTCTTTTTTTAGTTACAGATGTCTTTACATCACAGAAACCCAAGGCAGCTCACTCAAAAACAGTTTATTCAGCTCACAGCTGGGGAGGTTATAAATCCAAGATCAAAAAACTCCATTGGTTTTACCTTTGTGAGGGTGGTACCAGCCCGTGACAGAAGCTGCCATATCTTCATTGGGAGGGAGGGAGCAAAGGAGTGAGAGAGAGAGGGAGAGACAATAAGAGAGACCACACACACACACACACACACACAGAGAGAGAGAGAGAGAGAGAGAGAGAGAGAGAGAGAGAGAGAGAGAGAGATCCCTTGGAGCTGGAGATACAAGCTACTACCCAATGTTATACTGGAAATTGAACTCTGAGCCTCTGGAAGAGCAAGTACGTGCTCTGAACTGCTAAGCCATCTCTCCATCCCAACACAACTTTTGAATCATCATGACTTCTACAAGCAGGTATAGAGATTATGAAGTGTTCAGGCAGGGATGTTGGCTTCTCAGCAGGTGTAGCTTATTTTTCTTTGTAACCCTAACTCACATCACGGTCACACAAAATGACAACTAAATAAGGATTCCATATGATTGTCACATAGAATAAGTGGAATAAGTGGGACTTCCACGAGAAGGGGGTCTGTGAGTTTGGGTCATCAAAAGAAATTCAATTTTTCCCTTCTTTATGCCACCCTCAGTTTCTTTAGGCCAGATGGAGAGTTTAAAGAAGGGGCTAACTTACAGATTTACTGTCCATTACCATCATGGCCCTGGTAGACAAGGCACTGGAGAGGAGCTGAGAGTTCTACATTTTGTTCCAAAGGCAAGTGAGAAGACTGGCTTCCAGGCAGCTAGAAGAAGGATCTCAAGGCCCACCTCCACATGACACACTTCCTCCAACAAGGCCACACCTACTCCATCAAGGACACACCCCCTAATAGTGCCATTCCCTGGGCCAAGCATATTCAAACCACCATAGCTACATGCTGCAATTAAGTGTAAAATATGAAGCATCTGGTTACACACGCATTACTAATCCCTCTAAACCCCCGTTATTCAAGACAAGAGTGAGTTGTTGTGCTTACAACTATGCAAAAGTGTTTACTGAATGCTAACTATATCCCAGGCGTGTCTAGCAAACAGTTAAACCATTTAACAAAGTGTGGGTTGGTAATGCCACATGAATGAAGACTGCTCTGGCTTAGATACTGAGTACCTCTTATGCAAAGGCTTGGTTCTTATGGTGTGGTTCTTGGACAGGCTATGGCCTTTTAAGATGTGGGGCTTATGTCCTTAGGTTATACTTGGGCATGCTCTGGAAAGGGCTTGTGGGAGTTGTAGGATCTGAGATTCTATCTATCTATCTATCTATCTATCTATCTATCTATCTATCTATCTCTATCTCTATCTCCCTCCCTCTCTCCTTTTCTACTTTTTCCCTCCTTTCCTACCTCTCTCTTCTCTCTCTTCCACCCAGTTGAAGATGTGAGTGTTCCTGCCATCAGGAGCTGCTCACAGAGGCCAAAACAATGAAGCCACTTGAGCTCAGACTTTCAAGCTTCCCAACTGTGAGCTGAAAAAAATTCTTTTTTTAGTGAGATGCATTGGGTTTGTTGTAGAGATGCAAAGACTTTCCCAGGGGCAGGCCACTGCTAGCCACACAGGCCAGTTGTCCAGATTCCAAACATCTCCATCAAGACATTTTTCTACCATCTGCCATAAAAACACACAAACACATTTTATCAAAACAAGTATGATGGTTTGTATATGCTTGCACTAGGGAGTGACACTATTAGGAGGTGTGACCTTGTTGGAGTAGGCATGTCACTGTGGGTGTGGGCTATAATGCCCTAGTCCTAGCTACCTGGAAGCCAGTCTTCTCCTAGAGGCCTGCAGATGAAGACGTAGAACTCTCAGTTCCTCCTGCACCATGTCTGCCCGGATGCTGCCGTGCTTCTGCCTTTATGTTAATGGGCTGAATCTCTGAACCTGTAAGCCAGCTCCAATTAAATGTTGTCCTTATAAGAGGTCATGTTGTCTGTTCATAGTAGTAAAATTCTAACTAAGACAGCAAGCAAATTCACTATCCATGAAATTATCTGAGTAAATAGTCAAATTTATGATATCTAATATATTTAGACACTTTAGATGTGTTTCTCTTTCCAATGCCCAACCTACCTTACTGTGTGAGGTATAGAGCAATTATTTTTTTAAAGAGAATCTGTATTTGCTTTTAGCTGAAAGGAGAATGATCAGGATTTTCATGAACTGGAGAACCTTCTGGCTACAAAAAGGTGCTGTGTGATCTGAACACTGGTTTATCCTTAAAACATTCATAAAGTGCATTTACATGGGTAATGACCCAGAGAAGTTCAAGCGATTGACTAGTGTTGTACGGCTGCGGGGGGCTTCCCAGGGGCCCATCCTCAGCTGCTCAAGGCTTCATTCTTTTGCCAGGTGAACTGAAAGATAATCTTAAGATTAGTGTAAAATAAGTTTTCTCAAAATTATATCCATCACTCACTTGGAATGTGGGGGTGTAATTATCACCCCCTCCCCCTAAAAAAAGATTTGAATTACATTTCATTCTTGCCTTAAGCTGCTTGAATCAACATCCAGTCAAATTCTGGAAGAAAGATAATACAAAGCAATAGAGGACATTTATCTTTCCTATTTATTTATTTGTTTGCAGTACTGGGGATAAAATCCAGGGCTTTGTGTATCTAAGGCAGTGTCAACTACTGAGCTACCCCCCAGATCAATGGAATTCTTTAAATTTGTTTCAGAATTTCTTAAATGTATATAATATAACGTGACTATATCCATTTCTCACGGCTCACTTCCTCCTCCCTCTAGACTCCTCCCCAACAAACACCTCCCCGCTTCATGTCTTCTTGGTTTTTTTTTTTAAATAAGCTATTGAGTCAAATTATTGATACTCAGACCCTCAAACAGAGAACTGACGAGTAGTCACACTCCCGAAGGAAACTCTCTTCCTTTCCAGAGTCTGCTATCAACTGCTAACAGCTCCTCAGCTAGAGAAGGAGAAAGCAGGATGTCTTTGGTTTTGTTTTGACAGAGTCTCTCATGTAGCTCTGGCCACCCTTGATCTCACTATAAGGACTATATGTGTATTTTTTATTTCTTATTTTTTATTGTTTTTAAGTGCATTGGTGTTTGGCATGCATGCATGTCTGTAAGGGAGTCAGATCCCTGGAACTTAAGTTACAGACAGTTTCAAGCTGGAAATTGGGAATTGAACCCAGATTCTCTAGAAGAGCAGCCAGTGCTCTTAACCACTAAGCCATCTCTGTAGCCCTCTTTGTTTCTTGCTTTTAGGAGAAGATTTTGCTTTGTTACAAGAGGGGGTAGGCTAATGTGCAATATGTCCCTAACAGGCAAAGAGCATCTTGATGTCCTTGGGAGGAGGAGTGCTTGTGTGTGTCTGTCTCTCTTCACCCAGTCCTGCCTCTTGTACTTCTGGCTGCTGAGGACACAGACAAGCAAGCCTGAACTGTGATCCACCTTCATGCCAGCAGGCAAAATTAATGTCAAGAGAAAAGGTGAGCAATAAAGACCTAGGCTAAGTATGAAAGGCCCGATGACAGAGATCTGATCTGTTCTGCAAGTGGGATTCCCTGGGATTGGAGCAAATGCAACTTGCACCAGTATTAGTAAGCTTTAAAGTTAGCCTTGAACCTAACCCAGTGGTCATAAGGACCCACAGTAAATACGAAATAGATGTGACATGATGAACAGATGACCCTTCCAGTTACAAATTAGATCTGGATTATAAGCACAGCTCTGCATCAATTATAAAAAGCGGTCTCATGAATACAGATTATTTTTAAACACCTAAAACCCTGGGACAAATTGAACTGAGATGGGATGCTATTTAAAGATAAGCATCATAAAGATGATTTTTTTAAATATTTTCTGGAGCTGGAGAGATGGTTCAGTGGTTAAGAGTGCCTACTGCTCTTGCAGAAGACTCAGGTTCAATTCCCAGTACCCACACAGAGATTCATAACTATCCAGCTGGACCCTGATCTTCATGGGCTCCTGAATGCATATGGTGCACACACACACACACACACACACACACACACACACACACACACATTCAAGCATATACTCACACAGTTAAATGATATTTTACATGTATGGGCATTGTGCATACATATCTACACATGGTTTTGTTTTGTTTTGTTTTTTTTAATGACAGAGTTTCAGCATCTTCAGCATCTTGGTATCACAATTTTGTTTTGATCCTGTGGACTACTGTCCATTGCAACTGTATTCATCGATGGGCCTTTGGAAGCAGGATCAGCTTTCTCTGTGAGTCCCTGAACCTCAGAAGGAAAAAAAAAAAAGAAATAAAACTTTAACTGAAGAGTACATCCTCTAGGGTGCTTACAGAGGTTTGTGGCTCACTAACTTATAAAAATTTTACCATTTAATGCTTACAGTTTTTCTTTTTCCTTTTTCCTTTTTTTTTTTAAGATATGCAATTTACAAATTAAGTAAGACAGTTAATTGAGAACCATTTCACTTGTAAATGGCCAAAACGTCAGAAGCAAGTGCCAGAAAACTGTGAACTTTGCACAGTATAACAAAGGCAAACTGGATATGTATTCTAAAATCCTAAGTGTAAGCTCTCTTTCAAACATGGGCTTCACGGTCATCAGGACTGTGGAAAGGAAGCAAACATGTTCTTTTTCACCGAGCCTTCCTTAGGTGTTCTACACAGATGAAATAAGGATGTGAACAGGTCGAAATACAAATTTTCAATTACAGGCAGCATAAGAAGACTGGTGGAAGGCTGGCGAGTTGGCTCTAACCATATGACTCACAGAGAAACACAGTGAGCTAGGCTCAAGTGCTGACTAAGGCTCTAGCTTCCGCGCAGAGCCTTAGGCTACTTGGCGGATCCTGGTACCTGCTGCTTCATCCGATGGAGTGCTGGTTTGCAGGAACCCACACAAGTAGGGGCGAGAAAGCCTGGAACCCCGTAACATGCAACTCCTGAGCTCGCTCAGGTCCTCGCAGTTGCTCGTGGCTGACTTCCAGGAGACAGACCCTGGCCTGCTTGGATGTCTAAGAACCATGGAAATGAGATCCATGGATTGTGTGCAGGGGACCTGCTGTAGAGGCCCTAATTGCTTTGAGGAACATCTGTGACCAAATCCAGAAATAAACAGCAAAACTTAAGTTTATAAAGGATCCACCCAGAATCCTCCACCAAGTGTGTTTCTGCTCGGGCACCTAGGAGAAGGGGACAGGGTTGTACGGGACTGACTGCTTTGTCCTTACTGCATGGACATCGCTGTTGCCGACTCCTTTTGCACTTATATTGCCTCCACCTTACTTTTTATTTTACTCCTGGCTGTTTTTATGGTACCTTACTAACCTTGTGTTTTGCTTTCCTCACAAACTTGAAAGGGGAACTGAATTCATAAGACAAACGAAACAAAACCAAAACCGAAAAGCGCTCAAAACAAGACAGAAACATTTAGTCGTTTCTTTTATACGGAGTCTCTGAATTGGTCTGTTCAAATCTTCCTTAACTTTTCTGAGAGCAATCTAAACACAGCGCGCTCTGAAGCCTTCGTTGCTTGAGTCAATGCTGCCACATGAACAGCAGGGGGCAATAGCACACTAAGAATGTGGAACCGTCCCAGGCAGTGCGAAACACGGCTGAAGGGTTTGCGCTGGGCTGTGTAAGAGCGATGAGCTCAGCTCCGATGAAGTCTTTTGTTTTGTGTCCTATTTTACAATGCACGGTTCAGTTTTCCATATGAATTGTGACTTAGACAGATTTCACTGTGACAGCTGGGCTCAAGAAAACGAAACGAAAAGAGGAAAATGGAAAAGGGAAAGAGGAAGTTCAAGTGTTTCAAATAGACTACGTTAGAGAAGGCAGAAGTAATTTCCCCGTAGAGATACAAAGTTTGTCCCTTCGCTGTTACCATCCTTAATTCTGCCCTTCTGTTTACAGATTAAACCCATCCTTGCTTTCTCTCACACATACTCTCATTTCCTGCTACTTTCTTTGCCACACGGTTTTCTGTTTTTGTTTGCTATAGATTTGTGCTTCTAAAAGATCCAGCTATTTTAAACCAAATCCTTCCAGGGAATTCAAAAGACCCTGTCCATTTCTGAGTTTGGAGAGTGGATGTTTTGTGCCTTTTGGATATTCGTTAGTCAAGGTACTCTTCATTGATGTGTGTGTTGCAATAACAAAAATGTCCACTGTGGCCATAAAGCTTCAGATAAATAGCCCAAAGCTATCTCTGAGATCTTTATCTGAGAACCTGGAGGTAGAATACAAAGTTCACATCGAAACATCAGAGACCCGAAGACCATTAAGGTCAAGGATCATTGGGGTTTGGAAGGGTAAAATTTGGTGTTTAGGCATCCAAGCGTGGGCATTCTGCTGCTGCAGGGCCTCGGCCCACACTCGGCCCATGGCCCATGCTCGGCCCACATTGTTCCAGGAACATTCTTGCCTCATTTATCCAAACGACGCATTCCTGCACCTATCTGAAGTAGTCGTGCAAAAATCACATTCTGCGTGGCTTTCCTAACCACTTACGTAAAGGGATGATCAACTCCCTCCTCAGCGTCTCTTCTCTGACCTTTGTCCACTGTTAACAACAATAATGGTTATAAAATATCACGTTAGACATTTAAATATTACAAATTAGACGACTGGGGCAGACTCCATCTGTCAACTACTGGATTTACTCTCTAGAAAAGGGGAAAACTAGGATTGATCCCAATAAAAACCACAACCCTGCCACACATAAAAGACGACAACAAAAGTAAGAGTAAGTCAGGAATGATGAGAATTTCAGAACTAAAAAAAAAAAGTGGATGACAGGCAAATACAGCAAGAAAATACTTATAACAACTGAGATTTTCTTAAATTAAAAAAAAAAAAAACAAGAAATTCAAATTCAGACCTCAAACCATCTAAACAAAACAAATCTTATTTTTCCATAATGTGTTTTGTGGTTAGAAAAATTATGAAAGAGTATATAGCCCATAATCTGGCAACTATGTTCATATAGAAAAAAATACAATTGATTTAAAGAAAAATTGAAATACAGAAATAATAATAGTGTGTAGCACAACCTTTTAATCCAGCTAAAATTTAACAAAATTATTTATTAAATTACCTAGAATTTACATTCATAGGCAAAGCAGGCATATCTTGATAAAGTACATGAAGAAACATAACACAAACAATATTTTTAATTAATGATATTATAAAACCAGAAATCACAGCCATCAAAATGTAATTTAAAAAGACCCTCTGGCCTTGAAATTTTTAATTTGTCTATTAAAAGAAGGGAAATGTCAGTTGATATTGAGAATTTCTAGGAAAATAAAAAGCATAACAATAGTCTTTTAGATTCAGTAGAAGAATATTCAGAATAAGAGTAAGTCAGGAATGATGAGAATTTCAGAAGAAAAAAAAAGGTGGATGACAGGCAAATACAGCAAGAAAATACTTATAACAAAGAACTGAGATTTTTTTTTAATTAAAAACAAAAACAAAAAATTCAGACCTCAAACCATCTAAACAAAACAAACCTCATTTTTTAAATGAATAAAAAATGACAGATGTAGATATCTACATTAATTAAAAACTAGAAACTGAAATAAATATGTTTCAGTGGGAGAGGACACACCTGAAGTGACTTGAGGTGCCAGGGTGGTGGGTTGATGGGAAAGGGAGACCTCCCACTTCTCAGAGGGAAAGGGGGAGGGACAGGGCAGGGGGAGGGGCCATGAGAGGGGGGACTGAGAAGAGGGGGACTGCAATCTGAATAAAAAAATTAATGCAAAAAGAAATAAATAAGTTAATTATTCCACTCAAGAGAATATATTTAAAAAATGATGATGGGGTTTTCCCCACAGCTTTATTTAATTTTACTTCTGACTAAGCAATGTGAAACAAATCCTAATAGATTAACTACATTTGGCATTTTACTAGACAAACCATCATACAATTCAGAAATTTATCCTTTTCAGCATGAAAGAGAAGAGGTGAAATAAATATCGAGTAAGTAAATATTCTGTAAATATCTTTCACTAGAAGTTTATTATTACCACAAATTTGTTTCTGTTTTTCTCTCATATATATGATATATATATATGTATGTGTATGTGTGTCTGTCTGTGTGTGTGTGTATTCTAAATGTTTGTACAAGAGTCAGAAGCCTTGCTAAGCCATGATTATCCTGAGGCTCACAGATCGCATTCTCCAGATGTCATCTGCCTCAGAAGCTGTATGGACTCCCTGGGCAGCAGTTGGTTTTTGGTTTGGAGCAGCACACTAGGGAACCACATATGAGAATGAGCCTGGGACCTGACATAGCAGAAAGCAGGGACACTATAAAGACCCTTGAAACTGTGTCAGGTAAGCAGAAGCGCCAAGGAAGGGCAACTTGAACTTCAATGAATAATGACTATAATTACATAAAAGAAAGATGCTCTCGGTGAAAACCTCCTGAGTCAGTAACACATTAAATATAACAGCAAGATAAAAAATTACATGTAGAAATTATGTTGTTTGGAACAACAAGCAGTCATGGGAAAGAAGAGAGGGAATGAGCCTATTTTACAGTGCAAATATAAAAGGAACTATTCTAGGAATCAATTGAGCAAGACATGTAAGCATTCTATATGGAAAACACTAGAAAGTCTTGCTAAATGTCACAAAACTGGGTTTTAAGAAAAAAGAAAAAAATAGAAACCTCTGCTCTCCAATAGGAAAACATATCAAATTATTGTCCATTTCTCTAAAACTATTTTAATGGACCTATTGTCTATAGTTTATATGGGAAAAAATAATGTAAAAGCAAGCCATAATGAGGCAGGCCTAACTTTTTCAGATTTTGCAATAGACTGTACAGACTATAATTAAAATAGGCTAAATTTCGAATATGACAATATCTGATCGATGTGGAAAAGAAAAAACATAGATCAGGACCTATGTACAATGTAGAAGTTAACATGGGTGGTATCTCACATCCCTGGAAGAGGAAAAAGAATTTTATAAAATTAACTTGCTAGCATAAGTAGACAACCATTTGAAAACAGAAAAATCATCTAGGTAGAATTTCCACCAGTCTTATTAATATGAAGAAACAGTCAGATATAGAGAGTGAAGGACATTCTGGAAGAATATCCACCCTAGTCAATGTCATGAAGACAGCAAGTAAGAAAAGGGTGGAGAACTGAACGGAAAGAAGCCAGATAATTGACATCTAAATGTGTTAGGTGATCAATTTAGTCCTAGATTTAAATTGTATCAACAAATGATACAGTAAAAAATGAACAGTTCTGGAACAAGTGAGGAAATTAAATCATATTAACTCTATCAAATAGAGGTTACTAAACTTGTCACTTTTCCTGACCCCCGCTGTATTTTAAGCCTGCGCGATAGTAGTCAAATATAGGCACATATTTAGCAGAATTCGAGTACATTTTTTGATTCAGAATCGGGGAGATAAGAGGGGTGGAGATTGAAGCTAGCAACCAGAGATAAAAATCAGGGATGCTGAAAAATAATAAGTCACTACAGCTTATGAACACACAGCATCGTCACCTAGTGCAAATCTCCACCACCACGGGTGGTTGAGAAACCCAATGGGTTTCTTATTCTGAGAAACTAGGTTGAAGCACAGGATCTTGCCGTTAACATGCGTCTAGTATGGATGTTATTTCTGGAGGAAGATAGACACTGTTTACGACTAATTCAGAATCCTGTGTGTGGTCTTCCGCCCACAAGCACCAGCAGCAACCGGTTCTCAGCCGCAGCTCAGCGAGCCGCCCGGGCTAAACGGCGGGCGTGGCCTGCGCTGTGGGCGTGGCCTTGCGGTGAGCTGGAGGTGGACAAGCACCGCGCGTGCGTAGAGCTGTCAGCCGCGCCCACGCCGCGCTTCTAGCAAAGTTGCAAAGCAACCTGCAGACCTGTCAGAAAGGTAAAGATCTCGGCGACCGAAGAAAGGCAAAACCGCTCCGCGTGGGATACCCTGAGTGGGGTCGAGCCGTGTTCCATTCCGAAGCGGTTCCCGCTACTCTAAGCCGGCTGAAGTGATGCGAGTATCCTCCTCCTGTCCTACCCGGGCTGCGTCCTGACACCGAGTGGACTCCGCCCCATGAGTGCGAGCATCCTGAAGGTTCAGGGTTCCCTGGGCCGCGGAAGGCATCTGGCCACACCCTGCTCCTCGCCGGTCCCTCTCCCACCAATGCAAGCCCAGGTAAAGAGAGAGAAAAAAAAAAAAAACTTTACATGCCTTAAGATTCCTCTGGAGAGTCGCCAACTAGAGAGTTACCAGTTCTGTGACCACCGCCCCTGTGAAGAGCGAAATCTGTCACGTACTCATCTTTCACAACCTTGCATAGGAGGCGGAAACACCCACTCACGGCCGCGGGCCTTACACGCTTGCAGATTGTAATGGCAGGCGAATTCTTCACTTTCTGGGAGCCAGCACCGCTTCCCTGGTGCTCGCAGAAAGGATTCTGTAAGGATGCCCCCGCTTCCCTTGCACAGGTTATAAACATTGGCCCGGGAATCGCATGCTCCTGTTTGTTCCTCCTTCCAGGGCCGGTTACCAGGTTACCAGTCACCCACCAGAAACCTCTTAGAACAGTAACCAAACCGGCCTTTTATTCTGAAATAGTCACTTTCCGTGGGTAGTGAAGTCTAACATTTTGGATAAATTGGCTTAGTGTTAAAAAAAAAAAAAAAAGTAAACTATTGTATTTTGATAATTTCTCTTTTGTTGTGATACGTCCAACGTGATCATTTAAAACATACTGAAGAGTACATAGAAGAATGTTGAAATTCTACATAATCCCAACAAATTTAAAACAACTTGAAAATCTTTATGTATGCTTTTAGCCTCCCCCCCACCCCTTTTCTTTTCAGTGCTTACTTGGCAAGACCATTTACTGAACAACTAGGTTGTTGAAGCTGTCTAACACTTGTTGAAAATCAGCACAGAAAATAGTGCGCCAATTACAAAGTCAGTTCAGCATTTAACCAGACAGGCTCTGGCAACTATCTAGATGATATAAGCTAGTACAAGCCTCCTTCCTCCCAGTCCGTAACAAAGATAGCACGTTCACCCTAAGTATAGACATTGCCTTAGCCCTAAGTATTCTAGAATTGTTCTTTCTGTCATAATATTTATTCATCAAATAGTCTGTGATACCCCGCTCCTTTCATTCCACGCTGTATTTGAGTTTATGCATGTTGTCTCATGCAATGGCTCTTTTAAAAATATTCTTTCACTCTTACGTTGTGTGGCCTCCGGTGTTTTGGGTATACACAAAATATTTTATTACCAACGGTACGAGTGAGATATAATTCAAGCCGTACAATTCATCCATTTAAAGTATGTGATTATTTTTCTTATATTCACTTTGTGGGACCATTAGTACAGTCAAATTGTACATCCTTTTCACCTTCTGAAAAGCTATACCTTCCAAAGATACCCCCTATCCTTCATCCCCAAACAACCAACAGTCTTGCCTATAGACTTGCCTATTGGGATCATTTTCTAAAAGTTCAGTCGTGTAGTATGGAAGTAATGTGTGGCTAATCTCCCATAGTGATACTGTACATTTATTTCCAGGTTTAGTGTTTTTACAAATAATACTCACAGGAGTAAATATTAATCTGATCTGTCGTCACATGGATATGCCTCTCTTGATACATGTGCCTGCATGTTGAATAGCTCAGACATGCCCTATGCTTACAGTTAGAGTTACAGTGTGAGCTTTTCAAACGTACTGTCACACTGGCCTGGTCTGATGAGAATTCTCAGTATGCCACCTTCACCAGCATTCGGTGGTTGTATGGTGTTAATTTGCAAAAACCTCTGCAGACTGACGACAGAATCTTTGCTGCTTACGTATGCTCTTGAGTAACGGGCTGTTTAGTTATATCTATTGATTGTCAGTTACACTTGACTTTGAACTTATAAATTCTGCCAATGTTCCACAACCAAATGCATTTTTCTCCTCTACAGTTTGTATTTTAATTCTCTCATTGATAGCGTATTATAAATGTGTAGCTTTTTCTCCCCCAAGGCAACTAAGTACCTTGCCTAACCTATAAATAACCATTTCCCACCCACAAGGATGCTTACCTATATTGCCCTCTTATGTGTGTTTGATATACTTACTACCTGAAATTAATTTGGGGGTCTCGTGTAAGTTTTTTTTTTGAATTGATTACCTAATTGACCTAAATCTTTCTTTTAAAAAATGTAAACTTCTTCTCTCACAATTCTACACTATCACCTTGATCACAAACCAAAAGAGGCAGATTTATAGAGGCTGGGATTAGTAGAAAAGGACTGTAGACTAGCATGGCGAGTATATTAAACGGTGTTACTAAGGGTTGATTCCGTAGGTGAAGGCAGAATTTCAAGAGAAATACAAATAGTATGGAAAGAATTGAATGTAAATCTGAGAACTGAGAAAATAACTGGAACCATCAGAGTTTATCAGGAGAGTTGGCCCACGGAGCATACTTGACTAAACTTAGAATTTTTCTGAAGTTAATGTATATTGAGAAAAATGTTGTTGTTGTTGTTGTTGTTGTTGTTGTTGTTGTTGTTGCTGTTGCTGTTGTTGTTGAATAGCCAGGGTTTGGGTAACTTATAAAATAGTATGAGGCAACCTAGCATGCATGACATTCCCTGAAGGGAAGGCGACAGAGTAAGGAACAGAAAACTAATTGAAAAAGTAATAGCCAATTTCTAAATTTTACTAAATTCATTTTATCCAAAATGATTACCTGTTTACAACTGAGAACTGACCCAGACACCAAGTTTGCCATTAGAGGCGTTAACTGTTCGAATAAATAAGTTAAAAGTTTTATGTCTGTTTAAATGAGTTAAGAAGTCATTTTAAAAGAACATGGTAGGTAGAAAATTACTGAGTTGAGTCGTGCTGTGTGTGGCTGTCCTTTAGTGTCAGCTCTGCCTACCCACCAGGCCTACACCATCACACCAATCTGGACAATATCAAAATGTTTTCTCAGGTCTTCCCAGCATCTCCTCGTGCACACTGAGGGCCTGCACTGACTGAGATCCACTCTCATACAGTCTGCCTCTGACTCCTGTTCATGCCTTTCCACGCTCTTCTTTCAATGCTTAAGCCTCAAACCACGCTGGCATCCCTCCAGCTCAGGGCTCCCCGGACTGTGTCTTCCTTTCCTGAATGCTCCTCCCCCAGATATCCTCTGGCTGCCTTTTTTCTTCTTCTTTAAGTTTTTGCTAAAATTCTATTTTCTCTTTGAGACCAGAGATTAAAAGGAACAAAAACAAATATTCTCTCTGTGTGTGCATTAGTTAGCTGGGCCTGCCACAGCTGATACACAGACTAAATGGCTGTGTAACAGAAACGTCTTGGTTGTGGAGGTTAAAAGTTCACATTCAAGGTGTTGGGAAGCTGAGATTCTCCTGAGGCCTTTTTGCTGTGTGCTTGGGCAACCCAGTCAGTATCTGAGGGTCTACCTTTTAATCTTTTCTTTAAGTCCTCCTTTTAATCTTTGCTTTAAGTGTTACCTCTAGGGCATCTGGACAGATGGCCCAGAAGTTAAGAGCACTTGTAGCTCTTACAGAGGACCAAAGTTTTATTCCTAGGACCCATATCAGACAGTTCACAGCTTCCTATAACTCTAGCTGCAGGGTGCCTGATACTCTTTTAGCCTTCATGGGTACCCCCAGATACCTACCCATAGACAGACACATGGACATAATTAAAAATAAAGTCTTAACTTACACTTAAGTTATGGATCTCTGGTTGTAAGGACTTCGATATGAGACTTGTGTAGATGGAACATGATATCGTCCACACCATCCATATTCTATTTTTGTCTGTAGTTCTTATTTCAAATAGGACATGTTTTAGTTACTAATTTATTTGTTTTTTTCATTTTCTGTCCCACTGAAAATTTTATGAGGGACAGATCGGAAGCAGTGTTGTTCTTTGTGGTGTCTTTTGAACTTTGGATGGGTTTAAGAAACAGCCACAGCAAAAAGAAGTGTTAACACCTTCTCCTGTGGTTAGCACATCAGTAGTCTTAAGTTATTCCTAGTAGTTCACTAATGTCTCTCTGGACCTTCTGTAATTTTTTTTTCTTCGTGAACAAAGAAAACCCTGTAAGGATTCCAGTAAAGCAGACTTTTTTTTTTAAGTTATCTTCGATTTCTTAACAGAAAGAATTATAGCAGTAAAAGATGTAGCTTTTCACCAAGGAGTCTTAAGAATGCAGTATGCTTGTTTCCAGAGCAACCGAGAGCTTTTCACGTTTAATTAGAATAAAGGCTCCTCCATGTAATACTGGAGTATCCATACGAATGCCAAGGACCCCCTTACTCAGAAAAATGTTCAAAGCCAAACATCCTAGAGAAAATTGCCCATTCAATCACAAGCTAACCTGTACCACCTTTTTGTTTTTCCTTAGGTGGTTAGGCTCAGAATGGACTGTGAGCTTTCAAAAAAGGAAAAAGATGGAAGCCACCAAGTATGCTGCCAGCTGAATGAATTGATGCTCTATGGCTTGCACAAAGTCCGAGCAAATTATCTTCTCATGTTACTCTCACGTTATATAATATATTGACGACCTGCTTACCTTACTCTTTTAATCTAGGTTATCCTTGAAGTAGCACTTGGAACAAGACATAGATACCTTCTACTGAAGAATGAGACCTTAGGAGCAGGAAAGAAAGACAGAGGGGTTTAGTCTGAACACGTGAAAGAGAATCCAAGGAAACTGAGGAAGCATTGCCAAGAGCTCACTAGCTATGTTAGACCAGAGCATCCTATTCGTCTTAATAAATTTTGTCTGAGAGATGTCTTTTTGATAGGCCAAAGAGGGAGGACATGCACACACACACACACACACACACACACACACACACACACACACACACACACACGGGGGGGGGGGGGGGGAGAACCATTTTTCTTCTCTATCAACAGCCATGTCTGTGTGAGGAATTCTCCCTTCATGTACCAATTCTGCCATCCTGTAAGCTGTGAGGGAACCTTGCCACACTAGAGCAGCCTTGGGTAAGGAGGGTGGATGCTTGGAATAGTGCTTGAAGCACTGTTAACAGAGAACAGGGTTCAGCCTTTCAAAGGCATGACCTGATCCAAAGTTGAAAAGACCTGAGTAGTGTATAAGCAGCCTCTTGTAGCCTGCATAATACACTTTTAGGCCTGAATAAATCTATTTGCACTTCTTTCTATAATCATACTTACATAGATAAGGTTGGCAGGAGGAAGATTAAATATATGAGAAGGTGTATGTTTATAACAGTTTTAACCTCAAGTCATGTTTATTTATAAGAGAAAATGACAGCAGAATTTAGAAAATTAAGAAATGATTCTTGTCAGTTAGTGGTGGCATAAACCTTTAATCCAGCACTTAAGACACTGAGACAGGCAGATCTCTGACATTGAGGACAGCCCAGTCTACAGAGTGTGTACGAGGACAGCCAGCCACAGAAGCACCTAGAGAAATCTTGTCCTGAAAGCTTAAAAAACCACAAAGGCTGATTCTACTAGAAATGTTTGAGCAGTAGAGAGTGTCAGTTATCTGGTCTCACACAGTCTTATGAAAGATCATGAACAGTTACTTTTGGGGAAGGGGGGAAGAAAGAAAACTCTTTCTCATATAAGCTTTATAAATTATCACCATAGGCTTTCCCTAAGAGACTATTTCCTGTTCTCATGATGCACTAGTGACTGAAGACATATGGAGAGAAACTGGTAGGTATACAAGAAGAAAAACATGGGATAATTGCCATCTTATAAAGGTTCAGCATTAGCATTTATCAGAATGTGGTGTGGTGAGTCATTCAACTCAGTACATGCTGAGTTCTACAGAGTGCATGATACTGTCCTACGCTAGTAAGCAAGTCATAATGTAAAACAATACATCCAAACCCTTAGGAATGTGTGTCTTTGTAGGGTGCACCCCACAATATTTTCACACTTATATCACAAACTGGATCACAAACCACGTCTCAGCAAATTTCAAAATACTGAAACCATATTTAATGTGAATAAAAGTGAATATCAAGCATATAAAGTTGTCAAAGGATTCCAAATGCTTGCAATTTAAGAAGCAAAATCCCCAATAACTAATGAGTTGATAAATTGAATTAGAAGTTAGAATAGGCTTTGAAATGAATTCTGGTTTTAAAATACTATGAGATAGTGTGAAATATAATGTTTATGGGACCTGGATATTCCAGTGCACGTTTGTAATCACAGTACCTGGAAAGCAGAGGTGGGTGGGAACTCAAGGTCATCTTTGGGCACAAATAGAATTCAAGAAAGGCTGCTCTGGACTACATGAGACCCTGACTCCAAAAAAAAAAAAAAAAGAAAAAGAAAGAAAGAAAGAAAGAAAGAAAGAAAAGAAAAAGAAAAAAGAAAAAAGAAAAAAAGCACTCAGTGAAAATGCATAGCTGTAAACATACCTAAATATTTATGTAGAAATACTATGAAAAGATTGTTAATGTTTTTAAAACATTAGCTTAGGATGCAGTGCCCACAGAGACCAAAAGACTATGTTGGATCCCCTGGAATTGGAGTTAAGGTTATATACTACTACCTCAGTACTTAATACTACCATAGTACCTTGGTACTATGGACCAAACCCCTGTCCTTTGCAAGAGCAGCAAGAACCTTTACCTTTGAGCCATCTCTTCAGCCTGCAACTTTCCTGTAGGCTACTTTTCTGGCTGTTTGAGCAGAACGATTTGCTGAGTGGAGAGAAGGACTGAAGTTAGAATGGGTAGCCTGAATTTTCATGACTAAGTGCCAATGAGGAGGGAAGGTACGCAGACAGAAACTTCCAGAACTCTACAAAGAGATCACTGTTTACCTTTTGTTCAACACTTAGCTTCCTGATTCTCAAAGCTGGCACAAGATTGGGACCATTTCACCTCCATCCAGCCCCAGATAACAGTCTGCTAAACGAGAACAGGATCCCTGAAAGGTTACGCATAATGCCAGGGGGCTCAACTGGCTAGATTAAAATTACCCCCACCCAACAAGGAACTTTAGAGCAAGCTTGAATAGAATCCTACTGATCCAATATAAATTCCTTCCAGAACAAAGTGCAAGTTTGCTAGTCCAGCCCTCCCGACAAGCACTTAACAAAGACTTGATTATAAGAGTCTCATTTGAGGAAATGCCTGTGAGAGTTGAAAAATGAGAGGAATCCAGAGGAGGCAGAGTGTTTAAATCATGTAACCTATAAGCCGGATGCATGCATGCCTTGGTATACCTGCCAACTGGACCAGACCTGGTTAAGCATATTTCCTGGGCATGTCCATAGGTTATTTCTGGAAGAGATTAACATTTGAGCTGACAAACCGAGTCAAACAGATTGTGGTTCCCAGTATGGGTAATCTATAGAGGACTTGAGTAAAGCCAAAACAGAGATGAGAGGTCAAGTTCTTTATCTCCCTATTGAAGTCAGGCATCTGTCTTCAGATGTTGGACCAGGTCTGACACCATCAGTGTTCCTGGGACTCAGGACTTCATATAGCAGATTATGGGACCTTCACTTTATAGTGGTGTAAGGCAATTCTTTATAGTAAATATCTAGAGAGATAGATGAATATATCATATTGGTTCTGTGTCTATGAGAAACTCTAATAGAAAAAGATAGAATATTAAAATGATTGTGCTTCAGCACAATTCCAATCAAGTTTAAGGTTGACTAATAAGTCAAAGTTTTCCAGTGGAGACATCTCCTACTTTGGAAGAATGTGTCTACATTAATACACCTGCTTTACTGATACTATTCTAAAGGGATGAGCCTGAAGGACGTAACCATGGCAGGAAAGTAACAGTGGCTTCAGAGCAGCAGCAAGGGTCGTGTAAACTCTCCCCAAGAAAACCATCCAAGTGGTGCAGTTTCACCTCCAGCTCAGTTTACCCCTTCTGCCCATCTGCTACTTGTTGATGACTTGGTGTGACTGCCAGAAAGACGGTTACATGCCAAAATCAACTCAGAGCCTAGGCTAACCAATTCTAGAAGTAGACAGATATTCTCCTTTCTCAGTGAATAGCCACCCTAATAATTGGCCAGAAGTCCATTTGGGGAAAGATTAGAGAATCATTACAATATGCACGTGTCATTATATAACGGGGTGTTTATTTGTTCAGGCTGAGACACTTTTTCCATCTCTGTAGTCCTTACAATTTTATTCATGTCTGGTAACCGGAGCAAGAAATTGTAAAGATTCATCGGGGACAGTACCATTAACATCTTGCTTTTCCATTCTTGCCTTAATTATTAATAGAAGTTAAGCAGCATCCTTGCTACTTGCTCATCTGTTTTGCCTGTAGGGGTGTTACCTTCCATTAATCATCTCCCTAACACCCTGTGAGTCAAGCCCACTTAACTACTCCTCCAATTTCACTAGTTGTTACAGTAATTACGGCCTCTTGGCTTTTGGTAGCTAAGCACCAGTCCTACAGGGCCCTTTATTACTTCAGGGTCCATTACCCTGAGTGATATTAACAAGCCCAGCTCCGTGACCGCCTCATCTTCAGCCCCAACTGAATGCAAGCACCACCACTTATCATGATGATACTGGTCCCCTCTCATAGGAGTGCTCTTGATGGCCTCGGTGAATTGTGTGTCCTGTGGTCCTTGTCTTGAAACAGGCCACATGGGTTTTCTACCCTCACAGCATACCAGTTCCAGTATGACCAGTTTCCTCGTTTGGTTTATATCTCCCCTGTTTACCAGAGCAATATGTACATCACTACTTTGCTCAGAAAGGACCCTTTCTCTTTTCAGGCTTTTAAGAGCTGCTCTATCAGGGAAATTGTTTCATTCCCTGCTATTTCTACTGCAGTAATATCTTAGTCCATTCATGCATCTGTAACAAAATATCTGAGGCTGACTAATTCACAGAGAAAATTAATTTATTTCTCACAGATCTTGAGGCTGGAAATACAAAATGTCGATAAGTTTGGTGTCCAGTGAGGGCTCAGTATGTGGCTCTTTCTGAGTTTCATACTCCAGAGGGAACACAGACTATTTCCACACGGTAAAATGAAGGGCTAAAAGAGGGATCTATATAACTCCCCTGTAAACCTTCTTAGACGTCATGAATCTCATTCACCTTCATTAGTTAACCTCTCAAAGGCACCATCTGTTAATACATTCACACTGGCAGTTTACAGTTTTATCACATGAATTTGGGGAGACAGCACACCATGCCAGATGATAAACACTCACACCAGTGAAATACTCCTAAGTAAATAAATTCTTATATTTCTACCCTCATATTCTAGACCCCTAAAATAAAAGCAATGAAAAGATTTACTCCCAGGAATATGTCCTGGCTCTTGCAGATGTTTCCTGCATCTTCTTCAGTATATAGCGTCACCAGTCCCAGCATATCTCAACTGACTTTGTGCAGATTTCTTTTTTTAACAAGTCATCATCCTAGCAGTCAGGAAAGAAGACAGTCTATGACTGCACACCTACAATTTACCTCTCAAGAACTTCCCTTTGGTTCTCGATCCACACAGCTTTCCACAAAGTGAACTTGGGGCCAATCCAATCCCATTGTTAAACTCTTCTATATCCTTAAGAGGAAATCAGTACCAAGCTTGCAGGATTTGTCAATTGATTAGGAAAATATCAATGTGTTCGACCTGATACAGGAAATAAGTACTTGCTCGCTGCTGTAGATGATGTACAGAACTTTGGAACCAAAACCTGATAAAATATCACAAAGGGAAATTATAGACCCAACCCCAAAGATTTCCCAAAGGGAAAACCCAACCTGAAATTTGCATAGAAATAAGGTATTTTTACTTGTTATAAATTTGTTATTCTGTTAATTTTAAATATATGATCAATTATGGACAAGCAAAGCACACAGAAGTCTTGAACTGTTTCTGGATTCCAAGGTTCTTCATTCTTGCCTCAGGTGAAAAGTTTTACTACATTGTAAAGACATGAATCTCATCCTCATTCATAACACAGAGCCTGTTAGGCTACATCTCTTCATATACTTGGGTAGTTGGAACATTCATACAACATTTTCCTGGGCAATATCCTCTGTACTTTGATAGTTTCAGACTATCTCGTAATCCTAAAATGGACAGCCTATAGAAACACATCACAAACTTCACCTCCCGAGAATTACCATTATTTAAGTAAAGTCCGTTGCCACTATGGAAACAAGGAGCTCCACCCCTGTTCTTCGTGCTTCTTTCCTAGAAATAATCCCCCAGATGCCTCCAGAGAGAAAATAGTGGAAGCTAGCTGTCCAATTTTCTGCTTGGGAGCCAGTAAGTCTCACAAACGTCGATGCTCAGATACTAAACAAAATATTATCAAACGCAAGTTGCAGTGTAATAAAGAGAACAATACATCATGAAATGGTTTAACATTTGAAAATTAATTAATGCAATTCATCATATAACAGAATAAGACAAACCATATGTCAGTAGCTGCAGAGAAGGCAAACAAATCAACATGCATTAACAATATAAATAAAACTGGGAACAGAGGGGAAATTGATAGTTATCTATTAAGAAAACATACAGTTGGCATGCTACTTAGTAGTAAAACATGGGTTTTTCCCACAACTGTGGTTTGTCCTTGTCATGCATATCAGGCACACCACGCATGACTATGCATGTAGAAAACCCGAATGGTTCTACAGGCTATGAGAATGACTGAAACTTAATGTCAAAATACCAAGAACTATATCCTTACATCACATCAACTGAACAAATTAAAATACTTAAAATGTATTAAGAAGAGCAAGTTTCAAATATGTAAGAACAAGCCAGTTGGAAGATTTACGATTTTCTACACTGGAAACTGAAAAGCGTTACCAAGAACTTAAACACTTAAATAAGTTGGGGGTATAAACTGTTGAGGCATGGAAGAGCTGATGTTTTAAAGATCAATATTTTGAATGTACTCAATATTTATTGTCTGTGAAATCTCCATCAAGCTCCCAGGAGGTCCATTTATTCTGATGAAATTGATAAACTGAGTGAAATGTATTTAGATATTGAGTGGATTCGTGACAACCAATAGAGTTGTGAAGAATATCTTCTGGGCCATCAATAACTAAGCAAGCTACATAAACTGGGGTCCTTCTGTGTCTGTACAGTGCTGACTACTGAACCAATGGAATACATAAGAACTGAAGCACTGGGTCATTTTCCCTCTGAAGACAAATGCTTATTTCTCACTGCAGTACACATCCAAACCTATTTCTTCCCTTAAACCACACTGTAAGTTTAGTGTTCAGGAAGAGAGAAACCATCAAAGATGCACCCAAATAAACATCCAGATGAAAGCTTGGTGGCATTTGCTTTTCCCAAGGACCAGCATCATGGTTTCAAATTTAACACACTGGAGCAATATCTAGCCCTCCGTGTCACACACCCCCAACATCCTTGAGACTCTCTCAGAGAAAGGGATTGAAAGAGATTCACCAGTGAATAATACTTCTCAAAAAGAATGCAGAAGAGTATATTGCTGCTGAAGGTTTCTGAAAAATTCCATCCTCCAAATCACAACCTTGAAAGGTCCCAGAAAAAATGCACATGATCTAAAAAATGGAGTATATAATATGTACATACTCCATTGTACATGTAAAAATGCACATGCAAAAAAAAATGTCCTATGCCCTGTCCGGTTACCCTAAGACATGATGTTGGGTAGAGTTGGTCTAGACACAATATTATTGAATTTTCAGGTGCCTAAGTATAGGGGTCATATACAGTCATTATGGTGTCGGGAGATAAGAAAATCTCTTTTTGGTGAAGCTGAGAACATTAGAAAAATAATCACAATGGCCTATAGACCTAAGGGACTCTCAGGAGAAATACAGTGTGAAGTCTGAAAATGCTTTAGATTCCATCAAATATGAACATGGAGATCCATGTCATCGATTAGCAAAAAGGCCAGTATTCATCTTTCTTGAAGCTGCTCACAGGTAGACATCAATCAAGAGTCAAATGCTATATCACCTAACCACCTAGAGTTCAGATGCACCCCAGAGTAGAAAGGAAGTGCTGTGGATCTAATATGTAGCTGCCCTGCGAAGGGCCAGTATTGAAATCTCACCCCTCCAAAAGGGGAGGATATTAGGAGGCCGGGACTTCAGGGAGTGAAAAGAACATATTCCCTTATTAAAAAGGCTCACGGGAGCTCACTCACCCTTCTGCCAAGTGACAACAGACAGCTGCTGTGAGCAATTAAGTGTGCTCTAGCCACAGACCCTGCCAGAGCCTTGATCTTGATTTTTCTAGCCTGAAGAACTAGGAGACGTTTCTGTTATTTATAATTTACCCGACACATAGTGGGTATTCGGTTAACTTATTTTAAAATGTAATGCCTATATTTATCTTGAAAATAAAGGATTTGAGGGGTGTGTGTGAGTGTGTGTGTGTGTGTTTGTGTTTGTGTGTGTGTGTGTGTGTTCACATGCATACCATAGACAACATGTAAGAACTGTATTCAATTTTGGAAAAAAAAATAAAGCCAAGTTTCCATGTACCTGAGTATGTGAGCCCATGTAGCAACCTTAATTAATTAAGGATACCAGAGGTTCAGGCAGGACTGATAAGCCGGTGTTGAAGGACAAGTGAACCATGGTTTTATTTGATTTGGTTTGGTTTGTTGGTTTCATTTTGCTGTTGTTTTGTTTTGTTTTATTTTGGTGGGCTTGTTGTTTTTGTTGTTTGAGGGTGATTTTTTGTTTGGGGCTTTTATTTGTTTATTTTTGTTTTGTTTTGTTTTCACATTCTGTAATATCCTATATATTTATGGAGATATTTATAGAACTGTGTTCTGTGTACCTCTAATTCATAGTAAATGAAATGATGCTAGGAGAGAAATGAGTTGAAAGGTTTCTTTAGTGCCAGACTCTCAGGGTCATTCTTGTGCAGGTATGTGAGACACCTTTCCAAAGGGGATGACATAGTGTACACAGAAGCATTACCAAGTGTAGTCCTGGTCTCCCTTCAGAGAAGGACTCGCTCCTATTTGCTGCATGGACAGTTAACAAGCAGCTTACAGCTGTCATGTCTCTTCTGCCATCAGGTGTCCTTTGGACTTGGCTCCACAGCACAGAAGCATACCATCTAATGTTACCCTCCTTCACAGGGTGACACACATCCATGACTGATCATTGCAGGAATACAAAGTTGTCCCGTACCTTGTGCCTTGTCTCCAGAGTTCTTGGCGGTGGCGGTGGAAGCTACCAGTGAGCCCATGTAGCAACCCAGCCCTCTCTGTGTTTCACATCTCTGCAAATGCTCATCCAAAGCATACTTCTTAATCAACAGCCAAATTTCAACTGTCATTGAGTCTCGAGGGCTCATCCTGCAGAACAAGAAGCTGAGACCTGCCCTCCCACTCTCAGACTCTATTTGACCAGAAAAGAAAACCCAGAGGTCCTAACAGTACCAAGTTTAAGAAACACATCTGCAAGCTGCTAAGTACAGATGGGAGGACTGAAAAAGTACATTCGTTTTTGTCAGACAAATACAAATATTTTATAGTCCCAGATCTTTTGAGGCATATTTAGTAGGGAAAGTGAGAGAAGTATTATGAAAGTCTGTTTCCAAGAACTAAAAGCCACAAAACAGAAATCCCATAAAACTAAAAGAAAACAACAAAATTGTAATAGCTTTAAAAAAAAAAAGAGTGGATCATAATAGACTTGTTGAAATGTTTGTGGTCAGCAGTATGGTGACTGGTATCATTTCAAGATGTTGATTCTATTACCACCACCACACCAAAAAAAAAAAAAAAAAAAAAGAAGAAGAAGAAGAAAAAAATTGTAGGATAAATATTTTGCATAATCATATTTGTATTTCAGTGCTACCTTGAGAAGAACGCTTGAAGAACTAACACCTACCTAATCAGAGTCAATGAGCCATCAGACTGCTCGGTCAGCATAAACTGCATGATTGGCATAGAGCAGTTTCCAAGGATGAAGGGATGCATGCAGCCTCCACGAATTTGGCTTGGGGAGGCGTTCACTTCAGCTCACTTGAATAAGCTACTGTCTATGGCTCACAAGGGCCCCGTTCTTAATGAGGTGGTGCATGGCAGCAGCACACTGTGAGTCCAAATAGCAGATGGTAACGCTGTTGAGGAGGCTGGCAGGCTGATGTCTAGCCACCAACTGGCAGCAATCATTATTAAACTGATTCATGTGCCCAGGGAAAATCTTCATAAGGGCCTTAGCAAATGTGAGCAGCAAGAGGCAAATGATGCGTTCCTCAGAGCCACGATGGATGCTACCTATGTTTTTAAAATTACTATCCTCCAGGGCTGTCTCCATGAAGAATGGAAGAATGTGTGAACTGGAGGCGCTGTTCCTTTCTGTACGCTCACATGCCTTTAAGTGTGATGGCTGTGATGTCTGGTTGGTGAATAGCTTTGACTTGAAGGAAATAGCTTCGTAACTCTCACCCCGCGAACGCGTGGCAAACACATTCAGAGACAGGCAAGCACTTTCATCAGGCTCTCCAAACAACGTTTCTGTATAGAGGTTGGGCAAATAGAATACTGAACATTATCTGTCTCAAATTATGATGTAATGACCTAGGCCACTCACGGCCCAGCCACATGAGACAGCTAAATTATCCTGAATAAAAAGCAGATTAGTACAACTAAGCACACTACAAAACTGTTCTCTTTTAAGGACCTTTCCATGAGGAAATCTTAGAATCACTCACCTTTAAAGCTGAATCTTTATATATCAAAATAATGAACAGGTAGCATGCTTGTCTTTTCAAGTGAATGGATTTATGTTTATGATCAGTAATGTTAATTTATTTGTATATAAATATTCTATTGAAAAAAAAACAAGTCCTGTTTAATTCACTTACAGAACACTTTTAATTTAATATTCAAAGTTCTAGATGGTTTTTATGAATCTCCATTAAACTATCATCCTTAAATTAAAATAACAGGCGATCACACTTATAGTTGCAAGAAAAAAAACACTACAGACAAAATTCAGGTGTTTTAAATGCTGTCATCATGGACCTTACTGTGTTTTTATAAGACATTTTTATTCAAAGTAATTTTTTAAATCTTTTAAAAGTGCTAAAGAGCTAGCAAGATGACTCAGGAACCTGTTGTCAAACCCGATAACTGGAGTCCAGTCCATGGGAGGAGAGAACGGACCCACACAAGTTGTCCTCCTGTGTCTACAAGTGCACTGTGGCATGTGACTCCTTTACACAAAATAAAAATAAAAATGGTTTTTAGACTCTTGTGATGGTTTTTATATGCTTGGCCCAGGGAGTGGAAATATTAGGATGTGTGGCCTTGTTGGAGTAGGTGTGTCACTGTGGGCCTGGGCTTAAGACCCTCATCCTAGCTGCCTGGAAGTCAGTCTTCCACTAGCAGCCTTCAGATGAAGACATAGAACTCTCAGCTCTGCCTGCACCATGCCTGCCTAGTTGCTGCCCTGCTCTCATCTTGATGGTGATGAACTGAACCTCTGAACCTGTAAGCCAGCCCAGCTAAACATTGTCTTTCATAGTCATATGTACATTCACAGCAATAAAACTCTAAGACAATTCTTAAGTGTTAAAAATCACTTAGAATGTATTCTCTGTGGCTTATCAATCTAATAAACTTTCCAGACTGAAAGAGAGAGCACATTTACAAATTCTACAGAGTGCTCTCCTTCTGTCCTTGTGCCAAACATGAGAATGATTCTCTTTCAAAGACAACTTAGCCTTCCTGACAATAAACTTCAAAACATAACTCACTCAGCCCTCACATCTCATCTCTCACCCTTCTCTCCAAACAAGGAAATTCCAGAACTGATCACATGTGTTAATATTTGGAAACAAAAATACCACATCAACAAGTCATCCGTACTTTTCTTGAGTCCCAGATACCGTCAAGAAATAAACCAGTGTCAAAAGGTAAGATGTCCGTGTCTTGCTCTGCAAGAGAAAACTAATGTGTCCTGTTAAAGGGAATCTGAAATGGTGACAGTTCCTCAAAGTGGCAGGAATTGTTTAAAATATGACACAACCTATCATAGATTAAAGACTGCTTTTTAGTAGTCATGAAATGCTAGTTATTATGTCAACAAGTTACAGTGACGAACACTGGGCTGTAAGTAATGAAGACAACCAGCAATAACAGGCTTATTACATGTTTCTGTGTATTTTAATACAGACATCTGAAAGTGGACAGGTCTATTGCAGTTGCATAGGTGCCGGTCAGCCCAAGGGATGGTGGTTCTTTTATAGATCAGGTGCATTGCAAGGGAAATTCTTCCTCAAATCATCTGTTCTAGACAGCTGCTTTTTTTGCCCTCTTGCCCTTCATAAGAAATACTCTTTTCAAGGACATCAATGATGTCCATCTTGCCGTGATCAGATTTTTATTTGCAGGCTCTCCTTTTCTTTCGCTCTCAGGCATCTGATCAGCTGGGCACCACCACCACCTTGAATTACTTTCTTGTTTGGTTTCTAGGAGAGTGTCTACGTGTCTGTCTTCTCTGTCCTTCTCATAGTCTCATGAGCTCATCAAAGTCTTGACTAACTGACTGACATTGGAATGCCCCTAGGTACTCTTAGGCATTTGACTGAAAGTAGACACTTAATTATCTATACTCCATGTGTGTATATCTGACTTACTGAAATGTCTAGAACATAGTCAACCCTCAATTATATTTTGAATGAATGAATAAAAAGGAGAATAATTATAAGTAATTATAGTAATGACCACCTGGAGATTAAATAATCCTAACATCTCATTGAGGGAGGTATAAATATCACCACTCTCATCTCTTTAAAATAAAAAAATTGAGGTTTATATAAATCACTTACTCAATAACACATAGCCACTGAGTGTCATAGCTGGGACTTGTATTGCTTATGCCTACCTGTAGGCTGGCTCCTGACTTAATGCTATACTTTCATAACCATGATGTAGAGCTATGGCACGCTATTTTTCTTATATTTAAAAAGAGAAGGGTATAATTTCTCCTCGGAAAAGAAGAAATGAAAATAGCATCAGCCTTCATTCCATAATCATTCATTTATACTAAAATAATAATGGATATAAGAAATATAAATTACTACCAAACCATGAACGATTCCCATTCATTCATTATTACTACCATGAAAATACTGAAAGAACTGAATGGAGAAGCAGGAAATCTTTCAGACTGAGTACGGGAAGAAAAGGAAACAGTCAAAAAAGATTTAAAACATGTGTCGCTAGCTTGCCCATTAATTGGGGAGATAGAAGGAAAGAGTAGCAACATTTCATCCAAACAGTAGTGAACACCAACTCCATAATTATAAAATTAAAAGTTCATTAATTTTACCATATTTTTCTTTTTAAAAGAAAAACAGAATGACAAAGTCTGGGGATGTTATAATTGGTGGTTTTTTGTTACTTTGTTTTGTACCTGTGTGGTTTACCTCGCATTGATCCCAGAACCATTACAATTAGCACATGCAAGGAATGACTTGAGACGGAGTGGGCAGGAGAAATTGCGTTAATGGGGAAGCATGAAGCAAGCAACGCCGGAGCCTCTGGTTCCTCGGAATATGTTTGTCTTTATGGTAAAATCAAGCTGTATCCTTAGGAACCTTCAAGTTCATATTCGCTATTAGACTCCAGGTTGTGACACACTTTCTTTCCTTATAAGATCATTTTTTATAGACCTTGTTGGTCAGGGTCAGCTTTTATTCTGATATATAAAAGTTTTGTCATGGGCACTGTATTGTGTTAACAGTAATGAAACCATCGCATCCCTAGGAATGGCAAGAAGGCTTCTTAGTGGTGTTGGGGTCCATTGTGAATATTCTTTTGACATTTAACATCACACTAGACATGGAGTCAAAAATATTTCTTAATCTAAAGAATCTAGATAGACAATCACATATGTACAGCTTTTGGATCCATCACAGCAGTATTTCAGTCTTGGTCCAGTATATAATTATACTGAAATAATGAAATAATGAAAGACTCAGCTCACCATGCTCACTTTAAAAAATTATGAGTATGTGGTGTTTACCGGCCTATAAGTCTTTATACCATGTGCATGTCTAGTGCCCAGGAAAGCCATAAGAGGCTGTCAGATCCTCTGGAACTGGAGGTCCAGATGGCTGTGAGCTACCATGTAGGTGCTGAGAATGGAACCTGGGCTCTCTGAAAGAGTGGTTAGTGCCCTTATTCACAGAACTATCCAAACATGATCATTTTTAAAAACAGAGATTGGCCTTGCAATATAGCTTTGATTATCCAGGGATAATTAAAGATGTCATTTAACAGTTTCAACTGTCAAAGTTGTTCATCACTATGATGGTGATAGCAAAGTCATCTATAAATTTATTTTAACTAATTTTGGAGAAAGCCGTATGTATTTAGAGGGAACCTATTCTCTAGGTTTTGAAATCCTTCCACTGATCTTTTTCTCTTGGTCTGATTTAGTGCTGCTATAGCATAGTACCTGGGACTGGGCAAATTATAATAAACAAAAAACCATTTCTCACAGCCTGGAGGCTGTGGAATCCAAGGTCAGAGTGCTAGTATCTAGGGAGAGCCTTCTCCTTATATTGATACATTGCAGAAGACCTCAGGGTAAAAGACTTCAAGAGGAGACTAAACTTGTTACCAATTCCATCCTTTAGGGTAGGGGCTTCATGGCCTGTTCAACTTCTTGAAGGTTTCTCCATTTGATATTATCACAGCAATTAAAGTTTCAGCATGAATTTTTAAGGGACAACTGATCAGACCACAGCATGCTTTCAGTGGTCTTTTAAGGACTATTAGTTAACGAATCCAAGGGTCAGTTAGTTGCTAAGTGTATGGTATGAGTCTAAAATCCAGGTACTACAGCTTGGATATTGAATGCTCACTTTCTAATCCATACCCATGTATTAGAGGCTGAGTCTCCAACCCAAGGTACTGTTTGAAGGTAAAACCTTTGGGAGGTAGGAGCTAGTAGAAGCTTATTGGGAGGTTGGGGTTATGCCTTTGAAGGTGTCCTAGTTAGTGTGTCTCTTGCTGTGATGAAGCATCATGACTGGAAGCAACTTGAGGAGAAGAGAGTTTATTTAGTTCGCATATCCTGACTCCACTGAGGGAAGCCAAGGCAGGAACTCAAGCTGGGTGGGAACCTGGAGACAGGAGAAGAAAAGGCCATGGAGGAGGGCTGCTTACTGGCTTGCTCAGCCTACTTTCTTACAGAGCCAGACCCACAGGCTCAGGAGAAACACCCACCTACAATGGCCTGGAGTTTTCCCCCATCAATCACTAATTAAGAAAATGTTCTATAGGCCTGCCAGTAGCCCGATTTTATACAGTCATTTTCTCAATGCCTATCAATATAGCTGTGTCAACCTGGGCATAAGACTGGCTAGCACAGGAGACTTTTTGCCTGGAGCCCCTTCCTGTGTCTGCCTTGGCTTCCTTGCTGTGGTGAAGTGAACAGCCTTCATCCACTCCATGCTTTCCATGGCAAACCATATCATCGCAAGTCCAAAACAATAGGGCTAATTGATCATGGCTGAATCCTCTGAAACCGTGAGCCAAGGTAAGTTTTCCCTCCACATCAGTTTCTTGTCAAGCATGATGCTCATACACTAATACATCGAAACGGTTTAAAAACAAGTATGACCTAAAGTCCATCCAGAACTGCTTAATATCAAGACTAAATTGAAGACGAAAATAAGCTTTACAAAAGGGGTAAAAATGGGATATTACAGTAATTCAGATTAAATGTCTCTTCTATAAAAGAGAAGGGAAACATGTAGTGGAAGAGGTGGCGTTTGGTTTGAGCCCGCAAGTAAACACAGAATCTAGACAGTAGAGATCCAGGAGGATGCAGTCAAATAAATGGATGGTGCAGAGAGGACTCCCACATTTATTCACCTTAGAATCTTGCCACTGCTTTAAAGCCTGTAAATCAACCTCCATGGTGCTGCAAACAAGAATCATGATGGCTATGGAGAAAAGTAGCTAATAAATTTACAGCCAGACCTTGGAGATCTTTAAGTGACAACACAACATATATGGACCTTAAGACCTTATTCAGGACTTTCTGGAGACAAAAACAACAACAACAATAAACCACCCATAATTCTCATGAAAATAAGCTAGGCAACTTTTTTAATACAAAAGCCTTGGAGGGCGTGCCTAATGTTAAGAATGAATGAACAACCTCTAAAACTCTTCCCGGTAGTGTTTGAAATTACAGAAAGAAAAAAAAAATCTGAAAATATGGACAAACAGAACATTATTTCTGTGGGTCTGGGTAAGACCATTTAAATCTACACTGACACAGAAAGACACAAAGAAGAAATACTATCACGATGCTCCAGGAATTTTTGTAACTCTTCAACCTCTGATAAAGACAGGAAGTTTAACAAAATGTAAAATCCAGGTCTCTAACTTTGTCAACTGTGTTGCTTAGGTATTTGTCAATTTGACATGAACTAGAGTTATCTGGGAAAAGGCAACCTTAACCCAGGTGCTTCCATCCAACTTCTCTGCAAGAAACTCTATGTGGACATTTTCTTGATTCATAATTGATAAGGTAGCACCCAGCTCACTGTGGGCACTGCGACCTCTGGGCATTGGCCCTTGGAGTTCTACAAATGTAGCTGAATGTGAGCTCGGAGAGTGAGTCAGTTAGCACCATTTCCCGTTCCTCTATGGTTTTGTTTTAGTTCCCACCTCCAGGTTCTTGTCTTGAGTTTCTGTCCTGAGTTCTCTTCAGGATAGACTGTGACATAAAGTGTAAACCATATAAACCATTTCCTCCTCAAGCTGTTCTGGGTCATGGTCTTCATTACATCAATAGAAAGCAAACTAAGATGTCAACATTTGCAGTTACAGAGCTATAAACATTTTGATTTTAAAACTATGTGAAATCAATGTCAAGGTGATTGAAAACAGCTAATCTGACAGACTCTTGTGCCAATCAAAAATATGCGCTAGTAGTCTCCTGTGTTGTTGGCTCTTTTTCCAATATTGTCCTGCATGTCTGCTTCAATGCTACCTGTGTCTTCTTCAAGATTGTGCCGCTCACTCTTCCTTTATACTTTAAATCAGTTAGCAAGTACTGAAGTCCTATTCAGAGTTGCAACTGACAAAACATACTCTTCTGATTTTCAGTCAGGCTCACTTCCATGTGAGGATGCTCTCTAGACGAAACTGAGATTATCTCTATGACAAACAGCCCTCTGTGTGTGTTTTCATTATAAAAATATCCACCAAGAGCATGACATTATTCAAGGAGACACAAAAGCCTGCAGACCAAGCGACAATGAAAGGGCAGTAAGACAAGACAGATGTTTCCTAATAAAAACATGGGGATGTATTTCACTGTCTGTGAGCAATCAGGAGGTTAACCAACAAGATACCGAAGGTTAAAATGAATACTTGCCAGACACATTCGCACAGAACTCTGACTAAATAAAGAGAGATAAACAGACACTATTCTTCATAGTCACCGTCCCCGTAAGCTTATTGCCACACCCCAATCCACTCTGCTCTTCATTCACTTATTAAAATCAGAAACATGGGCAACTCTTTGTCCTTTCCCTTAATAACCTACACTAAAAATTTTCTGGATATATTACACTAGCTAAGTTTCTATATGTTTTCTATAATATCACAAGCTATTATCCCTGGTTCTGGTACAAAACAAAGGGCAGGCTCCTTATCATGGCCAGTTAATCAGAGCATTGTTTCAGATTGTCCTCGCCCTTTCTCTGTTTACAGTCTTGCATTATGCATTCCCTCTGTTTGGAATGGTTCCACTGTGGTGAACTCTGAGATTGAGGGAAACACACAGAATACCAGGACAGCTCACTAGAAGGATATAATGCTCTCTGGTACCCATGTATCCATTCAAAAAGAAGTTCTTGCTCTTCCCAAACAGTTTCTGTAGCCTACCTGTCTCTACCACTGATAGACATTATTGAAGTTAAGAGACATTATCATATAGCACAGTAGACTCAAAAACCAGGTACCACACATAGACAGTTATTGCCAATAGAACCATCACTATACTCCTCGGATGACCTCAAAACTTTATCATACAAATAAGTCTTGTCTAGAAAGAGTACATTACAAACTATAATACTGTTCATCCTTGGAATTTCTTTAAAAACTTCCCAGTCTCTCATAGAGAGAAGGCTAATCAAGAGCTTATACTATATGCTTCTGATCAATGTATATTAAATAATTCTATTTAAACATAATGTAAATATAAAATAGTAGATAAAATTTCTCTAAAAAATCTATTAACTCTTCTATAGAAAATATTACTCAACAGCTTATTCTCTAGGGTTCTTATAAATGTTATATAAATATGTGTATTCGAACATATAATTAAAATAGCAAGTAGATATTTATAATATAGAGAATATTCTGTATATTTTTTCTCTACATTATCCCACTATTCAAAGTAGGGGAAATACATTGCCTATACAGTGCTGCAGGGATGGGGAAGAAGGAGTTCATTTTCTAACCTCCGTAAAGAAATATTTTCCAGGCAAACTTGGCTCAAATTGAAAGTATGCTCAGCAAATAATGCCTTAAAATTCCTATGCTAGAGTCTAAGCGGTTGCTAGTGATAGAGGGATTGTTTGTTAATGATTTCTTGATATGCTAAAATGTTTAAAAGACAAAAACACACATACTATTCTGATTAAGATATGACAAGCTACTGTCACAGCACAAAATTGTAGTCAAACATGATGGTACCTGGCCTGGAACGGCCTGGGATGCCAGCACTTGGCAGATGGAAGTGAGAGGCTTGTAATCCTGGTCTGTGAAAAGACGCCCTGACTCAGAACAAACAACTAAAACAAAACAATACAAAAAGTGACAAGGTTGGCTTTCATCGAGAGGGGGTTGAGGAGGAGGAGGATTGGGGCTGAAGAAATGGCTCAGCAGTTCAGACAGCTAGTATTATTCCTCCTGCAGAGGACCTAAGTTTGGTTCAAAGCAGTAAAGGCAACTCACAGGTAACCCCAGCTCCAGGGATCTCCAGTAATATCTTCTGTTCTCCTTGGGCAACCGCACTTATGTGCACATAATACTCATGCATGTGTATGTGTATGTGTATGTGCATGTGCATGTGCATGTGCATGTGTATGTGTATGTGTGTGAAAGTCTCATTTTCTTAAAAACTAAATAAAAATATATCTTAAAAACAAAACAAATAATGACAATTGTTAGAAAAAAATACAAAGATAAATGAACCCTTATTCACAGACTAGAAACTTAAGTAGAGAAGAAAGTATAGAAGCCTACACTGAAAAACACAATAAAGTGCCTATAAAACAGAATCTTTTCATGCTAGATGAAATATAGGTTATGTATGAACTTCTCTCAGGGAATAGGAAAATGTTCACATTCCCAGACATTTCTGTCGACTTGTTTTCAAAATGGCCTGACAAGTGTCACATCTAGTGACTACATCAAGCAATTGATTATATGTGTAAACATTGATAAAAATTATCACAAAGTTTCAAGGTCTTAATTGTCTTCATTTCCAACCTTAGAGTTGGTGAACATGTCATGTGTGTAAAATAGAAAGAGTGTCTGGCAGGCTGACCAGAAGGGGTTAGTTTAGCAAAAACATTTGTAATTTCAAAGCTGGAGACGAGGACAGAACTAGAGAGAAACAATCGAATAGTTAACAACTTACTCCAGGGCTCAAATACATCATGCATGGTGTGAATGTCATTGCACTCATTAAATTGGCCTGTTTAGAAAATGGCTCCTCCCCCATATCCCCGCCTCTTGATTTACTAGAAGGCCAGACATCAACTTAGCTGGAGCTTGGTGAAATGGACCTTTAGAATGAATGACTTCATTTGATCTGGTTTGTTTGTGCCCAGTACAACAGCTTAGCTCAAAACAGTGCCTCCTCTGATTCTTACTCAGCTGTACTCACCAGGTTTTAATTTCTGGTCTACTTTTCTCCTTTTCCTGTATTAATTTTACCCATACTTGTCCTTTTCCATGAACGTTTCTTTGAGGAAACCATGATGTCCCATCTGTCTTTATCCTCATCTCCTCCTCTAGGCCCTTGGCTTTCACTGGAATGTGATGAGGCCCTGACAACAGGACTTGTCTTTGATCCTCTTCTCACACACTGACTTTGGTCCCTCAAATCCATAGTTGATGCTGGGTAAGTGGAGAAGGCCATTCAACAGAAAAGGATAAGGATACCAAAGAAGCTTAGACTTGTGATAAAAGACTCAGATGCTAAACTTAAAAGGCACTCAGTAGTCACAGGAACAACATTAAAGAAATATCTAAAACTCACTGAAACACAAGTTTACTAAAATCTGTAAGTTCATAATTGTGCGGGAAATAGTTACCAGAAAAAAAAATATAGAGGATGCAAGGAAATAATTTTTCTATTGTAAGAAAGTGGTTTTGAAAATAATTACAAATTTAGGTGGGTTATATTATGGTTGTACCAAATAACAGATGACAGGGAATTTCTGTTTTACAAAATGTTCCAAGGTACTTTCAAACTTAGACAGGCATGATTAAGTAGCTGGCATTGAAATACCCCTTCTGCTGGAAAAGAAAAGAGAAAAAAAAAAGACAAACTGTAAACGCTGGCTGACGTTTATCAGTCAGCTGGTTGGAAGTCATTGGCAAGAGCCCAGCACAGGCAAGGCCATCCCAGTTCTATGAGAGGAAAGTGTGGATGGTACACTCTGCCTTCACGATGTGGATTTGCTGAGGGCGTTTTTTTGTTTTTTTGTTTTGTTTTTTTGTTTTTTTCAAACTGTGATAAAGGCGGTTGTATCGGCTCTGAAAGCAATGATCTTCCTGGTCTGAGGAAAACCTAGTCTGAGTACAGAACTGCCAAGACAGCTTGGAATTGAGACTCAAAACCTCAGATAGCAAAGGAATTCAAAGCAGGGTTCAAAAGCCATGTCCGAACACCTCTCCCCTTATAGACATAGTAATGTCTCATGCTGATAAAATCTAAAATGAAGCCAGCACAAATAGTGGCAGGAAGATAAATGGAGTTAAACTGCTGAGGTTTCTTATATTAGTAACTAATATTTCTTAATGAGTTCAATACAATATGAGCATATATAATCGTAATTAAATGAAAATCACGGAAAGGATTTGTTTTACATTTAGTTAGTTAGTTAGTTAGTCAGTTAGTTAGTTAGTGGCATTGTGTGTGCATGTCCGAAGAGAACTTCCAGGAGTCTGTTCTCTACTTCCATCATGTTGGTTCCAAGGAGTAAACTCATATCATCAGGCTTGGAATCAAGTGCTCTTAACACTGAGCCATCTCAGTGGGACAAAAGATTAATTTTAAATATATAACTATATCATTTACTTTTCTCATCACCATGTCCAAATATCTACCAAAAATCAAATAAAGGGATGAGAATATTGAATCATGACTTTGGTTGCAGTCCATCATGGTGGGGAAGGATGGAGGAACGTGTGCTCCTTGGTATTGATAGCAGAGGTATGTGGCTGCCTTCTCACATCTAGTAAGTGAGAAGACAAACATTGAGGTATGCAGGCACTTAACAGGATTCCTCCCATTCCACCTTCTATTCACTCTGGACCCTCAACATATAAGAAAGCTCTCTGTGTGTCCAGGGTAGTCATTCTATCTTCAATTACTCCTCATTCAAATATACTCCATGCACACCCAAAAGTATGTCCCCTAGGAGATTTTAAATCTAGTAGAAGTGACAGTGGAAATTAATAATAACTAAATCAATAAAGATAATAATAAATAAATCACAATAAGTAAAAGGCTGGTAAAGGGAATATAGAATACACACTACCTGGTTAGTCTAAAACAGTTAAAGAAAGAATCAATTAAGGACCAAGAACAGATAGAACACAGGGAAAGCAGATAGCATAGCTTTAAACCCAACAATACTAGCAGTTACATGAGACGTAAAGAAGCCAAAGACTTCAATCACAAGACTACCATGTTGGATTTTAAAAAGAAAAAAAAAAAAAGAAATACACCAATACCCAGGTATTACTCCTTAAGCAGATGCACACAGAAAAGTTAATGGGAAAAAAAATAGAGAAATATATGCAGTGCACATATCAAGAAAGCTAGTGCAATTGCTTTACTAATACCAAAGTAGACTTTTAAGGAAAGACAAATGATAAAAGCATCAACTAAACCAGAAGCCAGAACATTCCTTTCTGTCTACCATATAAAGGCAAGAGGGCAAATCCACAGCTGTACTTAAAAATATAACCACAACTGACAAAATAATCAAATGATGATAATGAAAAGTTATCAAAATCATCAGCAGGAATATCAAATACTTAAAAGACAGCTAACCACCAACTCTAATTGACAGACAGATATTACAGCCAACAATTCCATAATACAGTTTTGCTAAGTGCACATAGACATTGATCCAAACAGACCAAGGAAAATCTTTACCAATACCAAAGAACTGAAGGATGTTTTCTGATTAGTAAAGACAGAAACTTAAAGATGATTAGAAAATGCCTCAGATGTTTGGGAATTAGGCAATATACTTCTATATAGTATCCGAGTAAGAGGGGGGAAGCAGCAGCAAGCTTTAAAGCTGTAAATCCAGGCTCTTAGCAACATGCTTTTGTAAAATGATCAGCCCTTCGGTGGCCACTTCAGAAACAGTGTCTGGGAAACTTTAAGGAAGTTTGTGCTAGACGCCATTTCTTTAATCTAAAATAGACATTTCTCACAAAGTACACCTCTGCGTGATTTGTAAAAAAAAAAAAAAAATTCTAAAATATCCAAGGTATTCATTTACTACCATAAAAGTCAGTGAGTCAAAAATTTAAGGATGTTACCAAGTACTATGAAGCTTCTCAGTGAAGCCTGGATTTTTTCCACAAGAGTGACACGGAGCAATACAAATAAACAGAGCTCTCAGGTAGAACTATATCTGATTTTCTAAGGAACTACCAGATTGATTTCCACAGTGGTTGTACCAGCTTGCAATCCTACCAGCAATGGAAGAAGAGTGTTCCTCCTTCTCCACATCCTCACCAGCATCTGCTGTAGCCTGAGTTTTTATCTTAGCCATTCTGACTGGTGTGAATGGAATCTCTGGATCATTTTGATTTGCATTTCCTGGATGACTAAGGATGTTGAACATTTCTTTAGGTGCTCCTGAGTATATACCCAAAAGATGCGCCAACATATAACAAGGACACATGTTCCACTATGTTCATAGCAGCCTTATTTATAATAGCCAGAAGCTGGAAACAACCCAGATGTCCTTCAGCAGAGGAATGGATATAGAAATGTTGTACATTTACACAATCTAGTACTATTCAGCTATTAAAAACAGTGACTTCACGAAATTTGCAGGCAAATGGATAGAACTAGAAAATATCATCCTGAGTGATGTAACCCGGTCACAAAAGAACACACATGGTATGTACTTACTGATAAGTGGATATTAGGTTAAAAGCTCAGAATACCCACAGTACCATATGAAACCATATGAAAGCTCAAGAAGAAGGAAGTCCAAAGTGTAGATGCTTCAGACTTAGAAAGGGAAACACAATAATCATGGGAGGTAAAGGGAGGGAGTGAGGAAGAGGGAAAAGGGAGACAGAATTAGGTATGGGAGGAGACTGGGGAGGGGGGAGAAGTACAGCAGTCGGGAAATTAAAGGGAGGTATATAGCAGTGGGGGATGGGGAGCCAGGGGTAGCCACTAGAAAATCCCAGATGCCAGGGAAGCAAAAGGTTACCAAGACTCAACGGGGATGACATTAGGCAAAGTACTCAACAAAAGGAAGAGAGAACCTGTAGAGATGATATCCAGTGGTTAGGCACAGTGCCCATTGAGGGATGGGGCCACCCACCCATCTCAAAAATATTAACCCAGAATCGCTCCTGTCCAAAGGAAATGCAGGGACAAAGAGTGGAGCAGAGACTGTCCAGAGACTGCCCCACCTAGGGATTTATCTCATCTGCAGAAACCAAACTCAGACACTATTGCTGATGCCAAGAAGCTCTTGCTAACAGGAGCCTGGTATAGCTATCCCCTGAGAGATTATGCCAGAGCCTGACCAATACAGATGAGAATGCTCTCAACCAACAATCAGACTGAGCCTGGGGACCCCAAAGGAGGAGTTAGGACTGAAGGAACTGAGGGGTTTCCAGCCCCATAGGAAGAACAACAATATCAACCAACCAGACCCCCCAGAGCTTCCAGGGACTAAACCACCAACCAAAGCACAAACATGGAGGGATCCATGGCTCCAGCAGCATATGTAGCAGAGAACGGCATTGTCCGCCATCAATGGGAAGGGAGGCCCTTGGTCCTGTGGAGTCTCCATGCCCTAGCACAGGGGAAAGCTAGGGCAATGAGACTGGAGTAGGTGGGTGGAGGAGCACCCTTATAAAAGCAGGAGGAGGGGGTGAGATAGAGAGTTTGCAGAGGGAAAACTGGGAAGGGGGATAACATTTGAAATGTGAATAAATAACTAATAAAAAAATGAAGAAGACAGGCCTTACTGCAGTAAAGCCTTAGTGACTGCCTTCACCATTTCCCCAAGACGGAGTAGCTTTTCCTTGTCTTTAGCACTTTTTGCTAGAATAATAGAATCTTATGAACATTCTGGCAATCCTTTTCACACAGGGTTTGCATTACAGCTGAGTGAGACACCCTGAGCTTAAGAATCACCACACTTTAAAAGGAAAACACTCTCAAACCATCCTGTGTTTGGGTCTGGGAAAAAAAAAACAAACCCTTATCTTTACTATGCTGGACAGCAAACCCTTCTCCCCTTTATCTGGTACCCAGACCCTGCCTTTATCTTCTGAATCTGTTAACCATGTAAACACACTTGAAAAGATACTCCAGGACAACGCTGTAAACATGTCTGAGAAGATGATGTGCAGAAATGCAGGCGACCCATGCAGAACTGCTTTCCACCAGCACTTCAGTAAAGCTATACGGCGAAACCCAATACAGAAATAAAATTATATTGCAGTTGTCATGGGGTCATCTCTGTTCTAATCTACATCCTGGCTTTGAAGATCGTGATTCCACACTCTTCCAAGCTTTACCAAGTTCCTCCAGTTAAAAGGCCAGCGTAATATGCTCATTCATTTTTCTTTAATAGGAAGTGCATGATAAAGACACATAATTCTACTGAAACAGATGACCTGTCTCTCAAGAATGAGTTGCTATTTTATCTCAGTAACAAGAATTGAATAATAAAGAAGAGCCTTTTTTCTGCTGTCTAGATCACCAAGAATCTATTTACTAAATCTTTCTCTTTTTTTTTTAAAAAAAAGGAAGGGGTTAGGGAGAGTCAGGACCCATGAAGAAGTCAAGAAAGAATTTAAACATTGGAAGAGACAGGGAAGTCGGCAAAAGTGCGGCATTCCTTTTGGTAGATAAAGTGTGTGCTAGAAGATTAAACTGTAAACTAGAAGATTTGGACTTTATGAAGTGGGACAATCGCTTTTTCTGGACTTCATCAGCCTGCAGATTCTGGTGACTCCTTAACTGTGATAACTGTATGTCACCCCGAGTCTCCCACGCTTCTTCTAACTGTTCTTCTCGACTCAACCCTGGGAGCCCACTACATCCCACAAGATCTCTGGGTGCCTAGACCTCCCACCACACCTGGGACCTGAGGCCCACAGTACACAGACCTACATCGTATTCTGTTACAGTATTAGGTTTCTGCTGTACATGGGATACATCACAAATTGGTTATCTCTCACTTCTGTGGGTCAAGTTTGTAAGTCGAATGAGCTCTCTGCATAGGCTCTCCCAAACCTGAAGTAAAGGTGCCACTAGGCTGGACTTTCAATGTGAGCTGCTAGGAAAGAATCTACTTATTCTTACTGTTGCCAAATATGAACTGAGGTCCATATTTCCCTTTCTGGCCATTGGCCAGGGACCACTGTCAGCTCTTCAGGCCACCTGCAGTCTTTGGCACAAGATCTCTTCCTTTCCCATCCAAGAAACAGTGCAGCAAATCCCCCTAAGCTTTGAATCTCTAATTTCCTCTTTGGTTCCATATACAAACAACCTCCCCTCCACTTCAAGGGGTTCATCTGATTGGGTTACGATTACCCAAATAATCACTGTATTTTATGGCCACTTAACCTGAAATTTTAATTGCATCTTCAAAATCCTTTCCAAAAAAAAAAATGTGTCTAGATTAGTTTTCAATAGAGAACGAAGGGTCAAAAGTCTTGGGGTTGGGGCATTTTTAGATTCTTCCACATAATCATTATTGGGGTATAGTCTGCTACCCCTCTTTCCCCACTATTGTAAAACATTATTTGTATATTTACACTTGAAACTTTTTAGAAATTCAGGTTTTAGAGGATGTGGTGTGTGCGTGCGCTTGCGTGTGCACTTGCGTGTGTGGGTGTGTCTGTGTGTGTACAGACCCTTTGCTTTCCACAGGATTTAAGCTCAGATCCAAGGGCACCATAAATACAAGTCAATTGAAAGTGCAAATCTGAACAATTTTTATAATCACATCCACATAGATATAAACAAGGTTTTGACCCTGGGGTCAAACTCTCAGTATTGCAGACAATGGTCTTTGGTGAGGTACCTGTACCAGTACACCAGGCAAGTCCAGGCCTGTCTGAATTCTAGTTTACTGTTGCCTCTGTTTTCTCACCACATTTACATACATTTGGTGTGAGAACTCCGGGCTTGTGTCCATTTGCATACTGTGTACTTTTAACTTCTGTTCTCTGAGAAAGTCTGCTTCCTGCTTTTGGACTAGATGTCTGACCTATAGCTTGAAACAAATGAGGATTCATGTGTCCCTGGTTTATTTGTTTCCTCAAAGGATAACCCTCACTTTCTGTGCTTGGAAAGGGTAAGAACAAATTTCCACTCAGTCCAACACATTTCACCAAAAAAGACAAATAGAAAAATAATCAGTATTTAGTCTACAAAATGGTCTGTAAGTCCCAAGTCAGGCAAACTACAAGGATTTGTTTATTTACGTATAGAATGGAAAGAAGAATCAAGGCAGGAATAAAACTTGTATTCTGGAAAGTGAGCTTGTTAGTCTGGATTGTCAATTCGATTGGTTTGGGAAACATTAAAGAGACTGGTAAAGCACACCTCTAGGCATTTTCAAGAATGGATGAGCAAAATGGGAAGAGGACTAGTCTTGACATGGTGGTACCATCTTATAACTGGTACCTTCACTAATTAGATCTCCCACATCCCCACCCATAGCTCTCTGTCTCTCCCTGACTTCTTTCCTCTCTCCCCTCTCCTGCTTTGCCCCCACTATACCCTCCTAACTGTGATTGACAGAAATCACATATGAAAATAAATCCTCCCTTCTTTAAGTGATTTCTCTCAATTATTTGTTACAGTGATGGAGAATTGGCTAACACAGTTATGAAATTGGCTGTGGACACAGATATTCCAACCATGTACTTCTGAACTGTGTAAAAGCCCAACACAAATATAAGAACAAAAACTCAACTACTCCAATCAATCTTTGATTTCTGAAAAATTGTATTATTTGAAATCACCCTTATAAATTACTCCAAAAAAAGTACTTAGTTCTAGTAACTAAGCAGAGAAAAACATGTTGGGATTTTCCTTCAGTCTAAGATCTGTATTTCAGTTGTCTGTCTATTTAAAAAGTTGTATCTTTTCTTTTGACTTTTGATTCTTTTTTTTAAAAAAAGGAAAACAGCCAAGTGATTTAGTTAATATATTATATTTTAGGTAGTTTCCCCATGTTCTAGATAGTTTTATATCTACTTGACACAAGCTAGAGCTCTCTGAGAAGAGAGACTCTTAATTGAGAAAATCCCTATGAAATCTGGTAACAAGGCATTTTCTTTTTTTTATTGGATATTTTATTTATTTACAATACAGATGTCATCTCCTTTCCCCATTTCCCCTCCCTAGAAACCCCTATCCTGTACCCCCTTCTCCATTTATGCTTTTATACCATTTTGATAGTCAGTTCTAGGTTAAGGATCTAGCAATACAATAGATGTAAATAGTCAAGGAACAAGCAATACAATAAACACAAATAGTCAAAGAAAAAGCAAGGCATTAAACCCAATTACATGAACGTTCCTGTGATCACTGTTTCTAAAGGCTTATCAGGATGACCAAAGTATCTGAGCCTACTTCAATATCCTAGCGCAAGGTAATTTTCATGTCTAAAGCCTATTTCTTTGTTCTAGCCTAATATTTAGATTTCTGCCTGAGATTACTTCTTTGTTGTAGCCTACGATTTAGTTTCCTACCTGAAAATATTTCTTTGTTCTAGTCTAATGTCAGATTCCTGCTTGAAGCCTACTTTCTTGTTTTTGGCCAATGTCATATTCCTGTCAAGCAGCCCCTTTCCTTGTCCTTAGCCCATGTCAGCTTCTTGCCAAGCAGCCCCAAAGGCTCTCTACCTCTCCCCCTTTTTTATTTCATTAACAAGACGGAGCCTGTCTTAGGTCGTTCTGACAAGAATGCCTTCCTTACCCATCATGGAATATGCATTATCAAAAGCAATGCACTTCTGTCTTGGGTTGGTAAGGCTCTGTGCAGAATCTTACTCGTCCTTGACTTGCCAGCCTATTAATTTAATAACTCTGTCTGGGAGTCCATTTTCAGGTTTAAGCCATGTACTTTGGCTGCCAACATGTTGATATTGTTAAAAATAAGCTTTAACACGATGGGCAGGAATAAAAGTATTCCCAGGAGAAGAAGGGCTAGCCTGATCAAGATACATATATATATATATAATTTCATCCAGATTAGCTGCAGCATCAAAGGTCAACAGAACAGCATACTTTAAATTCATAATCTCATTATGCAAAGTTAACACACCCAGAGAGGTGTTGGGATTATGTCAAATATCCTATAGGAGTCTTTAAATTTTTTTCTAATTATAATGACAATCATTGTGCATTTCAAAAGTAACACTACTCCAATAATATTTGTCATGACACTTGGAATGGCTCCTAACTCTTGAACCCTGAACCTCCTTCAGATAATTTGAATGGGTTATAGAGCATCATTTGTTGTTCCAGATACCTATATAACTCCTTTTGTATATTCAATACATTAGTAACATTTTTAGATGCTTAACAAAAATAATTGTCTCAACTCCTTGTGTCAATGCTATTGCAGAAGCAGTGGTGCTAGCAATTAATGGAATTAAAGCTGTTATACCAGCAATAATCAAGCCTGCTACCCTCTTGCATCTGCTTAAAGCCTAACTCACTTCTCCTAGCACTTTCAAGCTTTTTTCGGAGAATCAAGGTTTTCTAGTACTCAGGACAGTGAGACAAAAGCTGGTTGGTAGACCCCTGTAACAGACATGCCAGGTTTCAACACACTAACATAATTGGAAATTATACAGTCAGTGCAACTTACAATAAATACTGTAAAAAAGACAACACCAATTTTAGCTTGACAATTAAAAGAGCCTTAAAACATGCACTAATCCTTGTTTGAAATCCAGATCCTGTCCCAACATTATCTCTTGCTATCCTAACATCATAGTGAGCTACAGCTAACTTCCAAATATGTCTCTGACAAAGTCCAGATCCAGTCTTCCAAAAGTAGACTGTTATTTTCCATATTAGATTGATTTCTAGACCAGTGCATGATTGAGTCCTAATAGCTGGCCACCTTTAAGAAGAATACAAGAGACATAATTTCCCTTTTTGAATCTCTATCCAACAAGGTCTAAAAACTTGAAGCAAGGTAGCTTGTCCCATCTGGGATATAGTCAAGCAAAGGTGGGTCAGGATCATATGTCCAATACAGCTCCCCAGTCTCCCTTGTCAGGGCACTCAGCAAGCTCACAGGTCGGCATCATTCTTTGTCTCAGCAACAGTATGTCTCACCAATCTTTTTAAAGTTCCATGGGCCTCTTCCACAATAACTTGTCCTTGAGGATTATACAAAATTCCTGTATTAAATTGTTGACAAAAAGTCTCTACTACTCGACTACAATCACCAGACCCATTATGTGTTTTTTAAAATTGGATATTTTATTTATTTGCCTTTCAATGTTATCTCCTCTCCCATTCCCCCAAAACCCATTATCCCATCTCCCCTCCTCCTATATCTATGAAGGTGTGCTCCCATCATCCTCCCATTTCTGCCTCTCTGCTTTTGAATTTTCCAACACTAGGGAATCCAAACTTTCAGGGACCAAGGCCCTCCACTTCCACTGATACCTGACAAGGCCACCCTCAACTACCTAAACAGGTGGAGCCATGAGTCCCTCCCTTTGTGTTCTCAGGCTGGAGGTTTAGACTCTGAGAGCTCTGGTTGAGTATTTTGATACTCCTGTTAAGAGGGACCAAAGCACCCACACTTTGGTCTTCAATAAGGCATTTTCTTTTTTTTTAAATTTATTTTTATTATTGGATATTTATATTCCAGATTTTATTCCCTTACTCCATTCCCTTCTTAATTAGTGATTGATGAGGGAAAACTGAGCTCTTTGTGGATGGTGCTATCCCTAGGCTGGTGGCCCTGAGATTTATTAAGAAAGCAGGCTGAGCAAATCACAAGGAACAAACCAGTAAGCAGCACCCCTCCATGGCCTCTGCATCAGCTCCTGCCTCCAGGTTCCTACCTTGTTTGATTTCCTGCCCTGACGTCCTTCAATGATGAACAGTGATATGTATATATACACTACATAAACACTTTCCTCCTCAACATGCATTTTGGTCATGGTGTTTCATCATAGCAACAGAAACCCTAACTAAGACATCCCGTTCAACTAACCATTTAATGAACAGTTGATAAACTAGATCAACAAAAGCAATGAGGAATTTCATTTCAGATTTCATTTTTCTGTTATGACTCTCAGTTTACTTACAGGGGAGAAAAGTATACATATATCAATCTTCCAGGTTTATATTATTCCATCCCTGAAGGATTCTAAGAATGAGGTTATATGTCTATATTCAACCAAGGAAAGATAATATAGTGTCTTGTATAGTTCTGTTTCTAGCCTGATATGGAGGAGGGGGCCTATGATGAAAAAGAAAGACTATGTCTTTCTGTAAATAACTAAGGTAATAAAACGAATGTTCATAAGAAGAAAATCAAATATAAATTATTGACAGACAAGCTCATAAATCCTTCCCATATATTTACTCACCCGTGACTTCTCAAGTGCATGAAAGTATTATGATTTGGTTCAAGTAAGAGAGAGCATCCCATTACATAAAACTTAGCTTCTGTTAACCATAGACAAAGATACAAATGAGCTGTAAGTGTGATTTCTGAAAACTGTTAAGAACATTGGGGTACAATTATGAATGCAGGGACTTAAAGTCAAGTGGACTCATATTTGGTGTTTAATTATACCCCTTTGACCATAGGCCATTTTCTCTTTTAAATTTTAATTTAATTAATGTGTTTATATGCGCACATGTATGTGGACACCCGTGTGCCAGTATGTGCACATGGAGATGTCACAAGAGCATGTGTTTTCTTTGTCCACCAAACGGGTCCAAAAAAGAGAGGTAACTCAGGTCATTAGGCTTGGTAGTAAGTGACTTGACCCAGGGAGCCATCTTACCAGCCTGACCACAGTATGCCCAGACTTTCTAAACTTCAATAACTTTAACAGTAAAGTAGAAATAACACCTTTCTTATTTTTGCACTAGATATGCAGTTCATGGGTTACCTTAATTCATCCCATTTCTAGATCAGTGTGCCAGATATTCCTGTAGTTTGGCAGTTGAGAAATGAGAGTAAGGATTTTGCTTTGAGAAGCCAAGTCTCATCTACACTATAGCAGGACCTGAGAAAGCTGTCGTTACTTAAGAAATAAAAATCTTCTACCATGTCTGCTTAGCATGTAAACTTAAAGGAAGAGTTAGGAAAGTGAAGATTGATAGTATTTGTTGATTGCTGCTAACTGATATTAAAAAGTGGCTATTTAAAGTTTGGAAAATTAAAAGAAACAGGAAAGTAAAGAAAACCCAAGGTGTCCTGAAGGAAAAAAAAATCAACTGGTTTTGCCTTCGAGATCGTAAGAAGATTAGATCTCAATAGAGATGAAGCCTAGAGTCCTGTGGGAATGACTCAGACTTTGAGTAGAAAGTCATATCTAAGGTATGACTTTGCTACTCTAGCCTGGTAGCTCCAAGGTTACCATTAAACTAAGTTAAGGCAATGTAGAATTGAAAAAAAAACCTGAATTTAAGGGAGAAGTCTTTGTATTTTAGTAGGCACATGGAAATGACAGAAAATGAGCAAGAAGGAAGAAGCTAAGGGTTTTTTAAATATAATATTGAAATATATTCTCAAGTGCCAAGGTTCTAAGGCAGGAAAGTTTGAAACTCACACAGAGCTCTGGTTTCCAATTTCTATGAATAGGTAATATTCTGAAAGGTGTTTCATAGCTAGAAAGAGAGGGCTTATTCTTAATATCCAGGTCAGAGGAATCCATGGAGAACAATAAACTGGGAAGAATCAACTAGCAGGGGCTGCCAAAAGCAATCGACAAGAAAGATACACAGACAATAAAAATTGGCTCCATCTAATGACTTCCTTTCACAATGTGGCTTCAGTGGGATTCTATAAATGCCACAGTCTAATGATTTTCTAGTGTCTTCCTTTCTGCCATTTTTTTTCAAACAAAGACAACATGGGACTGTCTATTCTTGTTCTAAGTTTGGGGAGTGAAGGGTAAAAAAACTAACAACCTGTCTTTTTTTGTTCATTGTCTACTGGTCCAAGACTAAAGGAGAAAATGGTCCATCAGTTAGGCATCCTAGAGTTTAAATTAGAGAGTCATAAACTGGATAGACTCTTAGAATTCCCAACTGAGAATGGGGTGATTATGCAGTACAAACAAAGTGAAGCTTGAAAGACAACTACTACAAAGAAGTAGTTGATGTAAAAACTGGCTAAATACTTTGCAATACTTTTCTGTCTTTCTGGGCACAGAACTAAACTAGGCTTCCCAGACCATTTTTTTTTTTAATGTAGTACAGGACATATGACTAGTTTTCACCAGTATAAAATGAATGGAAGTATCTCTCCAAGCCAAAGGTCGTTCTTGACACTATCTATGTGTGTGATGTCAGCCATCCTTGGTGAATCTATCAGAGCCATGAGGGACAGAAGGAAGGGGAGGAGAGCCATCCCAGGATGCAAACCAAAGTCTGCATAAGAGTTTGTAAATAAAATAACTTATTGTGTTGAACTGCAGAGGTTAGTAAACTAGGTTAGGAAATTATCCATTCCTCTGTACATAGTAGATCTTTCCCCATCAATGATAGCTGAAATGTGGTTACCTCACTGTGGTGGTTTGAACAAGAATGACCCCCAAGAATGCTTGGTCTCCTCTTTGTGGAACTGTTTGGGAAGGATTGAGGTGGCTGCTTTATTGAAGGAGGTGTGTCACTAGGGTGGCCAAGCTTGGGAGTTTCAAAAGTCTCACTCCATCTCCAGTGTGTTCTCTGCTTTCTGTTTGTGGTTTGAAATGTGAGCTTTAAGCTTCTTTAAGTTGTGTCTATTCTATCCTGCTGGCTACCTCAGCCCTGTCTTCATGGACTCTAACCATCTGGAACTGAGAGTCTCATTAAATGCCTTCTTTTCTTTTCTTTTTTTTTTTGTTCTTTGTTTGTTTTTAAAGTTGACTTGGTGATGGGGTTTATCACAACAATAAAAAAGTAACTGATATAATTACAGAATTTTCTCTCCTACGAATTACAACTGCAATATGTAATAAATGTGAGAAAATGTATGTGTTACCAAGGGACCTTAACTGACAAATCAACACCATAGGTGAAATTAAATCATGAAGAGGCAGAAAAGCCATGAAAACGAAACCACGAGGGAAACCATAAAATGCAAGGTAAGTATGGTTATGGTGGTTTGAATGGAAGTTTCCTCCACATACTTGAACACATGACCCACAATTGTTGGGACTGTTTGGGAAATCTTAATTGAAACTCTAGGAGATGCAGCCTCACTGAAGGAAGTATGTCACTGGGAGCTGTCTCTGAGGGTTTATAGCTGTGTTCTGCTTCCTGTTCGTACTCTGTATCATATGTGTGATTGAAGATGTGATTTCAAATTTCTTTGGCGGCCGGTGGCTGGCAGCTGGCGACTGGCGGCTGGCTGCCGGCTGCCATTCATACCCTTATCCCCTTCCTGGAGAATGGACTTGAATCCTTCTAGAACTGTAAGTCAAAATAAACTCTTCCATAAGTTGCTTTTGTCCATGGGCAGGCTACTTTATTTCTTTTCTCTTTTCTTTCCATTCCCTTTCTTTCTTTCCTTTCTTCCTTTCTTCCCTCCTTTCTTCTTTCCTCCCTCTCTCTTTTAACCACAGAGACATAAAAGTAAGCAGTGCATTAAGTTTTCAGGGACAAGCAACAGAACAGACCAAACTTGAGAGAAGAGGATCGTCAACACGGGATCCTGTTGGGTAGCCATGGTGATGCACAGCTCACATCTCCCACTTAAAAAAATGTAAATATTAACACTTCCATGAAACTACTTTAGCATTTCATCTAAAGTTGTGTTTTTAAGTGAGCTGTGTTTTTTAAATTTTTAGCCATGCATAACTAAAAAAGACTTATCAAATGGAAGATGCAAGCCCTTGTGTTAGGCTGGCCAAGACTTGTTCGATCTACACCGGAGATTGAGGTTCCTTCTACCTTGTCTAAATTCTTAATTTCTTCCTTTAGAGGAAGAGATCTATACCAGGATCGGAGGTTCAAGAATCCTGTTCATTCTCGCTCTTCACTTTTGTATTTCATGGTCATGTTTTCCCAATAAACACATGGCAATTTAAGTTTACTCTAATATACCTGAGCCTGAAGTCAAATTAAAATTTTTGAGTCCCTAGGTATTAAAAAGATATAGTGCCTCTAGCTATGATAATAAATATAAACATCTAATCACAAAATGTGTGAAAAATTTACAGAAATTTCCAATTTTTATGCCAGTGACTACCCTGGGAATTTTGTGTTTGCTACTTTTTAAATATAAACATTTTGCCAGAGCGGTGGTGGCGCATGCCTTTAATCCCAGCACTTGGGAGGCAGAGGCAGGCGGATTTCTGAGTTCGAGGCTAGCCTGGTCTACAGAGTGAGTATCAGGACAGCCAGGACACAGAGAAACCCTGTCTCGAAAAACCAAAAAAAAAAAAAAAACCATTTTAATTATTACCACTCAACAAATCATCCTATTTTTCTTGAGCTTTAGATGTTTGATTTTTATACCTACTAGATAAATTAGATTGCTTAAGCCTCATTTCAGGGTCAGTCTTGATCCTAATGAGTTGAGATCTGAAATGAATATAGAGTTGGATATATGACTGACTTACTATTGCTATGCTATAAAATATGTAAGACTAGGTGACTGGGACAACACATGAGAGGGCTAGTAAGATGGATCAATGATGAACACTTCTTGCTCTTACAAAGGGCCTAAATTCAATTTCCAGCACCCATATGGAAGCTCATATCCCATTCCAGATTCTCATCCCACTCCAGAATACCTGGTATCTTTTTCTAGTTTCCCAAGATGACAGGAGTGTATACGGTACACATACATTCAAGTGAAATGAACACATAAAATAAATAAATCTAAAAATCTTTAAATTAAAAAAAAAAAGAACAATGTGTTTCTCCTATCTTATAGTTTCTGCATACCACGAATTAGTGTGTGGCTGTCTGGGTCCTCCAACTTAAGATCTCTCCTTGGGTGTGCCGCTTGCCAGTTCCCATTGTGATGATGTGGAGGGTATGACGTGAATTGGAAATAGATTCAAGTAACAACACAAGTCGATCATATTAAAGTGGGATCACCATCATTAATACAGGTACATTTCTTGGGTCTTGGGTCTCGGGCATTGGCAGCCTTTAAGTCAGCCCCAGAGAATTTTGCCTTCTGCAGTGCTTCTTTGGTTAAGGTTTTTTGTTTGTTTGGTTGTTTGGTTGGTTGGTTTGGTTTTAATATCACCTACGCCTTGTCAGTTACCTCTGCTGATTTCTCAGCTCGTCTGCTTTTTTAGTTTGCTTGTTTGTTGTGGTGGCAAAGATTAAATTCATAGCCTTACACGTGCTCAGAAAGTGCCGTATCACAGAGCCCTTGATCTTTATAAATATGCAGTACTGTAAAGGTCCCTGTGGCCAAGATATGGTGGCGCCGATGATGGTAACGTCATTCACGGTCATTACTGTATTCAACTCCTTTATTTCTTTTTGAGAAAATCAGTATTTATTTTCAGATGGTTTTACTGTATCTACAAATACCCTTAAATAATTCCTTACATTCAATAATAAAAAAGAGTCAAGGAGGAACTGAGGAACTGAGACCCTCAGTCTATCAACTAATTTTCCCATGATCTACTTGGAGGCCTGCCTGACCATTGGCTGCAGCAGATTTATAGACCATACATACTAAAATTTTGCTTAAAGGCTGATGTCAGTATTGTTGAGGACCAGGGAAATAAAGCAACAAATTCCAGTGGCCTGAAAGGTCTTGACTGCCAAAATAAAGAAATGTTTTGAAAGTAAGGGAAGACTCGAGTGGCCGTGACTGTTTAAGAGTAACTGAAAGCTCTGTATGCAGCAGTGCACAAAACTACCTCCATGAACTGTGGGTACCATCACCATGCAAACTGCAGCATCGAGGCGTTAGCTCCAAGTCCATGACTGCTCCCTCCCTTGGTCTAATAGGAAGATGGATTTGGGTGATTTCATAGGTCAATGTTCAGTTTCCATTGTTTTTCAAAATTATCTGGGAGAGATAAGGGACTAGCAGACAGTGGCATGAAGTAGAATATACTACAAGTCCATTATATACATGTATGAAGATGCCCCTGTGTTACTTGGTACCATGTGTAATGAATATATGTCAATGAGAAAAAAAAATAAAAATGAATTTTAAAAATTCTGTTGCTCTGATTCTTACTATTCCTTGGCCTGGCTGGATGTGGAGTCATAATGGGCTCCAGTTTATAGTATCATATTCAGTCCCGTGTAGTCTAGAGCCTACTTTGTGATGTCAGGAAAACCAGGGAATCCCTTAAGATCGGGGAGCACAAGGCTTCTAATGGAGCAAAGGAGCAAAAGACCACTTGCTTTTCAACATGAGTAGGAACAGAAGTGGTCCGTATTGTGTTTTCCCACCTTCTGATTTAGAGTGTGCATTGCGGGGTGCATGTGGGTGAGAGTGCCCACAGAGGCCGGAAGTGGGAATCAGATTCCCTGGAGCTGGAGTTACAAGCAGTTGTGAGTTTCCATAAGTGAGTACTGAGAACCAAACCGTCGTCTTCCACAAGAGCAGCAAATAGTGAAGGTTCGTAGAAATACTTGGTGACCAGAAATTATTTTTTCAGCTAACTTATTCAGCACTTCCTTAAAATTCAAAGAGCAAGAGGCTGGCGAGATGGCTCAGCGGTTAAGGAGATTTGCTTCACATCCCTCTGCTGGCTGGAGAGCCTGGTACTGTAGAAGGTTTTGATACAGAGCTTCTTGGTCCCTTGATGTCAGGTGATGGTGATGGCTAAGGCTCTGCCAAATTAGAGATCATGCTGTGGACCAGATAGTAATAAATCCCAGATAATGTTGAAAGTGCAAGGCACACTTAAAATCATGAGTTGTATGAATTTAAATTATGAATTTATTAACCAGAGGTGGAATTGTTTGAATCCAGATAAAAATAACCACAGTAAAACTGTTTCAGAACTAAAATGCTTACTTAAAACGAAACAACATTAAGAAAAAAATTCTTCGACATGTATATTGATCACTTGAACATCATTTCATGAAGATAAAGGAATTGTTTTGGTACCTCTCCATGCTCTTGAATCAGTCTCTTCGTGTTCAATAACGTGTCACAGGTATTTTCTCTTAAGGGTGTGGTGTTTTCGATAAAATATTTAAATATTTTCAGTAAATTGCCTCCAGTGTTCATAATGCTGTATTTTAAGGACGATGAAATTAAAATTATTAAAGTCTCCATTGACACAAGGTAAAGGCAACGGATCTTAACCAAACAGATCACGAGATGTCAGTACACACCAGGGCTTTCCTGGTCAAACCAGAACAACGTTACATTCTAACTAGAAAACCAGAGAGAGAAACCGGATTTGGAGATACACTGATTCCGGCACCGTTGTGATCCTTCAGAATTGGGAGAGCGGGGAGGGGGGACGGGGGAATCACATTTCTAAGGTGAATCATTGGAAGCAAAAAGGCAAGGCTTATCAGTCATCAGAAATGAGACCCGAGTGGCACACGTAGCCACCACTGACCTGGTTAAGTAATGTCCTCTGGTTGTGGCGTCATCCTATTCCCCTCCTAAGAAACGAGTAGATTCCTATTTCTAGTTCTTGCAGCCACCTACCCTTTGAGAAAAACAAAGCTGAAAAGTGACCTCCCAGACAGGCAGGAGAAAACGGCAAGGCATGCGACAGTGGGTTAACGAACACTGAATGTGCTCCCTCTGAAGTCACACTGTCTCAGTGAGCCAAAAGAGGCGACACGGGGAGCCAGGTGAGACTGAATAGAAGAAGGAATTAGCTAACAAATAGCTTTTCCTTTTACTCTTCAGGAAGAATTTTTAAAAAGTAAGAAACAGCCTTTTGCAATCCATGTTGGAGAGTCCTTTACTTGTGTGACATTCTTGGTTCCTCCCATAAGTCACAATGCAAGTTCACACTCCCCTGAGGTCCGTGTCAGCACAGCCGAAATCGGGTGAGAGAGAAACCCCGTACGCTGCAATTATCCATTGACGTTATCTTGAATCGGTATTTTGTTTTCTCAGTGTGTTCTCATAACAGGGATTATTTTTTCCCCAAGAACCACAAGAGGGAGTATGCTTACTTCTTTGTCACACTGCTTAACTCTGTCACTAAAGAGATATTATCCTTTTTTATTTTTTTAATGATAAGGCATATTATTAAACACTAAGCAAGCCCCTTTATATTCATCTAAAATCCGAGAGGTTATCTGCTCGTCTTTTATTGATTCATATTTATTATATCCTAGATATTTTCTTGGCCACTCGTGATAAAAGAGAAAGCAGACAATATTTCCCTCCAGTTTCTTCTCTCCTATGTATCATCTGGGCTTGTGAAAAGGGATTTCTCCATTAAGCTGTGTTCAGCGAATGCAAGAGCTGTGTGCAGGGTTCATGAACCAGGAGCAAGGCACTCAGTTATCTAGAAGTAATGGCTGCTGCTGCAAGCTGGCTGCTTTTTGTCCCTAAAAGGCTTAACAGTAAAACACAAGCCTGATTCTATCCCTTCTCACACAGGATGATAGTAAGTAGTTTGGTTTTTTTTTTTTTTTTCAGAATGTGAATTAGGCTGACATTATACACCAACTCTTTTAGCCCTGTTCATTAACAGTTGGGAAAAAAAAGCATTGAAAATATCCACGGACATACATGTGTGTGTGTATGCACACAGAGATACACACACACACACACACACACACACACACACACACACACGGTGGGGGAGAGGATGGAGGGAGTAAGACAGAGTCAGAGAAACAGATACAGACACACACAGAGGGAGAGGGAAAGACAGACAGAGATAGAGAGATGAAAAGGAGGAGGGAGGGAAGGAGGGAGACAGACAGAGAGAGAGTGAGCGAGAGAGAAAAAGATGGAGTTCAGATCAAACTGGTGAGAGTTAGGTGGTCATCATAGGCGTCTCTATTCCAGTCTAAAACAAAAACAGAGAGCTGTTCTCCAAACAATATGGTATCTATTTGGGACAGGTGGAGCACAGCAAACCATGGCATATTCGAGGAGCTCCAACAAATGGAAAGTTTTCAAAGGCAAAACTGATGACTTTTACATCAGATATTTTAACCCTCGGCCACCGTGGTGAGTAATAGTGGCCTTAGTCCTGGTCTGAACAGACAGTTTGGACAGATGTCCTTGTACAAAGTACTTGTACATAAAGAGTATATAAAAAGTATATAAAAAGTATTTTTATATAAAGTTGTGGTGGCTTTTTGTGTCTTCACTATAGTGCAATATAGGCTGCAATTCTTTCGTGTCCTTTGGGGTACTGCTGACGAGGCAATTTTGCTTAAGAAACTTCCTTCAAAATCTCTGAGCTCTATTTACTTTTTTTTTAAGTCAGCAGGATGAGTCTATTTTGATTTTTGAAAACTTTCACGGTTCTTTTACACAAGGGATAGCCCAAGGATTCAGGTGTCTTCCATTATTCTATTTCAGCATCTTCCTACCGAGTTCTGTCTTGGCTTGTGTGCAGAGTTAGATAACTTTAGGAGCCAGGGTGGGAAATGGTCCATTTAACTTCTTTCTTTAAGCCATCCTCCAGTCCCAAACCCATTTGGATGGAAAGTAAGACTTTGTGTATGCCTGGAAAGAGAATGTAGAACTACTACAAGTTCTTAATATGGGTCTCATAGTTTTCCAGGTCTGTCAGTATGACTGAAAAAAAAAATGACATACCTTAACCCGAAATTTAATATTTTTCCAATTAAATGTAGATGTGGTCTTAGTGTGTGTCTTAGTCAGGGTTTCTATTCATGCACAAACATCATGACCAAGAAGCAAGTTGGGGAGGAAAGAGTTTATTCAGCTTACACTTCCACATTGCCATTCATCATCAAAGGAAGTGAGGACTGGAACTTAAGCAGGTCAGGAAGCAGGAGCTGATGCAGAGGTCACCAAGGGATGTTACTTACCGGCTTGGTTCCCCTGCCTTGCTCAGCTTGCTTTCTTATAGAACCCAGGACCAGCAGCCCAGGGATGGCACCACCCACAATGGGCTTGGCCCTCCCCACTTGATCATTCATTGAGAAAATGCCTTACAGCTATATCTCATGGAGGCATTTCCTCAACTGAGGCTCCTTTCTCTGTGATAACTCCAGCTTGTGTCAAGTTGACACACATAACCAGCCAGTCTACTACGGTATTCTAACCCTCATAATATAGGGTTCGTCTGAATTCAGCTCAGCAGAGGTGAGCAGTTTCATATGTAATATCAGTGTATCTCCTAGGAGATGACATAGCATTTCCTTTCTGTATTCATGTTTTCTCCAGAGTTTTAGGAGGTCACTCAATGGATACACAGGTACCACCTACAAGTACAAACTGGCTAATGACGACAAGGCAACACTTAAACATGGTTCAGCATGGGTTCACATGTAAATAGACCAGCCTCCAGTTCTTTACTGCAGCAATTCTGAAGAACACTCTAAAACTTTTTCAAAGTTTTGCAAGTAGATTCCACTGCCATTTGTTCTTAGTGAAGACCAATACAATGATAGAATAGTTACTTACTTTTCTCTCTGCCATCTCATTCCCCCCAGTTACTCGTTTTTGAGATAATCTCCCAAGTAAACTACCTGTGTCAAGGCATCATGTCAGTCTCTGCTTACTTGAAAACCAGTTTAAGAATTGATATGAAAACAGGTTCTAGCAAAACATATCTCAGTATGGGGCTTTCGAACTAAATTACCATGTAGTCATACAGCAACTGTTGCATGTTTGAGGATGAGGAGACAAACGCTACATGTGCTGTGACATTACAATGACTGGGAGTAGCTACAGTATATTGTATGTGGTAAAAGTACAAAACAAAACATCAGCATCCTTCTAGTACTGGGATGGTCTCAACCTGTGGGTCGTGACCCCTTTAGAGGTTCAAATGACCTTTTCACAGGGGTTGCATATCAGATATCCAGCATATCAGATATTTACATTACAATTTATAATAGTAGAAAATTTTCAATTATTAAGTAGCAATAAAATAATTTTATGGACATGAGGAACTATATTAAAGGGTCACAGCATTAGGAAGGTTAAGAACCACTGGTATTGTAGCAAATGTCTTTTAAAGAAATTAATTATGTACACTGGGCTTGGTGGCTCATGTTCACAGTCCCTTAGGCAGAACAGTCTCTGGTTTGTTTGTTTGTTTGTTTGTTTGTTTGTTTGTTTTAGCAAGCATGAACTACATACTTAAGTTGCAGGCCAGCCTGGTCTATAGAGTAAGACCCTGTCTCAAAACTATACCAGAATAAGAGATAAGTAGATAAAACGGAGAACTTGGAATTGCGAGCTACTTTTAAACTCTGTGTTGTGAAAATAATCTCCATCTTCTTCTAGAGAAGCAGCTTTCTATCGTCTGAAGACCCTGTGGTAGCTCAGCTTAAAGGAGACGTTCATCACACGTGCCTAAATTCTTCACTTCCTTCACTGTCTGTACGCCTGTCCAAAAAGACTGCTGTCTAGTCCATACAGAGAAGAATAATTCTTGGAGTAAACCATAAAATTTGTAAGATGGGGCCAATATATACTAACAAGAGATAGACATGATCATGAAACATCCTATGACCCTAGAAGGGTTAATGAATACGACTATGCTTCCTCAGATCTTAATGCCCTAGAGCACTTCCTCCATGTTGCTACAGTGGCTCCATTATGCTTGGATGTGACATTGTGCTGTACTACAGGAAGTAGAAATGGCAGACTGTTCGGTAAATTGATGGAAGGAACAGAAGGGTTAGATAAATGGGCACTTCAGGTGGATTAATTATTTGAGACTGTAGAACTTTCTACCTGACTCTGTTCCGTGAAAGATAAAACACTTCCTTCTCCAAGGACAAAGCTATATACTAGCAAGAGATCCCACTGCTACTAAGAAATTTGGTCCAGGCTACCAGGAGTATAATTCTCTTAACTTTGTGGGATCCTTGAGGATTTTATTAAGACCCATATGACTTTGTATATGCTATACCTACTGTCTTAGTTAAGGTTTTATTGCTGTGAAGAGACACCATCCCAATGCAACTCTTATAAAGGCAAACATTTAATTGTGGTTAACTTACAGTTTCAGAGATTTAGTCCATTATCATCATGGCATGAAGCATGGAAGCATGCTGGGAAACATGGTGCTAGAAGATCCAAGAGTTTCTACATCTTGATCTGAAGGCAGCCAAGAGAAGACTGTCTTCATGTAGGCATCTAGAATGGAGAGGACTCTCCTCTACACTGGGCAAAACTTTAGTACTAGGAGACTGAAAAGCCTGCCTGCACAGTGAGACACATCCTCTAAAAAGGCCTCACCTCCTAATAGTGCTATTTTCCATGTGCCAAGAATATTCAAACCACCACACCTACAAATCTCAAATCTATCTGTCCTTTCCTCCTTTTAAAAATTTATTTTAATTCACAAATTAATGTTGTATAATTATAGTATACAACATGGTATTTTGACCTACGTATACTTTCTGGAATGGCTAAGTCAAACTCTTTGTGTTGTGTGTGACTTCATGTACTTTTCTATTTCTTGTTGAACTGAGGTGAAGAAATACTTTCTCCTGAACTTAAGTAACATTTTGACAACTTTTCAGAAACTTCTCTGTTTGATTACTGCACCACCTTAAGTCGTTCTGAGAAGTTCACACTCTTGGATTTATATTTTCCTCAGTTATTTGACTTCAGTTTTGCTTAGAATCTATTTTTATTTTCTCCCTAGAATACATTTTTTAAATAATTTTTATTAGTATTTTATTTCTTTACATTTTAGATGTTATCCCTTTTCCCCATTCCCCCACAGAAACCCCCTATCCTATCCCCCCTCCTCCCTTTTGCATTTTAATTACATGCAAGTATTAAGGTCAGTTCTAGGTTGAGGGACTAGCAATACAATAGATGCAAATAGTCAAGGAACAAACAAGACAATAAACACAAATAGTCAAAGAACAAGCATGACTATAAACAAAGTCCCATGATCACTGTTTCTAAGGGCTTATCAGGATGACCTAAATATCTGAGCCTACTTCCCTGTACAGATCCAGTCTTCTAAATGAAGATTGTTATTTTCAGTATTGGATTGATTTCTAGACCAGTCCATGATTGAGTCTAAATAACTGATCATATTTAAGAAGTATACAAGAGTTATTATAACCTCTTTTTTTTTTATTCTCTGTACCACAAGGTCTAAAAACTTAAGGCAAGGCAGCTTGTCCCATCTATGATAAAAGAAAGCAAAGGTGGGTCAGGAACCTATGTCCAATATAGCTTCCCAGTCACCATCGTCAGGGCATTCAGCAAGCTCACAGGTCAGCATTATTCTTTGTTCTGGCATCAGCATGTTTCACCCATCACTGTGGCAGCCACCATGCTCCTTCAGCATCCTGCAGAAAAAACACAAACATGCCTTCTTCCCCATATTAGATACCTGATCAGGATCCTTCCATATGCCAGTAAGTGGATCCTTTCTTTTCACCTAGACATAAATATGCCTAGTTGTAGGGTGCCATAGACACTCAGCAGAAAGTTCCTTGACATCCAAATTTTTAAAAATTTAAAACAAAAAGAATGTGATTTAAATAAATTTATGGTGTACAGGAATATACCTCCTCCTTTTTTATTTTATGAAGATATTGTTTTAAATTTCCATGGGCCCTTTCCACAATACCTTGTCCTTGAGGATTATAAGAATTCCAGTAATATGGGTAATATTAAATTGTTGACAAAAAGTCTTAAATGCTCAACTGCAATAGCCAGTTCCATTATCTACTATCCTGGACGTGTTATAGCTCATGGGAGTCCAGCTTCCTCTCGGTTTTGTGGAATTGGGTGCAGAGCTGACACTCGAGGTCTGCTCAGGGCATCGGTGCAGACTGGAAGGACCCTAGAACACATTTAAGAAGTAACTTTATTTTCAAAATAGTGACTTTAAAAAACCAGAATATTTTTGTTTGTTATTTGTCACTATAATACATATAAACAATGTATCTTGATCACATCTAGCCCACTACCGCCTCACTTCCTAGGCCCCGCCAACTCATCCTCTTCCCACTTTGATGTCAACCTTCCGTTTTTGTGTAACCCACTTAGTCTAACTAGTCCTGCCTATTGGAATGTTAACTAATTTTGAGGTCTTGTGCAGATAACCATAAACAGCTACAGTAACTTCATGAGTTCAACAGTCCTGCTGTGTCCAGAAGACAGAATTTCACGCTTCAACTTCTTCCTCTTGATGAACACTCAATAGTCCCTTATTCTCAGCACTTTGACCAGTGATGAGTCTCTGTATTAACTGTCACCCTCCGGAGAGAGAAGCTTCTCTGGCAAAGACTGAGGACACCACTGATCCATGAATAGAAATATGTCTATTTTAAGGCAATTTAACTACATGTCTACTTAGCAAGAGAACTTATAAATGGTAGTAGGTTCCCCATTAAGACAAATGGCCTCTTGAGCAATGGGCTTTTACCTGGGTTTACAGAAGCAGACATGACTTCCCCCTGTGAAATGGGCCTCAAAACATATCCAAACGTGTTTGATTGCTCCCTTAACCTCTGTATAAAATAGCAACTTTCTGGCTGGCAGTTATACTGCTTTACCTTCCTTATCTCTCTTATCTTGCATTTGACTGTACTGTCTAGTCAAATATGTTGACTATAGCTGCTCGAGAAAGCAATGTGGTAACACTGACACTAAGCCTGAAACTTTGGGAAGCTTGTCAGTTTGTTAGACAGATTTCCTGTGTTGCGTGTTACCGCCAGATGTAGTTGGATTCATCAAATATTTATCTCTACAAAAGAAGCATCTACTTTCTTCCAACTTCCACCACATTTTCCTCAGCTTGAGAGTGACTTTCCAGAGCCATCAGGTGTCTATTAAACAGTCTCTTTAAAACATCAGCCTTTGTTGACATTTCCCTGAAGATTCCACCACAGTCATTACATTTTTAGATTTTTTTTTAATCACAACTTCTCAGAAGCTCTTTAAGGTACAAGTTTCTAAAATATATTTGGTTATCTATCACTAGATAATAAACTACCCCAAAATATATAGCCATATAAAAACAACAACATATACTTTACCTAAAATCAATAGCTTAGCCAGGCTTGGTAGTGAAAGTCTTTCATTTCAACTATTCATGAGGCAGAGACAGGAGGATTGCAAGTTGAAGGCCTCCCTAAAATGCAGGGTTAGGGAGTTTAAGGCAAATAGTGAAACTCTGTGTCAAAGTGTTATTTTAAAAGGTGGAAGGGTGGGAGTTACCACTTGGTAGCAGAGCTCTGGTTTGGCATACACATAAGGCACTGGGTTTATTAGTGCCACCACAGAAAATAAAATAATAACTTGAGCAGGACTGAGTTGGGACAGGTTACAAAATCTCTTCCCCACTTTGGCTGGACAACTTTCAGGCTGGAAGTTTATCTGTCTGCTGATTATTGCTGGAGACCTGGGGTATTAGCTACAAGTGTCAGCTTAAACATTTTTTATCTTTGTCTACATGTGTCTTCACAACATTGTGGCTGATTTACAAGCATATGTTTCTCAAGAAAGACAGGCACAGGAAAACAAGCTGTACTGTCTTGGCTGGCATATTGTTGATACTGACACCGATTCATATTTCAATTCCTTCGATGCAATTAAATAACATTGGGCATGTGGAAGGAAACAGTGTTTCAAATGAACCCAAATGAAAAGCATGTTAGAAAATGTGTGGACAGTTTCACAATCTACACCCACACACAGTTTACTTAAAAACTAATTTATAATATCCCCTGACCTGACTAGAGCCTTCCTTTATTCCACCTACTTATTAATATTCTTCACTGAAAATATAAAATCTGAGATAAATATAAGACTTGTGAGGAAACCACTGGATATGCTTAATAACAGAGTGGAGATGACAGGGAAGGGTACCTTAGGGGAATTACCAAAAGATCTCATATTTGTCTAGTTGGAGCTCCATAAGAAAAGACAAGAATACTATAATACCATCTAAGGAAAGGATGTCTAAAAATATCCAGTGTTAGTGAACACCATACATTTATAGACAAAAGAGATCAAATAGTCCCCAACACCACCATAAACACAAAAGTGCCTGTGCCAATATATATAGTCAAAGTTTTAAAACTGAAATGCATAAGGAAAAAAACTGTAAACATTTATGAGAGAGAACATGGATTTAAAAGGGAAGGAAGGGGACATTTCTATTGGCTGTGGGTGTTAAGTCAGAGTTAAGTCTGTTAAGTCAGAGGCCAGAGAGGATTGTCACAATGCTTTCAAGTGGACGCTTGTTTTTTTGAAAACACTAAGGAATCAGGAATGGTGATGGCACACGCCTTTAATCCCAGCAGAGTCAGAGATCATGCACATGTTTGAGTGTAAGACCAGCCTGGTATACATAGTGAGTTCCAGGCCAGCCAAGAAACCCTGTCTTGAAAACAAAAACAAACAAAAAAAAATAATGATGATGATGAGATAGACACTCTGAAATAAAAGAAACTAAGAAAATGTATTAGCAAAATATTGCTCAAAATATTTGTTGAGGGTAAGTTTTTTTTTATTTACACTTTTAATTTTTTACTTTTTGAGATTACAGTATAACTACATTCTTCCTTCCCCTTCCACCCTTCACACACTGCTATATACTCCTCAGAAGCAATGTGTTTAGATCAAAAGAAAATCCAAATATCAGGAACAAAAGGAAAACTAAACAAAAACAGTAGAAATAAGAGTAAACATGGCTTAAGTGCTTTAGCGTGCATTTGATGAAACCTAGAGATGATGTTGCAGGTAGGGACATGGGTCTAAATAGGGCAATCTGAGTTCACTTCCTGGAGCCCACATGATTTAAGAATAGAACTGAATTCTCCAGATCTCTCTCTCTCTCTCTCTCTCTCTCTCTCTCTCTGTCTCTCTCTCTTACTCTCTCTCTCTCTCTCTCTCTCTCACACACACACACACACACACACACAAGCACACTCATGCTCACTCACAAAATAAATGAATAATGGTGATGTATTCACTAATTCCAGCACTTTAGAGACTGGGGCCAACAAATTAAGAGTTCAAACCCAACCTGAGCTGTAAAGTAAGCTTATTGCCATCCTGTCTCATACAAGGCCCTATCTTAGAAACCAAACCAAACCATTAGCATATTGTATATAGCAATAGATGAACAATGGCCAAGGACCATCTTGAGAAATGAATGTATCTGTTGTGGTATCTAAACTCAGACACTACATGGTACAGTAGATGTAGGAAAAGAATATGTAATTAGCATCATCACTTCATGATTTAAGAAATTAAAAATAAAATAAAACCAAAACCATTTTCTCATACTAGGAATAGATGAAAACTCTCTTAACATGTTATAAAAGATGGTCTTCCAAAGCAGCAAAATCCATAAACTTGTACTTATTAGTGAAAGATAATGCTTTAGATACAGCACAATGGTAAAACACTGCTTCAATCATTCCTGCTCAGCACGACAAAGACAGTAGAGTAGTAATTCAATTATCCTGATCTGGAAGAGGCAAAACTGTCCAGGTAGGAATTCCAAAGTGATCGACCAAAAACACCCAGAACTAATAGGTGCATTTTGTAATATCTTGAGAAGTATCATTAACACAACAAAATCAATCATTCCTACTTGCTCACCATGAATAGTTGGAAACTGAAACGGCTTTTTAAAAAGAAATGTAGCTCCTGTAGAGTGAAATGTTCAGACATAAATATAACAAATATCTGCTGAAAGAAGTCATCTCAGAATGTACAGAGACACTGTGTTCTTAGATTAGATGATTTGGCATAATAAAAGTGTCAATTCAAATATATTTCCAACCAAAATCCTACAGGGCTTTGTACGTACACACAGTACAAACTGATTCTAAACTTTACAGGGGGGGCTGCAAGATGGATCAGAAGGTGAAAAACACATGCCATGCAATCCTGACACAAGATTCAGTCCCAGAATCCTCAAAAAGCCGGATGCTGTGGCTCCAATCTATAATCTCAGCACTCCTACCGGGAGATGGACGGCGGAGACAGGACAATCCCTGGGAAGCTTTCGTTCAGCGAGTCTGGAATACGCAGAGCAGTAGAGTCAAATGAGACCCTACTGCAGATAAAGATGGAGAGGCATGATGTCTTCTGACTCCCACACACATGTGCCACGGTACAGGTGCACCACACTTACACACATGAACACAAGTCATAATAAAAAAAGAAAATGTAAGTGGATGGGGAAAACAAAGGAACCATGGTAGTTCAGACAATCTTTGAAAGAGCAGCAAAGCTGGAGGCGATTTAGAAATCGATAAAGCTGTAATAATCGAAGCAGCACGCTACTGATGAAGAGAGCTAAAGAGAAATCAACTGAATGAACTAGGGACGACAGGAGAAACCCACACAGACCCAACTGATTGATAATTCCTTTACAATGAGTAGATATTCGATGAAATACCTCCTCAAGAGAGCAGGGTGTTCGGTGGATATTAGCTACATAAAATGGGACAATTGGAAAATTGGAATCTATATGAAAGATGAATCTCAAGCTTTACCCCTTAAACAAACTTTAATTCAGTATGGCATCGAGATCTACATATACAACTACGAAACTTTTGAGGAGCGCGTAGGAAGTCTTTATGATGTGAAGTTAAGCAAGGAATTCTTGTAATAGTAGAGGTACAATTCCGGGTGTGGCGGGGCGGGGGGGAAGTCCACAAATTATAAATGGTATTTCATCAAACTATAAAACCTATCAATGATAATTGGGAGAGAAAGGTCAGCCATAAAATGGGAGAAAACATTTACAAGTCACGTACCTGATGTCTTGGGGAGGGGAAGCCTCAAAGAAGCTTCCAGCTCATCAATATGACAAGCAACTAGTTTTTGAATGGGCGCAACCTTTGTATAATCAATTAAGCAAATAAAGGATTTTAGAGTAAGTGCAGGGAAATATGTGCAACTTTATGGAAATTATGGTGAACTCTGGGCACTTCACCCATCCATGTAAAAAAAGTTAAAATCTAAAGACAAATATTGACACTGTTGTCGTTTTCTCTGATGTGTATTGTTGACCTCTTTGTCAAAAATCAGGTGGCTCGTCAATTCCGGTAACTTCTGTTTTTCTGTCAACACCATACTACTTTTATTACTAGGGTTCTAGAATATAGGTTGAAGTCTGGATGGTGATACCTCCAACAGTTAGTTTATTTTAAGGATTATTTTGGGTATCTTTGGGTCTTTTATATTTCTTAAAACTTAAGAATATTTTTTTAATTCCTGTGAAGACCTGCATTGTAATTTGAATCTGTGGACTGTGTTTGGCAAACTGGTCATTTTCACAATATCAATCTTACCAATCCACAAGCATCTTTGTTATCTTCTTAATTTATTTTTCAATGTCTTAAAGTTTGGGTTGTATAAGTCTTTCATTTCCCTGGCTTGATTTATTCTAAGATACTTTTAAAGGCTATTGTGAATAATATTATTTCCTTGATTTCTTTCTCGATACATAGGACGACTACTGATTCTTGTGTGCTAATTTTGTATCCTGCTAAGTTGCTGAATGTGTTTAGCAGCTGTAGTAATTTTCTGGTGGAGACTTGAGGGTCTCTTACATACAAAATAGTATCATCTGCAAATAAAGACACTTTGACTTATTCCTTTCCTATTTGTATCCCCTTGGTCTCCTTCACCTGTCTTATTACTCTAGCTAAGACTTCAAATACTATATTGAACAGGAGAGAGGAACTAGATATACCCATCCTGTTGCCAGTTTGATTGAAAATGCTTTCAGTTTTTCTCCATTTGCTTGATTTGAGCTATGGGCTTCCTGTATTTTGTCCTTTGTTATGTTGAGATATGTACCCTGTATTCCTTGATATGTAGACAGTGTAAGCATTCTAGAAAATAGTTTGACAGTGTCATATATACTAAACCTAACCTTGCCATAGGACTCAGTCCTTAATATTTACTCCAGAGAAATGAAGTGTTCATTCATCAGCTCTGACAAACACAACTTTCATGATGTAGATCTTTATGTCCCCCAAAATTCATGTGTTAAAGATTTGGTCCCCACTGGTTGTAAAACCTGGCACTGTTGGAAACTCTAAAAGGTGTCTCACTGGAGCTGTATTTCACTGTGCATGTACTTTGATGCATACATGGGAACTCTGGCCCCTTTTCTCTTTTCCTTCCAGCTTCCAGGAGGTGCTCCATATTGCTCCACCCTCAAGCATAATGTGTACCTTCATCTCAGACCCAGAGTAACAATGTCATAAACCTTTTTTTCTTTTAACCTGTTTATCTCTGGTATTTTGTCCCAGTGAAAAACACCTAACACACAACTCAACTGTCTATTCTTCTTCGAGGAACATATCAACTGTAACACAGGGCTACTGAACAGTGATCAGAAAGATTTCCCAATGAACTACAATAATGCCAATTAACCAGCTTGTGTTGTCACACTTTAAGAAAAATTCAAAGAAAAAGTAAAAAGAAACCTTAAGAAGCAAGCTAGTGGGAATTGAACTCAGGACTCTACCACTGAGTTTCTTTTTTAACCTATCTTTTATATTTATTTTAAAGCAAGAATTTGCTACATTATCCAGGCTGGCCTTGAACTTGGTATCCTGGCTCAGACCACCCAATGTTGGTATTATAGATGCCAGCTACCACGACTGTCTAGTCAAAAACAAAACAAAACAAAACAGAACAAAAAAACATAAATCCTTTTTTTTTAAATTACATTTCATTGTTATTGACAATGTTGTCTGATCAAGTCATACCACAATCTTTCACAACCTGTTCTTTCTCAGATTATGTTAAATAACAATTAGCTCGTTATTGGTTATTATTATTATTATTATTATTATTATTATTATTATTATTATTAATTTAAGGTGTTGTAAGGGAGGATTCCCACCCTTGTTTCTTTGCACACGATCCTTCTGCTTTGGGGACACTGAAGTCTTTGTACAATTTAATTTGATTTGTTACAAGAAAAATCTAATCAGATTAGTTTGGGTAATAAAAACTTTAGCATGAGTCTTACTCCCTCAAGTTCCTCGGAAACAACAGGAAACACAAGCACTTAAAATAATTGCTACAAAAAATAGCTTTATTGCTAGAGTCTAGAAAGACATGAAGGAAAAAGAAACCTTTGCTTGGATGGGAAAGCAGGCAGGGCAGAGTGTAAAACCACTGAGGAGTTCCTTAGCCAGCTGTAGCTACATGTCTGGCTTCTTTCCTTGGGACAGATCATGTATGTGACCATAAAGAAACTTGAGAAGCTTTGGGGAAAAGATATAAAAACATGAACCAATCCAGAGATCAGCAAGTATTTTTTTTGGTAAAGGATCAAATGGTAATTGTTTTGTACTTTCTATTCTATGAGTGATATAGCCCAATAATAATTTACAAAAGTAAGTTCAGGCTACCTGTGTCCCAGGACCACTGGTTACTCATTCCTATATTTGTCAAACCAATTTAACTATACATTTGAGCTGTAGATGAAAATCACAAAAGATGTATATACCTATGAAAAAAGTGACTTTTTGGTAAATCTAATAAAGATTCAATGTTTTCTGATGCCTGTGACTTCATATATCTGAGCCTTCTCTCTTTTTTTTAACAAAAGATTTATTTATTTATTTATTTATTTATTTACTTATTTATTTTATATGTACACAGACACTGTCTTCATACACACCAGAAGAAGGCATAGGATCCCATTATAGATGATTGTGAGCCACCATGTGGTTGCTGGGAATTGAACTCAGGTCCTCTGGAAGAGAAGAACAGTCAGTGCTTTTAACTGCTGAGCTATTTTTCCAGCCCTCAAACTTTTAACACACTTTTTTAAAAAAGAACTATTTGAGCTTTCATGTTAAAACTAGGCTTTCCCCTCAGTGGGCCCATGTCAGTAACCTCACCCTGACCCAGTGTATGTTTCTTCCACCATTACCCTACATATACTCCTTAGATTTCTGCTTGAGTGAACTAGCAAACTCCTTAAGCTATTTAGTAGGTAGTATGTAGGCATATATTTTACTCAATCTACTTTAATAAGGGTTCAACCTTCCCTCTAGCCCAACAGAGGTGGTGGGAAAGAAAGGTTATGAGGACACAGGGGAAGTGGACCTGTTTAGAAATAGTTCCTTGGGGCAATTCCAATCATCCTTGTTCTAAGTCCAGTCCACCAGCAAACACCAAACATGAACCAGCAGCTGCAGTCTGGTCTACTCGGCAGACACCACACATGAATCAGCAAAGGCAGTTCAATCCAGAAGAAATTTACCAATCTGCCTGAATCCGCAGAAGTGGCAAGAAAGTGCAAGAACTTCATGAGAAGTTTTTCAGTGAGTCACCTAGGAAGTCACCACAAGCGAAGCTCAGCAGTGCCATGTCAGGTGAACCAATACACGTGTGTTGTCAGTGAAGACTAGTGAGGTGGAGCAAAGTGAGCCAACGCTCAAGCTTCCACTGTCATAGTTATATTTCTTCTAAACATCACGTGTCTGCTCTAGCAGAACATCCTCTCACCTGTGGGCCCCAGCAAAACATTGTTTGACGTCACTGACTTTCCAAAGAAACCGGAAGTTTCCACTTCCATAGTCTACACTTTATACCTCTCCTCCAGGAAAAATTTTATTTTAACAGGAAGACTGATATGTAGGAGGAGCTAAGGTAGGAGGAGTACGGAAAGGAGGAGGAGAAGGAGAGGGGGAGCTAGGTGATGAGAGAGAGAGAGAGAGGCAGACATGGAGGCAGATGTTCACATGTCTCCACCAGTCAAAGATAGTTGATATATCTAGGTTGGTTATTGGGTTACATGTCTGATTGATATTGAGCATTAGCAAACTTATAAAGCCTTTGTTTAACATTAAAAAAATTGTATAAAAGCAAAAAGGAGAAGGGGTCATGGGATAGGGGTTTTCTGGGGGGGGGGGGAAATGGGGAAAGGGGATAGCATCTGAAATGTGAATAAAATATTCAATAAAAAATAAATTAAAAAAAAAAAGAAAAAATACCTCTCCTCCAGGAGCTTGCTTAAAACCTTGAGTCTGGTTATAGGTCTAGAGGCAACTATTGGTGGGTTCTGTGGGACACCAGTATTGTCTTGCCTGGTGTCTTCTTCAGAGAAGGCTATTTCTGGTTCAGTAAACAGTGAAGAATTAACTCACTCCCCCAGGCAAAGGTGAAGAAGGCCATATTGAGGGAGGTAGGAATTAAGGGTGCATCTTTTGCTAAGGGAGGAAAGACTTCTCTAGAAATCAAGTGTTCAGAATCCTCAGCCTCACTGGGACACTTGCACACACTTGCACTCTGAGTTACAGGGTCTCAGTGTTTCCTAGTTAGTGCCGTTACTCTAACTGCCAACACTATCTACCACGGGGACTGAACTTTTCATCATAATTCAGCTAATCTTAAAATCAGGATTTCTATTTGATTTTCTGTGACTTGAGCTCTATGGCTGATAGAGGGATAATTCTCTTCCAGTTAGAAACCTTTATAGGGTATATATCAATCTAGAGCTGGTCAATTTCATCATGGAGTTTATTATTTTCCCTTATCCATATATCCAGTGATGGTAAGAGCAATCAGCAGCTTCATTGTTTCAATGAATGCCTTATTCCTCACCCTAGGTGAATCAGGATAATCAAATGCATTTATTTCATAAATTGATTAAATAATTCACACCTTGGCATTTAGTGCTCTTTAGAAGAGGCTTCAGTCACCACAGGTGTCAGCAAATTAGAAAGCCTGTTCCAGATACTTTTTAAAAACATCCATTCTTATCCTTCTGTTTCTCTAGAACCACTCCTTGGACAGTCTGTATTAGTCAGGATTCTCTGGAGGAATAGAACTGACAGAATGCATCTATATTAAAAGAGGATTTATTAGAGTGGCTCACAGGCTGTGGTCCAGCCAGTCCAATAATGTCTATTGACCAATGGAGAGGCCAAGAATCCAGGAGTAGTTCAGTACAGGAGGCTGGATATCTCAGTTGGTCTTTGGTCTGTTAGAAATAAGTCTGTTAGAAATAATAAGCAAAGAGAGAGACTGCCATTCTAACTGAAATATCTGGACAAAACAAATTTTCTCTTGGTCAGGAGGGTGAGTTCAGAAAAAGCTTCCAAACAGGAAGTGCATCTAACTCAAGTGGTGGCCGTGTCTGTCGTCCATTGACTTCGGTCACTTCTTCATGGTCTTATTCAGTTGGCTAGTTGGGTGCTTCACAGTCCAAAGCCTGGCCGAAAAGCAGAGACTTCTCTTTAAATAAAAGCTTAAGAGCTTCATAACCTAAGATCATTGTTTCTGGACTAGAATGTTGCTATCCTTACTATCTGAAGTTAGAGGATGTGTGGAGGACACCCATAATTACAGCGGAGGGTTCATTATTCACACACAGTCTCTTGCTATCAGATTTCTCTGTGGGTGCCAGAGTGTACACGGATGGAGACGTGAGTCAACCATGTGCAGAAGTTTTTCTATGTGGCTGATGAGTTCCCTTTATCCATTACCAATGGACACTTTCACTTGATGTTAGCCATAAAGGCCAGAAGCAAATCTTGTGGTCTCCTTTATAAAGTAAAGAGCTTTCCAGTGAGTCTTAACTGAGCCAGGAGGATTCCCTAAGCGAATGCTCTGAGCTGGACGCTCTGATCTCTACTGAGATTATTGCTGGATAGTCCCAAACTTATTTCATCACCACATTAAAGGAATAATAGGAACTAGATATAAGACTATGGTACTGAGGTGACAATGGCTGAGGTGATGTAACGAGCATGAAGGCCATGACTAGATCACCTTCATTTGTGTCTAAATCTGGGATGTTCTCTTTCAGAGAACAGAATTCAACATTATCTACAGACACTAAAATTCAGGTGAATCAGCAGGTCGGGAATGAGCTGTACAAGTTTTTTTTTTCTTTTTTCAACTGCTGTTTCAAGAACACATAGTAATTACCACAGAATACAAAGTGTATCCTGCTTTAAAAAAATATCCTGATGCTTTAGCAGGATCGATGCTTCCATTTTATTATGAGCTGCCCACGGGCACTTCTTAGGTTGTGATTCACTTGAACAGGTTTGTCGGTTTTGATTTTTGGATTTTAATTCCCCTGGTTTAAAGAACATTTTATTCTCAAATGAGAGTGTGGGAATAAATAAATGAATAAAATATGCTTGAATTCCCCAGAATGGAGTGAGTTAGCACAAATATGGAACGACAGGCAGATTAACCAAAGACCAGAATAAGGACATGATCTGATGTCACATCGAAGCTGGAATGTGATTTCTTATGTTTAGCATTTGCTTTCTCATGACTATGATTTTGGGAGCTGTATTATCATGAGTCATCCTTCTGTTTACAAGGCTAACGTTTTGTTCTCTCCTGTCACTGTGAGGAGAGTCTGATGTTCACGTCATTCTAATTTTCTCTCCTGAAGGAGCTAGTTATGTCTGCCGCTGATACGCTTGGCAAAAAAAGGATTGTGAATTGCTCTGGGTTTCAAAACCTTAAAGGACATCTTCTAAAGAGGGTCCAAAGGCCTAAAATCCTTTAATCAAGTTTCTAATCGAACACAAGATGGCCTCATATGAAGAGCCATTTGAGAGCGGCAGCAGCAGTGTCATGTCTTCACCAAATCAAATAGGATTCTTATTTTAGCATCCTTGTGGAGAGAAGCAAACCCCTGAACAGCCTGTTCAGTAACAGAACACAGTAGCCACCTCACTCTCCCTCCCTCCCACATGGTTCCAGAGGCTATTGCATCTTAGTTAACGAACAACTAGTATTTCCTGGATTCTCTTTGGTCCTGTGATTCTTCTATCAACCTTGTTCCATGGCTACTATTGCGGTCCACAAATTACAGAGCAGAAAAGGAACCTGAAGACAAAGGCATGTTCTATCACACAGCCAGCAGGTGGCAGAGCCAAGACTCAATCAAATAGAAGGTACTCACACCGGTGATTACGACTTAGAGTCACTATGCAAACAAAACTTGAGGAATGAATGCCTTTGAAGGAATTTCTGGAGTTGGTTAATCGAGGCAGGGAGATCCACCTTAAATTCAGAAGGCACCATTCCATCATCCACAGTCCCAAGCTGTACAGTAAAAAAGAAAGCAAGTTGCACTCTGTCATTCATCTCTCTCTGCTTCCTGACTGTAGAAGAGATGTGACCGTAGTCTCAAGTTCCTGTCTTGGCTTCCTCATCACGATGGACCGTAACCTCGCTCTTCCTTTCTTAAGTTACTTTGTCAGACATTTTGTGTCAACAACGAGAAAAGTAACTAATACAGTGCCCAGGGCTCCAGGCTATGAGTGAAGATGGTCTTGCCTAGGCCTCAGACTGCACAGTCAATGACTACTTGCCCTCCATCTTGGGTGTCTCGAGTAGGATAGGCAGGACTTGATGAGAGACACAACATGTATGCAATATAGAGTCATCATGGTGGATGTGCTTACAAATGTCTTGCAGAGTATTTGTCCTGAATTCCTTCTGTCTGTGTGAAATTTATGATTCAGTAGACAAGAAGACCACTTTTGGATGTAGAATATCCTGATAGCTGGTTGGCATCCATAGTACCTTTCTATATTGTCCTTGGTATAGTTTGTCACATACCTCAGAAGTTTCATTTTTATCTTAATGTAACTAGTGGTCAGTGTGCTCTGAACCTGGATAACCCACTTTTTCAAATTTAGTCCAGCCTAAGTATAAAGCAATTTGCAGTTTAACACCCAGTTAAACTGATAGATGTCCAAACCTGTCTAGACACCGATTATCAGGGTCTTAATGTGTCCCACCCAAAGTTTATGTACTAGAAACTTAATCCTCAGATATATTTGTTAATGATATCTAGAGGTGATTAGGATTAAATAAAGTCACAAAGGAACAGTTTCTATAATGACATTAATAAGATATACTGCCTGATAGACTGATGGAAAAATTTCTTCTTTTTGTCTAGTAATATATAAATTATGCTTAGTGTTTTTCTAATTTTTATTAGCAATTATTAACTGTACAGACTAATGGGTTTCATTATGACATTTTATACATGTATCCAGCACACTTTATCATTTCCAACTCCTTGTTACCATATCCTCCCCATGACCCCAGTTTATCTTTCTCTACCTCCAAACCTTCTTCTTACTTATCCATATTATCTCTCTCATAAGCCTTTTCTCTTGAATTGTTATATGTATACATGCATGTAAATATAGAAATGCAACCTGCTGAGTCTGTTTGGTGTTGCTCACATACATATGTGTTTACATATAACCCCTCAGGATTTAGATAAGCAATCAGGAAGTTTGTCTCTGTGGAAAACTGATTCTCCCTCACTATCTCTGCACCCATTAAGTGCTTGTAGCTCTTTGTCCAGTGGTAGGTATTGTGTAACTTCTCCTGTCTATGTTGTCACGTCAGTTGGTGGTGTCCTGTTGCTGGTCTTATTCAGGTAGCCATATTGTTTGAGAGAGCGTGGGTTCAGCTTCCTTGTCATATGGAGAAGACACAATCTTGCAGCAGACATCCTGACCCTCTGGTTCTTACAGTCATTTCTGTCCCTTGTCCCACATTGTTCCCTGAGCCTTAGGTGTGGCACTAATGTTGTAAATGTATCAACTGAGCTTGGGCTTCCTACAGGCAGCTGTTCTCTACACTGAAATTTTTTATGAAATTATATCATTTCCCCCTTCCTTTTCTTTCCTCCTGTGGTAGCTTGAATGAAGATGACCCCCATAAACTCACAGAGAGTGGAGTTATTTGAAGGGATTAGGACATGTGACCTTGTTGGAGTATGTGTAGCCTAATTGAAGAAAGTATGTTAATGGGAGAAGAGCTTTGAAGATTCAGAAGCTCAAGTCAGAAACAGTGGCTCTCTCTTCCTGCTGCCTGCTGATCCAGATGTAGAACTCTCAGCTCCTTCTCCAGCACCGTGTCTGCCTGCATGCTGCCATCCTTCTCTCCATGATGAAAAAGTACTATAAGTCAGCCCCAAATAAATGTTTAACTTTATAAGAGTTGTCATGGAAATGGTGTCTCTTCACAATAGAAACCTTAACTAAGATACCTCCAAGACCTCCCATATACTCCACTTTGCTCTCTCTCAAATTCATGGCCTACTTTATAGTTAATCATTGTAACAGACACATATATATGTATTAGATAAATAGATAGATGTATATATGTAACATATACATGTAATATATGTTCATGTAACAAATATATGTATAACATATGTATATGCAACATACATGTGTATAACACATATGTTTGTAGCATTATATATACATATATGTGTACATATATATTTATATACATAAATACAATCTACTTAGTCTGTACAATAATACATGTTTTCTGCATTTTTGACCAGTTGTTGCTTTCTGTAGTCATCTCTATCTTGTACAAGAAGGTTATTTAATGAAGAGTGAGAGCTACACTTATCTGCGGGTACATGATAAAGTTTTAGAATGCAAGCAGAAGTAATGCTAGTTTAGGAAAGTGGCAGTAGCAGGCTTTCCTCTAGATCCCATGGCCTCCACAGTCATGGTCAGTGGGCTGGGTTTACAGTACCAGGCATGAATTCCCTCCTATTGAGCAGGCCTGGAGTCCAGTTAGACAGCTGCCAGTTACTGACACAGTATACATGCCACAATTCCACCTTTGGGTCTATGTTTCCACACAGGTCACTGTCTTTTAAGTACCATAGTTGGGTAGGACTGCATTGCTTGTTCCTCTTGGTAGCTTGCATAGTACTTTCCATAACTATAAGAGCAAGTCGTCTGGGAGGACTTTCCAGGTGAGTTCCAAGCCAGTTCTTCCAACTCCAGTGTCTTAATTATGTGGTGCCTGCAACAACGGGAACTTCACCTTCAAATTCTGGAGGGCATCCAAGTGCAGTGGTAATAGCCTATATTGTTTGAGGGGCTTTTTGACCCCTTTGAGCAACACCTTATAAGGTTGTTTCTCATGCTTGGATAGAGGTTTTGTTGGCTAGTTTAGGGCTTTGGGGAAGAGAATTACCGTCCTTAATTGTTAAGATCCATTTAAACTATACATATTTTACACTCATATAAAAATATATATATTGTTAATTTTACATAAACATAAAATAATTTTTATGGCTTTTTCAAATATTCTTAGGGTTATTAATCCCATCTCCTTTCCTCTGTATTGCCCATACTCCCCATCTCCAGTTAAAGTACCCCCTTTTTCATTTCCCCCTTCATATTAACTGTGTCTCATATTCCCCTCTCCAGAGCTCCTTAGCCCTCACCATGGTCCCTGTCAACTCTCCAAGTTTCTGCAATAATTTCCGGTTATATAGTCACAGCTGAATATCTGAAATTGGAGAATCACGGATAAGAGAAATCAAGCGACCTTTGTCTTTCTAGGTCACAGGGTATATTTTCTACTTCTATCCGTGTATCTGCGAGCTTCATGATTTTGCTTTTCTTTACAGCTGAATACTATTCTGTAGTGTGTAAGTACCGCATTTTCATTATCCGTATGCCCGTTCAAGGACATTTGGGTTATTTCTATTTTCTAGCTATTGTGAGGGCGGCAGTGAAGAACATGGCTGAGCAAGCATCCAGAGAGTAGAGTGCCGACTGCTTGGAGCATATGTCAAGGAGTAAGTAGCATAGCTGGGTCATATGGCATATGTATTTTTAGCTCCTTGAGAATTATCCACACTGATGTGCAGAGTGGCTGTGCCAGTTTGCCATCCCAGCAATGGAGAATGAGGCCTCCCGTTTCCTCACATCTTCTCCAGCATTTGTTGTTAGGTGTTCTCTTGATCTTAGCCATTCTGACTGGGCTAGGTTAGATCTCACAGTTGACTGAATTTGCATTACTATAATTTCTATGAATGACGAACACCTTTTGAAGTATTTATCTCTTTTTATTCTTTTCTTTGAAAAACTCTTCTTTCCAATCTATACCACATTTATTTTTTTATTGAAAATAGATTCTTCTCTCCTACAACACACCGTGACAAGTTTCCCCTCCTCCACTCCCCTTGGTTCCCGCCCACGTACCCCCCACCTCAATCTACTTCACCTCCATTTCCTCTGCATAAAAGGGTGTGTCTCTAAGAGGCAATAGCCTGACCAGTGAAACAGGAGACAATGAAACAAGGAGAAAGCTCTCATATGGAGGCTGGACGGGCAACCCAATAAGAGGAAAAGAGACTCAGGAGCACATATTCTTCAGAAAAGAAGAAGTAATTATAAGATAATAAGATATAGATGCCAAATACGCCAGATATTTAAAATTTTCTATGTCAGTTTAACTATACCTCATATAGTTACTTGAGGGTTCATATGGTTACTTGATGGTTAATTTTTTAAAAAGAAAAGCACAAAATAAATTGAAAGTACAAATATATACATAAACATTTCTGACAAAAAATGTAAATTATTGTAAAATTTCATCCTTTTAGGTTTTCCAGTGATCAGCCCAACTTGGGATCTATCTCATGGGGGAGGGGGGGGAGTCAGGCACCAAGGCCTGACACTATTTCTGATGCTGTGATATGTTTACAGACAGGAAGGGGTCTAGCATAGCTGTCACCTAAAGAGGTCCTACCAGCAGCTAACTGAGACAGATACAGATATGTACACCCAACCATTGGACTGAAGTTGGGGACTCCTATGGAGGAATTAGGAGAAGTATTGAAGGAGCTGACAGGGAGGACGACCCAATAGGAAGACCAGCAGTCTCAAATAAGATCCCAGAGATCCTTCTGGAGATCACAGAAACTGGACCAACAACCCCAACTGCACATACATAGCAGAGGACTGCCTGGTCTGGCTGTACTGGGAGAAGATGCACCAATCCTAGTCCTTGAGAGACTTGAGGCCCCAGGGAAGGGGGATACTTTGGGGGGGCACCATCTCAGAGGCAAAGGGGTAGGAGGAATGGAGTGAGGAACTGTGGGGGGACTAGGAGGGGAGCAACAGCTGAAATGTAAGTAAACAAAATAGTTAAATAAAAATTCATTCTTTTAGATATCGCATTCTTCATTGCCTTCTTATTATGAAATAAAAAGGAAAAATAAAAAAACTATTTTAAGTATAATGAAACACACACAATCTTTTACATCTTTTAATTTCTTTTTTACTTTATTGTAAGGAATAGCAAAGCAGACATTGCAACAGCATAAAAGCTTAAAAGTCTAACATACTGAGAGCTGGCAAAACAAAACTTACTGACATGATTCAAGGGAAGGTAGGAAATCTAGAAGATTCTCAGAGCCACCCAACAGGAAGTAGAAGAAGCCATGGGTGTTCTGTTCACTGTTGTGGTTGCCCCACCCCCACCCCCGGGCCACACCGCAAAGCTCTGGTTAGATGCATTCAGTGCATTTATGTGAGGTTACTGAAGGAGTTAGGCTTGGGTGAAAAAACTAGAAACATTTTCATTCAAGAGGAGTTGATTAAACAAAGTCCCCACCAACATTGCTGACACAAGACAGTCCTGTTTGCTCTCAAGTGGATCCCTAGCTAAGTTGATATGGCCTAATGAAACATAGATATCACCTATGAATGCATGTGCCAATATCCTAAATAAAATGTTATAAGACTATTTGAGAAGTCTAATAAAGATCTGTGAAAGCAAGTGTGTTTCATATCAGGAATAAAGAAAAATCCAATATAGAGACATTTATTAAAGTAGGAAAATCATGTGATTAAATCAAGAGATGAAGAAAGAACGCCAGATAAAATTCCACCATGTTCCAGATAGAAATCTCTTAGCAAATAAGAACTGAAAAACATTTCCATGCTGTGTTTTTTTTTTTTAAGAGTAATTATTATAAAGCATAGTAAATGTAATTTTAAACACTGGAATTCATAGTCTCTTACAGTTGATACAAAAGAAAGACGGTCTCTGCATCTTAAATGATCATCTCTTCTCTTAAATTGAAAACCCTTGAGAGCTGAGACAAGATCATACTGGTATTATACCACCACATTTATTACCATTTTTAGAGTATTTTATACACCGTATTCTCATAATCTTTTAGTGAAAGTAACGCCTAAATTATTCCAAAGACCAATTGACTGAAATTAATCAGTAAAAACAGTTATTTCTGTTTGAGTTCACAAATAAGAAACACCCATAATTTCTGTTCCAAATAAAATGGTTCCTTCCATAATTTCAATCGTTGTGTAACACATGGACTCTGTCATTCATTTAGCCTTGTGTTTAAAAATGGAAATGAAATAATAAAGAAAGAAATGGAAGGACGGAGAAGAAGGGAGAGGGGAGGGGAGGGATGAAAGGAGAGAGAGGGCAAGGGGAAATATGCTTGTCTGCTTTTCCTCAGAAGGCTCCTGCAGTCCTACAGACATGGGCTTTTCCTGACCAGAAATTCTCATTCATGGTGGAAGGCTGCTTCAGTCTGATTTCTGTATTCTCTTACCACTTTGTACACACACGAAGATGTACCTCGCAGTCAGCGCTAAGAGCAGACTGGTCCAGATGTGTTGATCAGATCCTCTGGGTGAAGCTTGCCCCCGCCATCACCCAGTACCTTATTAGGATTTTCCTCAGTCTTGTCTGTGTGTCCTTGGGAACCACTTCATCCGGCTTCATGCATCCGGAGATGGAGAGCTCGCTGAACCCATTAATGACAAACATGCCTTGCTCAGTTTCTAGGGACCTGAGGTTTGCACAGGAGCCATTCTTAGTCATCCCTGCCTCCTTAGAAGGAGCTTCTCATTATTTTGCTCTCTATTAGAATCCAGGCTCCCTTTCTCTTGTATTTCATCTCATCTGTCTCTAAACAGCATTAATTCCCCCAGGGACGCTCAGTACCACTTGGGCAAATTTACTCGAGAATTATATGAATCATTTGAAGGGTGCATTCAAAGCAAAGGAAGAAACCCTCACGAGATTCCCTGTTCTGCAAATCTAAATGAGAGGTCACTTGCGATAACAAAAACCCCTCTGGTACTGGCTGTGGTGGCGAGTACCTTTAGTCCCAGCACCTGGGACTAAAGACAGATCACTGAGTTCAAGGGCAGCCTGGTCTATAGAGAACAACCAGGGCTACACAGAGAAACTCTGTCTCAAAAACCAAAATCAACCCCCCCCCACACACACACACACACAAAACCCAAAACAAAACAAACAAAACCAAAAAACCAACCCTTCTTTTTTTGTACCTCAGGGATTAAAAGTATCGTTTTTAATTTTACATTTGATGGGTAAATGGTTAAATGGATAAATGGTTAAAATAGCATAGTTTGGCATTCTGTCTCTGTCTCTGTTTGTATCTCAGTCTCTGTCTCTCTGTCTCTCTTCGAAAACTACATGCCCGTTGTTCAGTTTTACTTATTTATGAAGTGCCTGTGTGTTTGCGTGCACACACGGTGGAGGTCAGAGGACAATGTCGGGGGAGTTGGAATGATCCCGGTTGTTTTGAGCAGAGCAGTCTCCAGTCTTTGTTTTACCGTGTTTCGTATTTCTGACTTACAAGCTTCCGGGTAATGGTCCGGACTCCAGCTCACAGTAGGAGTGCTGTGATTATGGGTTTCTACCGTAGTGGAATACTATGACATAGGGTCTGGAAGACAAACTTGGAGAACGGATCTCAAGTCGTCATTGCATGGTTAACACTTTTACCAACAGGGGCGATTTCCCACCCTTCCGTGGTGCATGTTGTTGAAGTATGGAGGCTCAAACTGATCAAAAAGCCGCTCTTGTAAATGGCAAGTGATCGCTTTGCACATTCACAATTTCATAATTTCTAAAGCTTGTTTCTTCTCTCTTTCTTCATTTCTTTCTTTTTCCTCCTTTTTTCCCCTCTCCTTTCTTCACTTCCTTTTTTTCTTCACGTGTTTCTCTGCCTGTACCTGCCTTTAGGAAACTTTAGAATTCAGTTACTGTTAAAAACAACAACAAAACCCAATTATTTACTAGTATAGTATATATTCTAAAATAATGACTCCAGACGAACAGTCAAAAATATCAAAAAGAGAGAAAACTGATCTATGGCTTATGTGGAGGGATGTGAACTAGTTTTAGGTTTTAGTATATTTTCCTCGGCAAAAAAAAATAGTAACAAAATTATATTTTTAACTGAAAAACTGATTAATCACTTAGATTCCAGATCAGAAGGAATTTTGAGGGAATTTTGGGATAAAGTCAAGAGACTTAAAATATACCTGGCAAATACATGAGATTTGGATAACTTAGAAATACTTAAATTTAGATTAAAAAGAGTTCTCTGTCATCTCTCTGGCTTTAAAAACATGTAAAGACCATGCTGGACCAGCTTTGATTATGATAGTATAAGCTAAGTGTATGTGTTGTTGTTTGCTGTGGTTTTGGTAGTTACTCTGGTTTGTTTTGTTTTGTTTTTTTCCCAAGTTGACAGTAGCTAGGGCCATAGGGAAGAGAGATCCTCAAGTGAGGAAGTGCCTCCTTCAGATTGGCCTGCAGGCAAATCAGTGGGCATTTTCTTGATTAAGGATTGGTGTGGAAGGGAAGAGTCTAGTGTGAGTGGTGTGTCCCCTGGACAGGTAGTCCTCAGTTGCATAAAACATCAAGCTGATTGAGCCATGGAAGAAAAGCCAGTAAGCAGCTTCCCTCCATGGCGTCTGATTCACAGTTCCTGCCTGCAGGGTCCTGCTTGAGTTCCCACCCTACTTCCTTCAGTGATAGAAGGTAATCTCTAGCACAGGATATACCCTTTTCTCTACAAGTTGCTTCTGGTCCCTGTGTTATCACAGCAACAGAAAAGCAAAGTAGGACAATGAGTCCTACTTTTAGGACAATGAGTGTAATTTCTAGTGATTTCTAACTTTCAAATGTCCTTCACTAGTTACTTACCTGGGTCTTCAAGGGTATGCATTTTTTCCAGGAATTAACATTATAAAATGGATATGTAAAACCAGGCATGGTGGTACCACTCAGACAGTAGGGACAGGCAGATCTCTGTGAGTTCAAGGCAAGCCTTGTGTATGAAGTGATTCCAGGACAGCCAGAGCTCTGTTACACAGAAAAACTCTGCCTCAAAACAAACAAACAAACAAAAAGATATGCATAGATAATTTTAGTGAATAAAACTTGACAATTATTTCAAGTTTTCAGGCGTTTTCCTTTTATTTAAGACAGATTCTTTGGTCAATCAATATATCCTGACTATAGTTTCCCACTCTCTGCTCCTCCCAGTTCCTCTTCACCTCCCCACCCCTCTGGATCTACTCCCTTTCCTACTCCAAACAGGTTTCTAAAAGATAAAACTCAAATATGACAACATAAAATATAATAAGATGAAGCAAAAACTAGCATATCAAAGTTGAACACAGCAATCCAACGGAAGGAAGAGTTCCAAGAACAGGCACAAGTGTCAGAGACCCACTCATCACACCCAGGCGTCCAATACAAATACTAAATAGCTATAATGTATGTGCAGAAGACCTGATGCAGACCTATGTGCTTCCTGTGCTTCCTGCTTCAGTCTCTGAGCTCATATGAAACTTGCTTAATTGATGCAGAGGACCTTGTTCTGCTTGTGTTCTTTATCTCCTGGGACTCTTAAAATCTCTGAGGGATTCTCTGAGCTCTGAAGGGAGGAGTTTGATGCAGGCCCTCCCCCAACTCTCTTTGCAGAGAGTCTGTCTTACTAATTTTTTTTATAGAACCAACTCTTTGTTTCTTTGACTCTTTGCTTATATCTTATTGATTTCAGCTCACAGTTTGATTATTTCTTGCCATCTACCCCTCTTGGGTGTGCTGATAATTCGCTAATATGAGACCTTTCCAACTTTTTAATGTGGGCACCTAGTGCTATGAACTTTCCTCTTTGCCTCCACTTTCATTGTATCCCATAAGTTTGTGTATGTTATGCACTCACTTTCACTGAATTCTAGGAAATCTTTCATTTCTCTTGTATCTCTGTTTTGACCCATTTTTTATCCAGTAGAGAGTTGTTCCCAATTTCTATAAGTTTGCAACCTTTCTGCAGTTTCTGGTTTTGTTCATATTTAGCTTTAATCCATGGTGGTCTGATAAGATGTAGGAAGTTATTTCCATTTTCTTGTATCTGTTGAAACTTTGTCTCTGACTGTGTGGTGAATTTGGAGAAAGTTCCCTGAGTTGCAAAGAAGACAGTATACTCTTGTATGTTTCAGTGAAATGTTCTAAAAATATCTGTTAAGTCCATACGGTTTATAATGTCTGTTAGCTCTAATTTCTCTGTGTAGCTTTTGTCTAGATGACCTGTCTACTGGTAAGAGTGGAGTACTGAAGACTTCTACTATCAGTGTGTGAAGATCAACATGTGATTTAAGGTGTAGTGGTGTTTCTTGTACAATCTTGCATGGCCTTGTGTTTGGGGCATAGATGTTAAGAACTGAAATATCATATTCATTATTGACTGCAGCTACTTTGTTGTTGTTGTTTGTGGTGGTGGTGGTGGTGGTAGTGGTGTTTGTGACTCTGTGTGTGTGTGTGTGTCTGTGTGTATCTGTGTGTGTGTGTGTGTGTGTGTGTGTGTATGAGTGCAAGTGCCTTTGTTTTCCTTCTTTTGATTTGGCTGGTATGAGATTTTTTTTTTTAATTTCTTTGTTTTTATGGTGTATGTTTTTATGGTGTAGAAGGAAAACTCCTTAGGTTGGAGTTTTCTGTGGGGCTACATTTAAATATTGTTTAAATTTGATTTTATCATGGAATATCTTATTTTCTCAATTTATGGTGATTTAAACCTGCATGGTAATCTGGGCTGGAATCTGTAGTCTCTTAGAGTCTACAGGACATCTTTCCAGACCCTTTTGGTCTTTAGAATTTCCATTGGGAAGTCAGTTGTAATTCTAATAGGTCTGCCTGTATATGCTAGTTGGCCTTTTTACCTTACAATTTTTAATATTGTTTATTTGTTCTATATGTTGAATGTTTTGATTACTATGTGGCAAGGGAACTTTCTTTTTTAGTTCAATCTATTCAGTGTTCTGTATGCATTTTGTTCCTTTATAGGCATCTTCTTTTTTAGGTTAGGAAAAAGTGTCTTTTATGTTTTAGTTGAAAATGATTTCTGGGACTTTGAGCTCAGATTTTCTCCTTCTTCTATTTCTATTATTTTTGGGTTTAATTTTTTCATAGTGCCAATGATTTCCTGAATATTGTGGGTCAGGAGATATATATATATATATATATATATATATATATATATATATATATGTATGTATATATATATGTATATATATAAACATTTTTGATCAGTGTACCCACTTTTTCTATTGTATCTGCAATGCCTGAGATTTTCTCTTCCATCTTTTGTATTCTGTTGCTGAAGCTGTAACTCCTGTTCAAATTCCTAAATTTTTAATTTCCAGAATTTCCCTTCTTTGTGCTCTCTACTGTTTCCATTTTCAGATCCTGAACACTTTTATTCGTTTCCTTCAACTGTTTTTGTTTTCTTGGGTCTCTTTGAGAGATTGATTTATTTCCTCCAGCTTTTTGTTTGTGTTTTCCTGGCTTTCTTTAAGGAATTTATTCATTTCCTCACACTGTCTGTTTTTGTTTTCCTGGATTTCTTGAAGGGATTAATTCATTTCCTCTTCAAGGACCTCCATTATCTTCATATAGTTGGTTTTAAGGTCTTTATCTTATGCTTCATCTGTGTTGGGCTATTCAGGGCCTGCAACGTTAGGATAGCTGGGCTCAAGTAGAGACATTATTGTGGATTTGCATTGGCCTCTGTCCGTCTCAGTTTGGAATAATTATAGGTCTAGGTGCTGATTTCTGGATTTGTCTTTGTTCGATGGTTGTTTTGTTCCTTGAATTTGGTTTATTCCCTGGATTTTGGAGCATGTGATGGTTGTTTTCCTGGCCTATTTAGCTGATACTCTCACAGGGAATGCCTTCTGGTGTAGGAGGCTAGGATCCTAGGATGAGTTGGTGGAAGGAAGGTTGGAGGAAAAGTCTTTGTTATCCCCTTGGGACTGGAGTCACAGAGGAAAGGGAGACCACAGCAGATTTGCTGCTGTAGAGCTGGGGAAAAACTGTGTATTGAATCTCAGGAGCAGTAGGAGAGGTGTGGACCTGCCTTCTGCCTACTTGTTGCCATGAAAGGAGGGGAACTTGGGATAACAGGGGATGCCTGCTGGGGTTGGGAAGAGTCTGGGAAAAGTGAGGAGGCTAGAAGGGGGAAGATCTGTGGTTTCTATGGCAGTATGGGAGTAGGAGGAGGAGTTACCAGAAGCATTCTGGTAGACATGGCCTATAGTTTAGAAGGGGGTACCTGCTAGAGTTGAGGCCTGGGAAAAAGCAACAAATGAGGACAGGGAGGTTAGAAAGGAAAGATCTATGGGACCCACAGGAAATGAGAGGGTGGAGACTGTCATGGGATTCTGCTGCAGAACTGGGATGAAACTCAGGGATTAGATCTGAGGGAACAGAAGAACACTTGACAATTTTTTTTTAAATTTTAATATTATGAACCTCATTATAAAACAATATTTTGATTTAGCCCTAACCCAAAAGCTATTTCCTATTGATAATCACCCTAAAAGGAAAAGAGCTGGGGTTTTGTTTTTGTTTTTTTTCCCAACAGAACCACCCTTAAGGACAGACCTCACCACCCAACAGTAGTACATGGCTAACATGAAACAAACTCAGTGGCAATTTTGGAGAGTCCTACTCTCATAATGCTTTGTCTGGGCATTATTTTCTTCTTCCCTTCCCTTCTCTTCCTTTCCCTTTTCTCTTTCTTTCCTTCTTTCTTTCTTTCTTTCTTTCTTTCTTTCTTTCTTTCTTTTTTTCTTACAGGTCTTTTGCATACATATTATGGTTTCCTGTATTATATTTTTCTGCAATTTCTGTGTGTGCAAATGGGTATCTCTGTGTCTATATGTGTTTCTTCTGCCTTTTCTTTGACTTCTTTTCTTCTTTTTGTTTGTTTCTTTTGTGCCATTCTGGTTTGTCTTTATTTCATCTTTTTTTAGTTGTCTATTTGTATTCTAATGTGTGTGTGTGTGTGTGTGTGTGAGAGAGAGAGAGAGAGAGAGAGAGAGAGAGAGAGAGAGAGAGATGGGGGGACTTAAATTATTTTTTTGCTGTGAAATGAGTCAATTCAAGCCAGATGAAAATATATATAGCCAGGATTTTTGGCAAGCCTCTCTTGGGTGGGTCCTAAGAAACAAGGCCAGGAAAGTCACCTTGGGAGGGAAACAGAGGGGAGAAAGAAGAAAAAAAAGAAAACCAGCATAGACAACGAAGAAGGCAGGGAGCACAGCTCCTTAGCTAGAAAGTTCAGAGCTGAGGGCAGGGTATGCCCTGTAGCAGGTAGAGACTGAAGGATGCTGGGAGAACCTGGAGACCAGTTCTGCTTTGATATATAAAATATGCACCTCAACTATTTGACCCATGGTCTGACTCCCAACAGTGTAGATTTGAGTTGGTGGGAAATCAGAGAGGATCTGGAAGGAGTTGAGGGAGAGTCAACTATATCATATTATACGAAAAAAATTTATTTACAATAAAGAACAAATTTAGTATTATGAGTCTTTCTAACTATAAGACTTAATATCTGATTTAAAGTTTTCCAAATCCTTAGAACTTAAAATAACACTAAATTGTGTTATTTAATAAACTGCAAATAGCAAGAAACATTGTGTGTAATTTCATTTGCCATAGATCTTATAGTATAAATAATAGCTACCAATTAAATAAATGTGTCGTTTTCAATAATATTAAACATTCTTCCATTTTAAAATACATTTAAATACAATAACAGTCTCAAAAATATTACCCATAGTAATCCTGATGGTCTATCTTCTAGTTTCCTCTTTTGTCTGAAAAAACAATACTTAACTGTGTTAATGGATTTAGTTAATAAAACTTGTATGTGAGACAATCAATATGCCTTATAATATATAAGTACATGCTATGTATGTAAAGTGGATTGGTTTTAAATAATTTTGTATCTTCATTTATCATTTATCTTTATGTTTTGTTCCTTTATTTTTTAACATACAGAATTTTATTCAGACTCTATCACAAGTATGGTATAAGGCCTGGAAAGATCAGGGGCCTGGAGAGATCAGGGAGTGAGGGATGCTGGGGCAGGGAACTGGAGCTAGTGGGGCTGGAAGCAAGAGGGAGAAGGGAAAAGGGAAAAACAAACAAGTAGGGTATAGAACAAGCTAACCCCTCCCCATATTCTTCTTATTACCAAAGATGTTCAAACTATTCATCACACCTAAGCCTTACAACTACTGATCCTGGTTTCTACAGTCAGATCTTTTCCAGAATGTCATTTACGCTGAGCTTTGTGACTGACTTCTTAAACTTAATCTACCATATTTTACATCCAGCCATGCTGTCACATGTATTAAATATTCAACTTTCTATTGCTGAAAATATTTCACAATTGTTCTCCATTGATACAACTGAGGAACACTGAGTTGATTCTAGCTCATAAAATATTTTAAAATGCTTTCTTTTTTATGGGGAACAAATGCATTGAACCTCTCTAAAAATTTGGAAGGAACTGGTATCTTGACATCTGCATCTTCTAATCATAAACATATTTTACTTCTGTTTGTTCCCATAACCATTAACATCTTTCACGAATATTTTAAGATTTTCAGCAGACAGAATTTGAAAGTATTTTATTAGTCTTATACCTAAGCAAATTTTCAATTTATTGAAAAAAATTCTCACAAATTTAAAAAAAAAAATGTTCCCATTATTACTCAATAGGATATTAGTTATTGGTTCTCTTAAAAGTAGATTCTCTAGATTTCATGTGGTGGTGCTGACCTTTAATGCAAGCACTCAGCAGGCAGAGGCAGCCAGTTCTATGTAGCAAGCTCCAGGCTAGCCAAGACTATATAATGAAACCCTATCTCAGAAAATAAATAACAAAAAAATGGTTCTTAGGGATTTATCACTGTACCTGTGAATATGAACAATTCTATTTCTTCCTTCTGATTTTAAGCCCACTCTTCTGATTATATTTCACAAAGTGGAACATGTATTAGAGAGCTGAGCAGGAACACTGAGAATGGCTAGCGTTACCCTACCCCTGCTTTTTACAGGCTAAAAATTTAGCCTTTGCTTTGTATATGATGCTCATTCAGAGAACCTTTACAAGATGTGTTAGAGTCCCTTTTCCTCGAACTACTTGAAAACTTCTTTAAATGATATCTCTGAATCTATCAACAATGGCCATTTTCTTTTAGCTAGGTGAATATGTTAGTTGACTTTTGAATGCAGAACCAGCCCTGCATTCCCAAGAGGAACTCTACTTGAGAGACTTTTAGGATCATGCTAGGCTCACTTTGATATAGTTTTATTGAGGGTTTTGAATCTGTGCTTGAGGAAATCTGCAGTTTTCCTAAACAGACTGTCTCCATCTGCTTTAGATATTGATAAACTCTGCATACTTAATGAATTGGAAAATTGTCTTGTACCTATTTGATCAAAGATATCATATAAAATTGGTTTTTATTTCTTCAAATAAAACCTGTTTGGCATTTGCCAATCATCTGAGAGTTTTCTTTTTCATAGTAGTTCAAAGTATGAATTTAAATTTTATACAAATATGAGACCCTTTGGGTCCTCTGTTTCTCATTGTTTTCATCTTTCAAGAAATCAGTCTACTTTATCTTAATTATGAAATGCATGTGCAGAGTCATCATTTGTACATTCTTAGTGCCTACAGAGCCCACAGGGATAACTCTGTTGCAGTTAGTAACTTTTGTCTCTTCTCTTTTGCTTTCCAATAGCATCCTGTCAACTAATTAAATTTTTCAAGAAGCTATCATTTGGATTTTATTGGCCCTATTCTTTTCATGTCTCAATTTCTTTTATTTTTGTTCTGATTTTTATCATTTCCTTCCCTCTGCTTGTTTATGGTAGTACCCAGACTACTTCTCTGGTTTATTAAAGTGAAAACTGACATTATCGATTCCAGACCTCTTTGCCTTCCAGTATTCACATTTGGTTGAGAGAAGTTGCTCTCCAAGGACACTGTTAACCAAATCACAAAAGTTTTATGTCATTGTATTTTCATTTTGTTAAAAATATTTTATTTATTTAAGACATCTTTGGAGTACATTCTTTCTGCCATGGTTATTATTCGGTCATTTATATGAATGCATATTTTCCCTCAAGCAAAAATTGGATTTTCTCTGAATTAAGTTAACACTCTGGAGGAGGATAAGACATTGCAGAAAAGGGAAATCCCTTGAGGCATGATGGGAAGTATCTTTTTTTATTGGATATTTTATTTATTTACAGTACAAATGTCATCCCCTTCCCCCATTTTCCCTCCCTAGAACCACCTATCCTATATGCCCTCTTCCTTTATACTTTTATACCATTTTGATTATATGAATGTAATAAAGTCAGTTCTAGGTTGATACAATAGATGCAAACAGTCAAGGAACAAGCAATACAATAAACACAAATAGTCAAAGAAAAAGCAAGGCATTAAACACAGTCACGTGAACACTCCCGTGATCAGTTTCTAAAGGCTTATCAGAATGACCAAAGTATCTGAGCCTACTTCCCTATCCTAGCCCAAGGTCATTTTCATGTCTGAAGCCTACTTCCTTGTTCTAGTCTAAAATTTACAATCCTGTCTGAAATTACTTCTTTGTTCTGGCCTAATATTTAGATTCCTGACTGAGAATATTTCTTTGTTGTAGCCTACGATTTAGACTCCTACCTGAAAATACTTCTTTGTTCTAGTATAATGTCAGATTCCTGCTTGAAGCCTATTTTCTTTTCCATGGCCAATGTCATATTCCTATCAAGCAGCCCCTTTCCTTGTCCTTTGCCCATGTCAGCTTCTTGCCAAGCAGCCCCAAAGGCTCTCCACATCTCCTCATTTTTTATTTCATTAACAAGACTGAGCCTGTCTTAGTTCATCCTGACAAGAATGCCTTCCTTACCCATCATGGAATATGCATTATCAAAGGCGATGGACATATGCTTAGGTTGGTAAGGCTCTGTGCAGAATCTTACCCGTCCTTGGCTTGCCAGCCTCTTAATTTAATAACTTTGTCTGGGGGTCCATTTTTAGTTTCAAGCCATGTACTTTGCCTGCCAACATGTTTATGTTAAAGATAAGCTTTAACATAATGGGCAGGATTCCGAGGACAAGAAGGGCTAGCCTGATCAAGTTACATATGCCATTCTTGAGGTTTGTCCGAAATGGAAATACTGAGCTCAGGCCATGGATAATTTTATCCAGATTAGCTGCAGCATCAAAGGTCAACAGAACAGCATACTTTAAATTCATAATCTCATTATGCAAAGTTAACACACCCAGAGAGGTGTAAGGATTATGTCAAATATCCTACAGGAGTCTTTAATTTTTTTCTAATTATAATGACAATCATTGTGCACTTCAAAAGTAACACTACTCCAATAATATTTGTCATGACACTTTGGATGGCTCCTAACTCTTGAACCCTGAACCTCCTTCAGATAATTTGAATGGGTTATAGAGCATCATTCATTGTTGAGATACCTATATCACTCCTTTTGTTGACTCAATACATTAATAACATTTTTAGATGGTTAACAAAAATAGTTGTCTTAACTCCTTGTGTCAATGCTATTGCAGAAGCAGTGGTGCTAGCAATTAATGGAATTAAAGCTGTTATACCAGCAATAATTAGGCCCGCTACTCTGTTGCTTCTGCTTAAAGTCTAACTCACTTCTTCCAGCACTTTCAAGCTTTTTTCAAAGAATCGAGGTTTTCTAATACTCAGGACAGTGAGACAAAAGCTGGTTGGTAGACCCCCGTAACAGACATGCCAGGTTTCAACACACTAACATAATTGAAAATTGTACAGTCAGTGCAACTTACAATAAATACTGTAGAAGAGACAACACCAATTTTAGCCTGACAATTAAAAGAGCCTTAAAACATGCAATAACCCTTGTTTGAAATCCAGATCCTATCCCAACTTTATCTTTTGCTATCCTAACATCATAGTGAGCTACAGCTAACTTCCAAATATGTTCCTGACAATGTCCAGATCCAGTCTTCCAAAAGTAGACTGTTATTTTCCATATTGGATTGATTTCTAGACCAGTGCGTGATTGAGTCCTAATAGCTGGCCACCTTTAAGAAGAATACAAGAGACATAGTTTCTCTTTTCAATTCTCTATCCAACAAGGTCTAAAAACTTGAGGCAAGGTAGCTTGTTCCATCTGGGATATAGTCAAGCAAAGGTGGGTCAGGAACATATGTGCAATACAGCTCCCCAGTCACCCTTGTCAGGGCACTCAGCAAGCTCACAGGTCAGCATCATTTTTTTGTCTCAGCAACAGTATGTCTCACCAATCTTTTTAAAGTTCCATAGGCCTCTCCCACAATATCTTGTCCTGGAGGATTATATAAAATCCCCGTAATAAACTGTTGACAAAAAGTCTCGATTGCTCAACTACAAATAATTTCATTATCTGGGTTTTTTTAATTGGATATTTTATTTATTTACTTTTTAATGTTATCTCCTCTCCCATTCCCCCCAAAAACTCCTTACCCCATTCCCCCTCCTCCTATTACTATGAGGGTGTGCTCCCATCATCCTCCTATACCTGCCTACCCACTCTTGAAATTCCCCAACAATAGGAAATCCAAACTTTCACGGACCAAGGCCATCCACTTCTTCTTATGCCAGGCAAGTCCACCCTCAACTACTTATACAGGTGAAGCCATGAGTCCCTCCCTTTGTGTTCTGGGGCTGAAGATTTTAGAGTAGCTACTCCAGTTTGTTTCTTAGGACCATTTGCTTGAAAAGTTTTCCAGCCTTTTACTCTAAGGTAGAGTCTGTCTTTGTCACTGGGGTGGGTTTCCTGTATGCAGCAAAATGCTGAGTCCTGTTTACATATCCAGTCCGTTAGCTTATGTCTTTTAGTTGAAGAATTGAATCCATTGATGTTAAGAGATGTTAGGGAACAGTGATTGTTGTTTCTTGTTATTTTTGTTATTAGAAGTGGAATTATCTTTGTGTGGCTATCTTCTTTTGGATTTGTTGGAAGAGGATTACTTTCTTGTTCTTTCTAGACTATAATTTCCCTCCTTGTATTGGAGCTTTCCTGCTATTACCCTTTGTAGTGCTGGGTTTGTGGAAACATATTGTGTAAATTTGGTTTTGTCATGGAATATCTTGGTTTCTCCATCTATGGTAATTGAGAATTTTGCTGGGTATAGTAGCCTGGACTGGCATTTGTGTTCTCTTAGGGTCTGTATGACATCTGTCCAGCATCTTCTCACCTTTATAGTATCTGGTTAGAAATCTGGTGTAATTCTGAAAGGTCTGCCTTTATATGTTACTTGGCCTTTTTCCCTTACTGCATTTAATATTCTTTCTTTGTTTTGTGCACTTGCTGTTTTGATTATTATGTGACGGAGGATATTTCTTTTCTGGTCTAGTCTATTTGGCATTCCATAGGCTTCTTGTATGTTTATAGGTATTGTGTTCTTTAGGTTAGAGAAGTTTTCTTCTATAATTTTGTTGAAGATATTTATTGGCCCTTTAAGTTGGGAATCTTCACTCTCATCTATACTTATTATCCTTAGGTTTGGTCTTCTCATTGTGTCCTGGATTTCCTGGATATTTTGTATTAAGAACTTTTTGCATTTTGTGTTTTCTTTGATAGTTGTGTCAATATTTTCTATGGTATCTTCTGCACCTGAGATTCTCTCTTCTTTCTCTTGTATTCTATTGGTGATGCTTGTATCTATGACTCCTGATTTCTTTCCTAGGTTTTCTATCTCCAGGGTAGTCTCCCTTTGTGATTTCTTTATTGTTTCTACTTCCATTTTTATGTCCTGGATGGTTTTGTTCAATTCCTTCACCTGTTTAGTTGTGTTCTCTTGTAATTCTTTAAGGAATTTTTGTGCTTCCTCTTTAAGGGCTTCTACCTGTTTACCTGTATTCTCAAATTCTTTGAGAGTGTTATTTATGTCCTTCTTAATGTCCTCTATCATCATCATTAGAAGTGATTTTAAATCTCAATCTTGCTTTTCTAGTGATATGGAGAATTCAGAACTTTCTAGTGTGGGAGAACTAGGTTCTAATGATGCCAAGTACCCTGGGTTGCTGATGCTCATGTTCTTGCAGTTGCCTTTCACAATCTGGATCTCCTTAGTGCTACCTGCTCTGTCTCTGACTGGAGTCTGTCCTTCCTATTATCTTGGTTGTATCAGAACTGTATGGGGTGGGTATTACTACTGGGGTAAGAGCTGGGGCCCAGGATCTGCTCAGTGCTCAGGCACAGACAGGAAGAGTCCAGTGCTCCAGGACAGAAGTGAATTCCTGGATCATAGTGGGTCCCAGTTACTCCCTGTTTGGGGCTGGTGTTGCTGTCTCCTTACCTAAAATACTGCCCAGGTTAGAGCTCCTGAGAGGCCTGCTTCCTCTGGGTTTTGTGAGATTGAGTGCAGAGCTGCCTCCTGCTATCTGCTCTGTGACCAGGCCCAGACCGCAATGGAAAGGATCTTATTAGACCCAGTTAGTGAATAATATTCAAACTGTGTGTTCCAGACTTTTAAATATCTCAATTGATGAGACATAACTCATCTCTGAATCAATGAAACACTCTCTCAGCCAGGGGCTCCAACCTAAGGAACTTCAGGTTCCAGACTCCAGGCTGCAAGCTGCGGTGTGCTCCAAGTTTTTAGTGTTTGTGGGTTGCCATCCATGCTAGAGTGGGTTTTGGTGATTTAGCTATCTTTGAGTCATTTATGCCCCAGTAATAAACCCTCACATTTATTCCTATAAGTAACCTCAATAAAACTCATTGATTCACCAAGGTGAACTTTGTAATCTTCTTACTTTGGCCTGTGTGGGCTTCCTATCTCGGCTATGTAGGTGTGTGTGTGTGTGTGTGTGTGTGTGTGTGTGTGAGTGTGTGTATGCACACAGGCATGCATGTACATGTGCATGCATGTGTGTGTATTATGTCTCCCAAGGAAATGTCTGTCACACAACAACAGCTAACAAAGTGCTTCAGATATGGAAAGCAACTTTGAATAACAGATTCTATTGAAGACTCACAAGCAGGGCTACTCTGCTTTATTCTACAGTTCCTGATTGCCTTCGCTGTTTTCTCTCCCCTTTTTTTTGATTCAAGCTTTCTTATGCTTAGACAGCATCTCCTCTTTATTCTTCAATGTAGTAACTGCAAAACAACTATCCTTAATAATTTTGGGTTTGCTTATATAGTTCTTGGCACTAATTCTAACCCTGCTTATAACTGACTCAGCAAAAGCACCCACTCAAACTGAGTTTGGGGCTTTCTCTGTTTTTCATTTTGTGCAGCCCTGCTTTGTTTGGTTCCTGTTCTTACAAACAAGCTGGTTTCCTCATTAACTGAACTCAGTCAGCAAGCGATGTACATGGCTGCCAAACTCATGACAGATGAAATAGAAACCTAATGTCTATACAGTGAAAATCTTTGGGGGAAAAAAGTGTTTCTTTTTAGATGAGAAAAAATGCAAGGCAAGCTCACCATTGCAATCAAGATTTCACAGAAAGCAAGTCCAGAAAAAAACAGGAACAGATGAGATATATTTAGATATTTCTCCCTTTGGCAGACTTGTAAGAAAGGAGGCTGAGCTAAGGTAAATCTTCATCTTTGTCCAACTTACAAATTGCTGTTAATACTCTTTAACACCTCAAATATAATCTTCATTGTTACAGGCTTCAGTGATCTGCCTTCAGTGGAAATAGATGTGAATGTCTGATAAAATCAACCTGGCATTAGGCAATGGAATTTGTGCCAGGCTAATTCTGTATGACATGACATCCTCCTCTGGGTATTCGAAGTACCAATGATTCTTAGCTGCAGTCTATAATCTTAGAATCATACAGGGATCTATGATGCCATTAACTGATGTCTGCTTTCAGGACATTTCTTAATATTCTGTAACCATTTTGACCTACAAATTTCCCTCCAGAGGAAAAGAAGAAATTTAGATTATTTGATTCATAAAGGAAAAGCTTTAAATTTCAATTTAATTTAAAAGTAACCAGTGAAGAAAAGAGTATTGGAAATTGCTCTCTTCTACATTTCATACTTTATGTGAGATTAAGAAGTCAGTAGAATTCTACAGATGATAGTGCAGAGGGAACAGATAATGGTCACTTTGCTAAAATTATGCAAATGTTCACCCACAGAGTTCATAAATTTAGGCAAGTGGTAGTTAACCAAGAGGCCTTTTGCACAGGAGTGCAGACTGAATTGGGGAAAGAATGTTACAGCATCTATTGGGGCTATAATATCACTATAATTATCAGAGAGGTAAATACAAAAGTCATAAAAGAGTCTAGCATGGTTCATGTCCAGCTGGTTATGTTGTCTTTTCAAATTAGACATCAGTTCTCCTCACTTAATTTTCTCACCCTTGACTCCAGCTCATATCAGATTCTTTCTTGTAGTGATCATCTGTGCCACGGTACTCAGATACGGGCTCTCCAGGACCAACCGTCTGCAGAACAGTTGTTCGATCACTTCATCCAGCCATGATCATTGTCCCAGTCCTCTGATAAACATGCATTGTTGTGATTACCTTAAAACACAAACATGTAGAAGAATTTTCTGTGAATGATACTCTGACCACTGTCTTGCTGGTTTCATAGGCAGCGGGCTTGGTTCTCTAGGAGACCACAGCTTTGTGTTCTGGACCAATCTTATATTCTCAGATCCCCAGTCAAAACCTCTACTTACATGGTTCCCTCCATCTCCTCTTTATTAAAGTAAGCATTCTTTGTTCCAAACCGTTTCTGAGTTTGGGTTTTGTGTCTTCCACTTCTACTCTCTAGTATCAAAATGGGAGAGTAGGGCAGAAAGTGGTCATATTACTAAGTCATTCTTCTTTTGCATTGACAAAACTATTGTCTATACTCAGTGAAGTGAAAGTTAAACTCCAAAGATTTTATAGTGAGATGAATTAGAACATCCTAAAGCCCTTCCATTTTGTAGGACTTGTTCACATCCTTATGGCCCGTGTCTAAATTAAACACGTCCAATGCATGATATGACATCACTGTACACTTCTCTTAATTAGTGATCTATCACAGTGAGAAGACATCATGACCAAGGCACCTTATTTATAAAAAGGCACTTAATTTGGGACTTGCTTACAGTTTCAGAGGGGGAGACCATGATCATCATGGCAGAGAATGTAATGGCAGACAGGCATGGTACAGGAACAGCTAAGTATTTCAATTTGAGTCACAAGATGGAAGCAGAAAGAGAGCTGAGCCTGATATACGTTTTTGAAAACTCAAAGCCAACTTCAAGGTGACACACCTCCTCCAACAAAGCCATGCCTCCTGATCCTTCCTAAAGAGTCCACCAGCTGAGAACCAAACATTCAAGTGTGTGAGCCTAGAGGAAGACATTCTCATTCAAACCACACATGACACTTTTGTATTCTTAGTATAACATGAAGAGATCTAATTTTCATTTGCTTATTTGTACTTATATGAGACTGTTCAGTGCTCAGCATCTTATTCATCTATTCTAGGGATGAGGAAGTAAGGGAAAGGTAGAGATCTGCTTGTGATAAGGACTTCTGGGAAACCCAGGTTGATGTTAAGTCAAAGATCTTCCACTGCGATTATGTGCTACCTCCAGCAATGTATGTCACCTTTAAGAAAAAGGATGGTTGTTTCCTTGCTTTGAGTGTATCAGAGTTTATATACACTTCAACTAAGGCAAATAATTTTCACTATACAGTAACTGTCACATGGACTGCCCAATGCATACTATCGCCATCTTTCTTTATAATACATAGCAAAAAATTTTACTGTAAATTACTTGGGCCATTAGTCAGTGTCAATCTTTCCCCACAAGAATATAGCCTTTGCAATGTCAGGAGCCATGTTTTCATACAGAAGAAGCTTATGACAATCGTTGGTGCTATTTACCTCATGATGTGCACTCAACAGGACCTATGAAGACCCCAGTAAAGATCAGTATGTGAATAAAGAAAGCTGCACAAACACAAAGGGAGCCAGACATCAGTAGGCAAAGCCTCCTAAATCATGCTTGTCTCAAAAGTTTCACCAAAATGTAATACTGCAAGAAAAACAAGTGAAATGCAGTGAATTTTCATAATGCCACATAGTTTGCACTACATTTTCTCCTACTCTTGTGGTATTAAAAAGCCCTCTGCCGCAATTTATAAAATGGTAGTATTACTAGGTAATAGTTTTCCGTGTTTGTGATTTTTAAATTGACATTATTTGAGAAACTTAAGTCGGCTCCTCAATCTCAGTCATCCAACTTCATTCCACTTTAATAGTACCCCTGCTTCATAAAGCCTGAGAGTCTGAGTTTACTGATCTAAGGCATGTCAAAGTATAATTTTCTAAGTAATAAAATGTGAATCTAGGACAAATATACAGTGTACAGGTGTCAGAATGTTTTGAGCTCATTAATGAGAAAATGAGTCAAAATATTAAACCTTTTCAAAGGATATAAAAATTAAAGAGGGAAAAAAAAGAAAACTGAAATGAGATTGTAATTTAGATACAGGACAATAAAGTCTTAATCACTGGGGGTTACCTTTTTCCAAAGGAGAAAAATCATTGACTCTTTCACCAGAAAAGAAATAATTTAAACTATATCAACCTTCCCTAAGTTGGCATATAACTTTAGAATTCTGACCCTCATCAATCGTAGATTGCTTCCTTTTAGTGTGACAGAGGACTTGCATCCAGTCATTAAGATGGTCTCCATCCAGGGCTAGAGAGATGACTCGTGGCCAAGAGCTTTGGCTGCTGTTCCAGAGGACTTGGGTTTAATTCCTAAGACCCACATGGCAGTTCACAGCCATCTACAACTCTAGTTACGAGTGATCCAACACCTTCATATAGACATACATGCAGACAAAACACCAATGCACATGAAATTAAAAATAAATAAAAAATAAATAATTAAAAAAGAGACTCTGCCTCAACAAAACAAAATAAAATATGGTTTTCATCAGAATAAAAAGACAACTCAAAAAACTTTTTGATTTATTTTTCAGTTTTTGGTAATTAAAAAAATTTCTCTAATATCCAGATTTAAAACTGTACATATTTGTGTGCAATTATATATATATATATACATTATATAATTATATATATATATACATCTATATACATATACATATGTGTGTGTGTGTGTGTATGTGTGTGTGTGTGTGTGTGTGTGTATATATATATATATATATATATATATATATATAGAGAGAGAGAGAGAGAGAGAGAGAGAGAGAGAGAGATTGAAACTAGGAGTAAAAGAAACAGTTATTATGACCTGAAACTATTAATATGACTTTAGTAATTTCTCAGCCGTGCCATAATGCAATGTTGCAATCAAGTGGCCTGGAGGACAGAGATTGCTGTTTTCCAGTTCAGGAGGCTGCACATTCAAGATCAAGGTGCTGGCAGGGCAATGATTTCCTAAAGATGCCAGAGGAGGTTCTGTTCCAGTCTCTCTCCTAGCTCTTGGTGGTTGCTTGGCTTATGGGAGCATAACTTGTGTGAGTGTTCACATGGCACCCTCCTGTGTGAGTGTTCACATGGCACCCTCCTGTGTGAGTGTTCCCACTGCACACTCCTTGTGCAGTCCTGTACACTCAACAGGACCTACAAAGACCCAAGTGAAGATCAGTGTGTGAACAAAGAAAGCTGCACTAATACAAAGGGAGCCAGACATTGGTAGGCAATGCCTCCTAAATCATGCTTGTCTCAAAAGTTTTCGCCAAAATGTAATACTGCAAGAAAAATAAGTGAAATGCAGTGAATTTTCATAATGCCACATAGTTTTCATAATGCACACTCCTGTGAGAGTGTTCACATTGCACACTCCTCGTGGGACTGCTCACACAGCACCCTCCCTGTGTGAGTGTTCATGTCCTAATTTTCAACCACATTATATTAGGATCCGCCTTAGCCCGGAATGACTTCAACTTGACTACACCTCAAGGGCCTTATTTCCAAGGGAGGCCAATTAGAGATAACAGGGTTTAGAACTCCAACGTATGAACTGGGGAGGGAGTAAAATTAAATCTGTAATATGGAAGTTTTACTGAGACTTTTCTTCACTTTCTAAATTTTCAGGAAGAATAATGCCAACAGCCATTTCCAAAACCATTAGGAATGGTTCTAGAGCCCTTTCTTCGTTTCTTGAGACAGCAATAGCAAATAACCCTGACCTGGGGGGCTTAAACAACAAAAGTTCATTTTCATACTCTACAGAGCTAGAGGCAAAAATCAAGAACTTGGTAGGTCACATTCCAGACGAAGGCTCCAGGAAAGAGCTGTATTTTTTCATCTCACTTGTGGCTAAGGGAAGTCCTTAGCATCTCCTGGCTGTCTTCTGCCTCTCTCTCTACATCTAATTATTTGTAACTCCTCGGTTGTGCCCCAAGGTCTTAGGTAACCCTACCTGCCTTCCAGCTCTCTAAGGATGACCTTGAACTTCTATTCCTCCTCTTTCTAACTGAGTGCTAGAATCACAGAGGTGTAGCCCTCCCTATATCTGCTTTATATGTTGCTGGAGAGCAAGCCCAGGGCCTCATGCATACTAGGCTCTATTGATTGAGCTACAAACCAAACCATCTTTGTTTTTCACAGTTTGGGTTATTATTATTTTTTTAATTTTAATTGTCCTAGTGCTTACTGTAAATGCCCTGACTTATCTGAATCAAATTAAGATTAACGCACACTTGAAAATTAATAAATGGTTACTATAAAATATAATACATCCACTGTCTCCTTCTCATTCTGTGGCATTGTTTTATGTGTGTGTGCCTGTTTCATACCTAAAAATACAAAGTTGTAATCAAGTTTTATGTCTACTAAAGCAGCTAAGAAAAGAGCGAAGTGAAAAAATCTTCATAAAATTGGCTGCAGTCACTATATTATTTGCCATTGCTAGTCTTTCACTTATTGCCCTGAGTTTATGTCAGCCTCTCACATCCTTCATCCTCAGCTGGAGCTTTGTTGTCACTCAATTCTTCGTGTTGTCACTAATAATTGCATTGCATTTCTATGCTCATCTAACTGTTATGTATAGCTATTCTTGATCATATTTAAAGAGGTTAAGAAAAGAATTATAGTTGGAGGTCTTCTGTTTGCTCTCTCTGGCACACAACAGACACGTCTAGTACACCTCGTCTGCTGCACTCTTCAGTGTGCCAAGCTCCACTTAACTGCTAAGCATCAGAAGCTTGATTAGTGTGGAGTAGAGTCTTAGGCTTCTCTGCTCTCAGGGTAGTTCAGTTCCACTGGGGAGAAATTTGAAGCTCTGTGTTCTTGGGAATTACTTCTCCCAGTAAGGAGAAAAGATGAAAAAGCCCCGAGCCTGTTGTGGCTGGAGAGCAGAGGAGCGGTCTTGGGCACTTTCAGTTGCCCTTCCCTGCCATGGGATCTTCTTCCCTGGTCTTGAGTTGAGACAAGAGAAACCAGATCTTCAGTGTTTTTAGCTGCCACTCCTGGATAGGGCCTCCTGCTAATCAATTGACATTGGGTGGAGAGAGGCACTCCGACCCCTCAGCCACACTCACAAGGAATTTAGATTCTGCAACTCATTTGTGGAGTCAGAGAAATTCTGGAGCTTTTGTCTCTCCCTGTGAGATGTTACAGCCACTGATAGGATTTTAGGAAAGGGGGGCCATTCTGGTTATACCTAGCCACATGGAATTCCAAGTCAGGAATCTATTACCACAGCAGCCCTGCTGTGCCTGTTTAGTTTTAAGTAAATATTCCCAAACTGATGCTTCCTCCTTGGCTGAAGTGGTTCTTAGCCTTCCTAATTCTGCGACCCTTTAATACTGTTCCTCATGTCATGCCAACCTCAACCATGCAATTATTTTCATTGCTACTTCATACCTGTAATTTTGATACTGTTATTAATCATCATGTAAAATACATGGTATGCAGGATATCTGATATGTGATCCCAGAGGGGTCACAACCCACAGATTGAGAAGCACTGCTTTGCATTGACATAAGTTCTATTCTCTTGCAATTGTTAAGTTTAAAAAGAAATACATTTCACTAGTTACTCTTGCTTGATAGGAGAGCAAGTCCACAAAATTCCTTGCTACCGTTCCTAATATCACTGCATTCTAATAGGTTTGGTCATGTTCTTTTAACTGCAAACATGAACTGAGACACTATAGCTGTCAAAACTGGGAAAAGTAAATACACTGCCAGTGTTGTTTTTATGGAATTTTGTGATTAGAAATATTTGAAAAGTGGATCAGATGATACTTCAGACATATTTTTCTCTCACACCCTATGAGATACTGCCAGTGTTTGTTAAGAGATGATTAGAAGAACATATTTGAGAATATTTGCTGTGTTTGTCATGTGTAAAACGTTTAAAAATCTACACTTAAAAAGTCCAACGTAGATACTTATTGAAGGGAGTAGTCAAAAACGAGAGCTGGGTGCAAACCATAGGTGCTTTTTGCATCAATTCAACTACAAACATTGACGTAGGGATAACATCTCTGTTAAAGGAACAGCTATGTCTGTTCACTAAAACTGTATCAACTTAGGTTAAGGTAAAAAGAAGTCTCCTGCTCACACCATTCAATGATCCATTTTGTGCATTAGAAGTGGTTTTAATTTCAAAATAAATAAGTAAATAAATCAAGGAGTGATCTCTTGTGGATGCATACTCTGATATAAAATTAGAGTATTCTGGGATGTTTCCTGTATGTGGTTCATGTATTAATATTCGCTGTGATGTTCCCTGACAGTGATTGTCAGTTTACAAGACATGACATCTGTAAATGTGCCTTAATTACTTACTCATTTCAATCATTTAGCCAACAAATGCTTACTGAGTAAATACTGAGCTCTGAATTCCACAGATAGCCAAGGTCCCGTGTCCCTCACAGCTTTCTAAGCATTGCCTTAACCAGAGAAGTATAGGAGCATGCTATGTGTCATACTGGATACAGTCGTACACTGTCCCAGCGACCCCATCAGGAACAAAAGCAATCATTTTCATGAGCTCCTGGAAGTGTTGAACGCTGCTGCTGCTGCTGAATTTCATAGCTGCATCTCTCTCCTGATATTGTATGCGGTCAAAGGAACCTTCCTTGTCTAAGGTTATGATACCTCCCCTAGGACATCTGGTAACCAATTACTGGTTAAAGTGAAGCATGAAGACCTGTGTGCTTGCATCAATTTCTGCGTGACTCTGAAGAGCTAGTACAACTTCAAAAGACCCCCAAGGAGTCTGCGAGCCTTCGGTACAATTTCATTGCTGTGCGATTTTTGTCGCTGTCCACTTCTGCTCCTCCAATAGTCCACACACAGTCTCCATTTCATACGGTCCCTAGGAAATTCAGTGTAAGAAAAATAATGTCTGGGTACCAGAAATGATGCTAGAAGGTAGTCTCTGAATGAAAATTTTGAACTGAATCGCTTCCTGCTCAATGGTGGAAAAACTCATTATAACTGTCGTAGACCTTCAGAGAAGCTTGAACTGCCAACCTCACAACTCTGATACAACAGAACAAGGCTCAGATGAAGAAATGGTACCCTGGGACTGTAAGTTGGGTATATACACTTGAGACTCTTGGAACCCAAATATGGTTGAATCTGGTGGGCAGAAGAAGAGCCCCACTCCTTTCTGCTCAGCACAGGTCTTGTGTGTGGTTGGTGCTGTGATTACTTCTCATAAGACCTCATCTTGCCCTCTCGGAAGCTACCTCCACCCACCTTCTATTCACCAGCCTTTGATTTAAGGTGACATATTATCATAAACCATCTGAGGAATTTGGGGGTCTGCTAAGAAAAGGATGGGAACTACACCCAAAGAGAACAGGCCACTGAACCAGTAGGAGCTACAAGAGGATTTATAAGACCAGAACACAGGGTTACTATACTAAGAAATACAAAAGGTAAGCTGGGAAGATTAGTCACTGGTTAATAGCATGTTATTACACTTGCAAAACACCTTGAATTCAGTTCCCAGGACCCTTGTCAGGCGGCTCACAACCTCCTGTTAACTACAGCTCCAGCATATGTCACTGTTATAGACTCAAGTGCCTTGACTCATGTGTGCGGAGCACATACAAACTTGTCTTAGAATTACTATTGCTGTCATGAAACATCATGATTAAAAACAACTTGGCAGGAGAGGAGTTATTTCACTCCCAGTTTCATATGCCAGTTCATCATCAAAAGCTGTGAGGACAGGAACCCAAGCAGGGCAGGAAGCTGGAGACGGAGCGGATGCAGAATCCCTGGAGCGGTGTTGCTTACTAGCTTGCTCCCCATGGCTTGCTTAGTCTACTTTCTTATAGAACCAAGGATCACCAGCCTAGGGGTGGCCCCACCCACAATGGGCTGGGCTTTCTCCCATGAATCACTAATTAAAAAAGTGCCCTACAGACAGATCTTATGGAGACATTTTCTCAGTTGAGGTTCCCTTCTTTCTGATGGCTTTAGCTTGTGTCAAGTTAACATAAAGCAAGCCAGAACAAAACATACACAAATACATAACTTTAAAAATAGGGAAATTTTAAAAAGAAATACAGTATATGAAGAAGAAAGAGCTTGATATATCAGTATACTCCTATAATACATAACTGAACATTCTGACAAGAGTCATAATATCTGATAGGCTTCTGAAGGCTAGAAGATAGCTGAGTTTGTTTGTTTGCTTGCTTGCGAATTTATTTATTTACTTATTTATTTAAGATAGAATTTCTCTGTGTAGCCCTGATTCTCCTGGAACTCAGTCTGTAGACCAGGCTGGTAACTCCAAGAGCTACCTGCCTCTGCCTCTCTCTGCCTCTCTCTGCCTCTCTCTGCCTCTCTCTGCC
>JANHMN010000011.1:34215647-34294487 GCA_030674055.1 Rhabdomys pumilio | reverse complement strand
CTCTCTCTCTCTCTCTCTCTCTCTCTCTCTCTCTCTCTCTCTCTCTCTCTCTCTCTTTTTCTCTCTCTTTCTCTTTTTCTCTGCCTACTGCTGCTGCCTGTGACACCCTTCCCCGCCCCTCTGCCTGCTGCCACTGCCTGTGAATCGGGATGTAGCTCTCAGCTCCTTGCCCAGCACTATGTCTGCCTGCATGCTGCCATACTCCCCGCCATGATGATAATGAACTCATCTCTGAAACTATAAACCAACTCAAACTAAAATTTTTCTTTTATAAGAGTTGCCTTGGTCATGGTGCCTCTTCACACAAATAGAACACTGATGAAGAAAGGTATCAAATTTCCACTCATTTTTGTGTATTTTCCCCCTCAATGTATATATACTCATCACTTCTAGAAGTCAAAGGTGAGGATGTATATTAATATTATAAATTGTCTGCTCAACTCATTGTTAATTGAACTTATCATGATTAAGAGGTTTAAATATTTTAGATGTAAAAAAAGACATCATCACAAAAAAAATGAGTGAACCAGCAGTGATCGTGATAAGAACTCATTAGTAACAGGATTACCTATGCACATTTAAAACGTAGTTTTAATGACAATAAAAAGATACTGTACAAATATGGTGGAAGCTGTTGAAAATGCTGTGTCTGAAAGAGAACACATTTCATTATGCTTTCAAATGCTGATGTCCTTTGACACGTAAAGAGGACATTATGGAAAACAACACATTTTTTTAGGCCTTTCTTAGATGGCCACACAGCATTCTAGTAGCTAAAATACTGTGTGATAATGTAAATAATGTAAAGGCTGCTTGACAGTATAAAACAATGAAGCGCATGTGACACAACTGGCAAATGATGGGGAAGACAGTGATTGAGGACAAAGGGAACAAAATGATTAATAAATTGAGACTGTCACAGCAGGGTTAATTTTAGAATTTCAGGCACGAACAGAACGTAAAGAAGCAATTGTTATTCAGAGGAAAACAAATTTCTCCATAGACTGCTGAATATTGTTTGGTGGGGGAAAACAATCTTTCTCATTTCTCTCACTTAATCTGAATAAAATGGTCTGGGAAAACCTTAAAACAGTGTCTTAATTAAACCACACACCTGATGTAATACTCTAAAATGTTATTGTTGATACATTAAGATAATTAATATCCGATCTCAAGAAGTGAGGCTAAGCTAAGCATGGAAGTTGCCAGACAGAGCCCAGTTGGAAAAACAGGAAGATTCCACTAACATGGCCAAGTTTTGCCACATACACTTTCCACTGTGTTCAGAGAGAGATTGAGTCACTAGTGGCATCCATGAAGGCTTGGGAAAAAAAGAGCAATTAAATGCCAATTCTGGTAACCACCAAATTCTCACAGTGGTCTTAGATCATATAGGGGAAAAGAGAATACGATATATGTCATCAGCACAAGCTAAAAATAATCAGAAACTTGAAGCTGGAGAGAATACTGGACAGTATGAGTTCATCACCTCTAGAAGTCAAACACACACACTACTCTTGCAGAGGACCCCGGATGTGTTCCGAGCACCCACATTAGGCAGCTCAAACCATTTGTAATTCTAATTCTAGTGGCTCTGACACCCTCATTTGGCCTCTAGTGCACCAGTTTTCATGTAGTATACGCAGGCACACACACATACATTTTTAAAACTCAGAAATTTTCATCATGTGTTATTTTTTAAGTTCTTTTCTGCACAGGAACCCTTATATATCTAATACATTCAACACCTTTACAGAAAAATTGTGTGTATCTTGTTCAACCATGGCCTTATCCTAGACCTAACACTTCTCCTTGGATGATATCAAATTATGCTATAGAACAAAGAGTAGAATACTGAAAAAGAGTCAAGTTGGAGGATACCGTGCTTTGAAAAAGTATAGACTCCATAGACTCATGTCTTGGAATCCTTGACCCATAGGGCAAGGCACTATTAGAAGTGAAGCCTTTGGATAGGTGTGGTCTTGTTGGAAAAAGTGTGTCACTGTTGGGGCAGGCTTTGAGGTCTCCTATGCACAAGCTGTGCCCGGTGTGTCATACAGTCCCCTTCTGCTGCCTTCAGATCAAGATATGGAAATCTCAGTTCCTCCAGCACCATGTCTGCCTGGATGCTGCTGGGCCTAGCACCATGATGATAATGGACTCAACCGCTGAAACTCTAAGCCAGCCCAATTAAATATTTTCCTTTCTATGAGTTGTCATGGTCACAGTATCTCTTCACACCAATGAAACCCTAGCTAAGACAAAGGACTCAAAAACTTTATTCCAAAGTCTTAATGAACTGGTATAAAGAAATACCACAGAGTACAAAAAGACAAAACCAATGAAACATCTTTAAGGCATTTTTTTTTTTTTACAAAGATATAAAGATGCTTCCGATGACAAAGGACATTCTTTTCAATAGACTGTACTGGGAAAACTGACTAACTATCATCACAGACACAAACACTTAATTCAGAATGTTAATTAAGTCAGCTATCTAACTCATGTATAAATAATTAAAAGTGAATTAGTACTAGGAGGTTTAAAACTATAAATATTCAATAAAAATATTATAGGACAAATTTCTGACTAGAACTAGGCAAAGTGATCTTAGATATTTGTCATAATTAAAAGTAAAAAAAGGTGAGATGCTAGAGAGCTGGCTCAGCAGTTACAATCACTGACTGCTCTTCCAAAGGTCCTGAGTTCAATTCCCAGCAAATACATGGTGACTCACAACCATCTGTAATGAGATCTGATGCTCTCTTCTGGTGTGTCTGAAAACAGTGACAGTGCACTCATAAAAATAAAATAATTAAATCTTTTTTTAAAAAGTTAAAAATAAATAACTGGCAACTTGAAAGTCACTAAAATTAGGAAGCCATTATGTGTTCAGCTGCATCAAGAAAGTGTAGAGAGACTCAATAGAGTGGGAAGTAGAACTGTGTGTAACCTATCTGATAGGTGCTGACACTCAGAATATATGGAGATATAAGTTAGTAGCAGAGCATTTGCTATAGGATTCAGGAGGCTTGAGTCCAATCCCTGACATTTAAACAAACAAACAAATAAACAAAATCTATAGTAATAGTAAGACACAACTAACTATAAAAACAAACAAAAACCTTTTAATAAAGACATTTCTCTAAGTATTGTTCAATATCTATGAACACATGAAATACTCAACATTCTTATTCATTAGAAGAATGTAAACTAAAAGCAACTAAGATATTCTACACCCACTAGACTACCTATAAACCAACAGAATGACTCAGCCTGATGAATAGCCTTGTAATCTCAGCTACTCTGAAGGCTGGATCACAACAGCAGAAACTGACCTGGGCCCTCCCTAAAGGAATATGAGTATTTGTTCAGGTGGCAGAAGAAAGAAGTTCTAGAGCTACTGATGACTGTTGAAGTGTACGTTACTTTCTCTTACTATAACAAAACACTTGAGATAATTTATAAAATGAGAAGTGTAGGAAAAAAAAATAAAAACTCGGCCAGGGAACCACAGGGTATCTCATGCCACGCTGTGTATAGTTGGCTGAGAAAGCCCTGGGTTCCTCCAGCTGGAAGTTAGGCCGGGCTGCTCACCACAGTTCCTCACAAAATTGTCCTCTGACCTCCACATATACTCCCTGACATACATAGACACATACACTAATACAAACAGGTACAGCATACAAACAATAGATAATTTATATTTAATTTTTAAAACCAACTCTTGAAGTCCTTGCCAATACCTAGATCCTGGGCCAGTGAGGTTCTGAATTTATAACAAACTCACAAGATGTAAAGACACAGAAGATCAGATGGCTCAGCAAACATGATATCAGGAAGGGACATTTTCCTTCAGCCCATCATAGTGTGAGACAATGTCTGGGCAATTTGCTGACATTGACATGCATATGAACCATGAAAGTGTAAGGAATGAAAGTGTGACAGTTGTGCCATTCACATCACTGCACAAGGAAATTCTATCACCCAGTCACTATTAATTACCTGTTTCATTTGCCACTGTTTCAATCTTCAATTCAACCATTGGAGCCATTTTATATTGCAATTAAGAAAGACTACCCATTGTTTCCAATTACATATATAATTGAAATCTATATGAACAAACACAATGTATTCATTTATTAATAACGCTTGTAATCCAGTAGTTTAAAATGTATAAATAAAAGACAGGTTGCTCACATAAAACAGAACCCCAGGGAAGAAAAATGTATGACTATATATAAAATCAGTTCATCACAAGCCTGTTATGATGATGGGTAAAAAAATACAGAAAATATTCTTCAAGTACCCAGGTAAATGAATCTAAAAAGAAAACACACAGCCAGCTCTGCATAAAGAGTGCAGGTGAATATTGCCACACTTAGACATCACTGTTAAATATTGTCAATGATGCATTGCCTTTGTCCTTGCCCGCACTTTTACAGTCTGAAACTCCATATTGGTATCATCCATTAAAATGCAACATTTTCTCCCAAGCATGACTACTCAATCGCTAGGAATGTGATCACATTGTGGATAATTGCTGGATTGTTGCTTTTAAAATAACATCTGTGTGTATGTAATTTGGGCAGAAATATGTCAGCTCCATTGCCAGAAACTGATGTTATTACAACACTCTTCAGAGGTATAACAGCTTTCAGAAGAAACTCATATAGCATTTTATTTTTATCACAGGCAAAACCTAAGAGTGTGCACATGATTTTAAGACAAAGTTACGCTTCCCAGGGCCATCTAATTTTTCAGCATACTGTTCTTGTCATTACACCTACACCCGTGGGAAGCCTTGAAGCCATGGCTTCCCTTTTCTCTAATAAAAAGGCTAATACTTGCCTCCTGGCTGCAGCTGTGTGCGCTAACCTTACCATGAATTTTCTGCTTTAAACTCCTGTTTATGAAAGTGATCATACAGAGGGAAACTTTGAAAAGAATATCAAGGTTGCAAATTTCTATAGAAAACCTTTTGGTACTGCCATAACATAGCTGAGTACTCGATGGTCACACCAGGAGCTTTCTGGGAAAGTATTGGGATGATGGTTTGAGCTGTTTAGATGGTTCTGCTGTTTAGAGAGTGTAGCCATTCACAGGACTCGCCCATCTAGACTTGGCCTACTCCAGGGAACACTTCACATGCCACAAAGAGCACAATGGAAAAGTTATCCAAAGGCATTTTCTGTCCATTGACACCTCCAGCAACTAACCAAGCAAATAAAAAAACACTCGGGCATGATGATATCCATCTATCTCCCAGGTAAGATGTGCAGACACCATAGATGGGTGCCTCTTAGCACTTCCCCACTTTAGCAGTTCTTATTTTTTATTTTTGGCCCTTTCTCTTAGAGAAGAAATCGATGATTGTATTATCAGAGTATAAATCCATTTGTGAACAACTTCAACATCTCCACTTCCATAACTGATGGGGCAAACAGACAGAAAACAGGTAAAGATACAGTAGAACTGACCATGTCGTCAATCATGAGGGCAAACTGACATTATGAGAACATTTCCCCCAGACTGAAGAATGTGTGTTCAATTCAGCGCTACATGGACCATGAGGAATGATAAGGCCAGACGTTGGGGCACAAGGCTCAATGACAAATGACTGGTATCAGATGGCAATGTTTTCTGACAACCACAGAATTAAATTAGAAGTCAGATACAGAAAATACATACACACCACTAGGAATGTGGAAACTATAGACCAGAATTCTAAACAATTCATAAACAAAACAAAAGATGATAGCAGTAGTCATAAAATATTTGAAGTCAAGTGAAAATAAAAACATAGCATATCAAAGTTTATGGAATATGTTATTTAAAGGGGAATTTATTGTTCTGAATGATTTATATAAAAATGTATCTATAATTAAAATCCAAAATTATTGGCATATGCCTTCTATTTTAACAAAGAAATAAAGCAAATGGAATGGAAGAAACACGAGGGAAAAAACTGCATTTGAGTGAGAAGTGCTTTTTCTGGGGTCACACCCCAAACTGAAGGAATTACAGGAAGAACAAGAACACTGTGGGAAGAGAACTAGGAAGAGGATTCAAAGCTACTAGCCCACTGAAATAAAGCAGTCCTTCCCTTTTCTCCTCTTCCTCTTCTCCTCCTTCTCTTTCTCCTCCCCTCCCTTTCTCTCCTACTCTGTTCTTTACTCCCTGATGCTGTGGCCCTCTCTCCTCACATACATCACAAGGGACATGCCTCATGCTCCCAGTCCCTGAATACAGAGGAAAGATACTCTTTTTCTTCCAGATTCTGTTTATAACTCCCTACAGAAGACATGAGCTATCCTGGCCCATAACCCTTGCTGCCCTTGTTTAGGTCACTGTAACCATGGCAGTGGGTCCATTATAGCTGGTTATCTTCCCTATGGTTAGCGTTCTTCTCTCAAAGGGCAAGATGGAGATGCCAGGGTAACCAAGTGAAAGCACAGGCCTTGCTACCTCAGTGCATCACTCACCTGGCAGTTATTGGAACATTTATTAGTGAGAACACAGGATAAAACACAGACTGATCTACACGCCAACACACAGTAGAAACTAGAACAGTGTCAATTCTATATATCATCTTCACCACATGTAAACAGCATCATTGTGGAGCATGGTACTAAGTACTTACCTCACTTGATAAACTCATTATGTAGTTAAGGTTTAAAAATGATTTTTATGAAAAGCTGAGAATTTCAGACTCTCAGATAGATCAACCAAAAGGCCAGCGTGTCTCCAGCCACGTATGAAGCAGAAACCAGGGGTATTTTCAGTATCATTCATCTCAATGCACAAACAGCCTTTCTTCTTTCTGCTCATGCTTCCAAAGAGTCAAAAAAAAAATACTGTGCTTCTTAATTCACACTTCCAGTTAGGATGGAAATCTAAATTTAATATGCTCTAGCTGAGCAGTTTACAGCTAATTCCGATGTTATAATGATGGTTAGGTTTTCTGTGAAATAAACCAATTTTGCTGATCACTAACAAATAACCAACCATCACTGGTAAATACCTAACATTCTAGCATTTAAAATTTGAGATCATGCATGGTATCTAATTGAATGTTTTCAGTTAACTAGATGATACAATGGCAGACACAAATTGAAACATCATTATAAGCCAGGAAAAAATATTTTATTTCTGTGTGATTCTCAAATCAAAATGAAACCAGGATATTTTAAGTAAAAGAATCTTAATGGTAACTGAGGCAAAGCTTGTTCAAACCGCTCAGGTTATAAAACATTAAATCAGATTAGGTGTGTTATTCAAACTTTTGTGAGAATCTAAAAGCAAATATTAAGTAAAAGTATTCTAGCTAATTGGGTCTAGCCTAGGTTTAAACCAAATTTTAGAGATAGACTGTGAAATGATGTCATTATAGAAAATTGTTTAATCAACGTATTTAAAAATATTTCATTCTATAAATTTACAGAAATTAATTTTTATAAAAATAATGGTACTTAGCCTAGAATTCATACAGATTTTTCTCTATATATTACTGATTAGAACCATTCAATGATATTCAGAATTATGAATAATACATAGACTAAGCCATCTTTCGTGGGTTTATAGTATATCACACACTCCATAAGTATGTCTACTAGGTAGGCCATGCTATAAAGTATCTCTTCAGCAAACAACGCTGTTCTTGTTTTGATAGTTAAGAATTTCATAACCAAGTCTGTCCTGTCCAGCAGGGCATTAAACAGGAGTCCAAGGAAGTCACTTGAAAGAGAGCAGTGGGGGGGGGGGGGTCAAGCAAAGACGCAAAGAATGGCAATCTGTCTATAGGCTGATCAAATCGCAGTTTTTACTTTTTCATACAGGGTTACATACACAAAAAGGCAGGATGTGGGGAAGGGGATGACACAGGAACATAAGTGTTCAGGGGGAGTACTGATATCTTCCAGAACAGTGTATCAGCTGGGTGAAGCTTCAGGGGACAGGTCACTATGACTCCACCTATGATTCACTTGTCCTTATCTAAATTGGTACTATCCATCAAGGTTACTTATCTACAAGGTCTATGACGACCTAGGCTGGCAAATTTCCACCAAAGCTGTTTGTTTACAGTACCTTATAGCTATCTGTTTCAGTGTTTTTCCACAGAGACCAGAGACTCTGTGTTAGCATAGGCTCACTTAGGCTCATGGCTGATTTTAGGTCTTCAGTGTATAAGCAAAGCTGCCCCTGACACAAGGCTACACTTCATATCCCACTTTTGTCCCCCCATATCCACTTTTCCTCCCCAGCTACATGTATTCTCTTTTCTAACCCACCAAATCTACTTAATGCCGCCTGTGTATTCACGGGTGAGGACTCACCTACTGGAGTGTGGGGCTGCATCCTAACTGTCCTTCCCTGAGAAGCCATCAATTGTCAATAGCTTTTCAGCTAGAGGTGTGACTGTATGAGCTCCTCCTCATCTATACTGATTGTTAGATATGCCAGGCCTATTGTCCACCTGAACTCATAACAGCTGTGACCTCATTCATAAGCCTGAATAAGCACAAAAAGTTCTTTTTCTCAGCACTAGGACAGTTTGGTGATAGATTATGGCAGATAATGTGCTTGGGTCTGAGATACTAAATTCTCTCTGCTATTTCTGAAAAGCCAGAATAAGAAACCATCCGGGGAAATCACTGTAGACAAGGAGACTGGATATCTAGACTTTTGTGCTTTTTGCAACTACAGAGACTAATGAGCCACCTGACATCTTGGGGGCATTTTTGTAAATAAATGGGATTGATAGTTGACATAAAGTCTATTCCAGAATGCTAATTCCATGTCTCCATGCTTGTAAATGCAATCAGTAGTATGTGGAGCACACAGAACATGCCATAACTATCCTTTTTCTCTCTCAGTCCTTTCTGTGACTGTAACCACAGTCCACTTACTTTCATTTCATACTTCATCCCTAGTGTCAGTCCGGAGACTAACAAACATTGCCATCAACTCTATCTTAGGGAAACTTAACCTAACAGTGAAAACTTATGAGCAAATTGGATTGGTGTGATTAAGTGCGGAACTCAATTAGTAATGTCCATCCACCACAAAGACCATGTGGTGAGGACACTGAAGGACTACTGATTTAAGTGAGACCAGACACAAGCACAGAGCATCTCAATATCCAACACTGTTGTTTTAATGATTAGGAACTCGCCAGGGAATAGAGGGAACAGAATGTTCAAGGGAGGCATGATGCAACCACGCACTCAACAGACGGTCAACTGAGAGTCTTCACACAGATCCTTCATCATTGAAAATCAATTATCCTAGGATGAACCATCCCTTCTGAATAAGTTTTCAGTGATAAATAACTTATCATTAACAGAGCTGCCACATTTAACATTCCTGATTATGATGAACACTGTAATTATCACATTTTATATATTTCAAGAGACTGTCTACTGTGTGTCTGTGATCCCCATGTCTATTTTCTCACAAGTATTAAATATATTAACTTCCATAGCTTTAGATCATGTAAGCCTCTTCAAGAATGTGTTGTCTACTTGTTGGTATTTTGCCAATTCACATACATTTTTATATCAGCTTGTTAAGTTTCACTAAAGTCACTTAAAATTCTAATTTTAAATCAATATGAGGAATACATAAATCTTTATAATAACATGACTTTCTTTTTTGTTTTTTTTTACCATTCACTTATTCAATAGTATATCCCCTAATTTTTCCATTGGGTTATACTAGACATTTTATTGATAACATGACTTTCTATCTGTGAATTGATATATCTTCTATTTACATGGATCTTCAAAATCTTTTCAGAAAAATTTTAATTTTTTTCATAGGTAGATCTATTTTTGTTAATTGGTTATTAGAATAATTTGCCTATCAGTTTGCTATTATAAATACTACCTTATGCTTTTTATTCCTTTCTTGTGGTTTACCATGATAATGAAATTTGAAATATAATGTTAAGTAGAGTGCTAATGACAAGCAATCTTCCTGGTTTGAAATGTGAATGTGAACCCAGTAGAACAGTAGACATGAGGCTTGCTGCCCATTCTGAACAGAAAGCTCTTACTGAATTAAAAATTTTAATTTTTGCCTGTGGTGGTTTAAATATGCTTGGCCCAGGGAGTGGCATTATTTGGAGGTGTGGCCTTGTTAGAGTAGGTGTGGCCTTTTAGAGGAAGTGTGTCACTAAGGGATGGGCTTTTAAGCTCTGCCCAGTATGAAAAAGTAAGTTTTCTATTAATGGCCTCCGGATGAAGATGAAGAACTTTCAGCTCCTCCTGTGCCAGACCTGCCTGGACACCTTAAAAATAATGGACTGAGCCTCTGAACCTGTAATCCAATCCCATTTAAATCCTCTCCTTAAGAGAGTTGCCTTGGTCGTGGTGTCTGTTCACAGCAGTAAAACCCTAATTAAGTCAATGCCCTCTACCCCTTTATTCTAAGTGGCTTTTTAAGATTATTTTTACTTATTCAGTCTGTGTGTATATATGTGCACATGCATGAGCACACACACATACACATGTATATAGTCTGCATGTATATAGCACATGTAGAATTCAGAGGACAACTTGCTGGATTTTGTTCTGTCATTGTGAATACTGAGATAAACTCAGATTTTCATACTTGGTAGCAAACTCCTTTACTCACAGGACCATCTCATGACCTCACAGACTCCTATATAAGAGTTAGTGATGATTAAGCCCTAACTTATGTAAAAGGTTTTGTTTACATTTATTGGAAAAAAATAAAAATTTTCACCATCAATCTTACGTATGTATATGTAGTGTGTATGGTAGGGAGGTATTCTGGTATTTCTGGGTTCACAAGTATGTGCACACAAGTATGTGGAGGCCTGATGTTGACTTTAGGTGAACCAAGTAATGGAACTCTGTCATCAGTTCCTATCATATATGTATATTTTATACAGTTTCATCTTCAAATATAAGTTTTCATTTGTTCATAAAATAGCCCAAGAGAACAATCCATAAATGTGTAATACCACATTTATGAATAATATCACATGCTCAGTGGTGTAAGTAAATGCCAAGCAATTTTCTGGAGTGGCTATACCAATTTGTATCCCCATCAGGAATATATGAATGACCCATTTTTTTCTCTCACTCACATGTGGTGCTATTTTTCATTTAGCTGTTCAGCTAGGCATGTGATAGAATGTATGGTGGTCTTGAATTTCATTTTCATGATGGATAATGATACTGAATTTATTCTCATATGAAATTATTTTCATGTGCACATTTGCTGTATGTGTACTCTCATTGGTTTAATATATTGTCCTTGGATAGAGGAAGTATCAAGTAGTTAACTGACAAGAACAGTGCTACACATGATTGTAGCCAGAAGGCTGAGAAACCATCCTACTTTGTATATTTAGGCAGGGATTCCCACTTAAGTCCAGAGCTCACTGACTCAGCTGGCTTAGTTACCTCTTTCATATCTCCTCCTGAGAGAGTACAGGATTACAGTCAGGCTGATATGCCTACCCAATATTTATATGAGTGCAGGGATGCAATCCTCGGTCTTCATGTTTGCACAATAAGTGCTCTGTCTACTGAGTCACCTTCTCAGCTCCATCTTTGATCTTTTAATGCAGTAGATTACAATTGTTTTGTTATGAAGTGATAGACATACTGATCGATGGTGCAGAACTTTCTTCAAAATGTATAAAATACAGTATTTATAACACAGATAACCAAGGAACATAGGAGAGGTTTTTATTTTTAAATTTATATTATTTTTAAATTTATATTATATTTATATTTAAATTTATATTTTAAATTTATCATTTATATGGGAATGGCAAAGCATTTATTACTCTAGAAAATTATGTAGAAATAAGAATTCTAGGAAATTTCCGAAGGGTAGAAAATTCATGGTAACTAGAACACAGCTTCCATGTATATATGCATGCATGTGTGCATTCACTGTGTGTGTGTGTGTGTGTGTGTGTGTGTGTGTGTGTGTGTGTGTGTGTTCGTGTTTCACTGGATCTGGCTTTACTAATATCACTCTGTCTATTTTGCATTTATGTTCACATCTGACATTGGACAGTGAGTTCTCTCCACTGTACAAACTGTTTCAGTATTTAACTGCTGCTTAACCAAGTACTTTCAAACACAGAGGCTTAAAGCAACAATCAATTTTATCATGCTTCCCCGTTCTGTGAGTTGGACTTTTGACTAGCATTTCCCTGGGAAAGTTTTCAGTTCTGTGTGGTATTAACTGAGATAAAAAAAAAAAGTAGTATTCAGCTAGTGAATAGACTGGGCTGCATTCCAAGACAAATTCAATCAAATGTGTCTTGGCGGGAAGGCTGGAATGTTAGGCTCATTTGGGCCCCTCTTCTCAATAAAGTCCCAGGGCTTTGCAACATGCACTACACAAAGGGAAGTCTTATTTCTCACATAGTAACTCCATCTAAGAAACCAGTGCATCCCCACCTTCCTTCTAAAAGCTGGTTTCAGAACTCTCATGGCACTACTGCTGTCACACTTAATAGAAAAAAGTCTTGACAGTGAAGATCGTAGAGGAAAAAAATTCATCTCTTCTTTGAAATAATACTAAGCAATTCACATCTACATCTTACCTACCATAACATCTACTTATGATTTTATTTTCAGAATCAAACTACCAGGATAACACGAGTTTGAATTATTTTCTGTTCTCAAGAAAATACTTAGAATGGTTTTACTATCCTTCTTCTTAAGTTCTTGATAGAGGTTCCCTCTAACAGTCTCAATATCTAGTGTTTTCTTTGAGAAGACAACGGTTGTAAGACTATTCCGGCTTTCTATTTCTTTCTGAGTTAATTTGTGTAAGTCATTTTCTCACTGAATCACTCACTATGTCTGTATTTCCAATATCTTGGCACATAATTTTTATTGCTATTCTCTTTCTACACACTCCAATAGTTACATCATTTTTATTATTAAAATACATATTATTTATCAGTGAAGCTAAAATCTTATAACTGTCTTAGGATTTCAGAAACTAACATAGTTAATCATTTCTATTGCATGTTTGATCCTTCTTTTTCCTCGTTTTCTGTTTTCATCTTTTTTATTTCCTTCATCTTATGTTTATTTCTTTCTCTCTCTTTTTTGTTTGTTTGTTTTATACCTTCCATTCAATCCATAACTTATCCCCGTAGTGTGTAGTTTTGGCTACCTTGCTTAAAACTCCAGGAGAACTGTGCTACCAGCCCTGCCCAGGTTCCTTCAGATCTTGAGATGAATGAGACACACACACACACAAACACACACACACACACATTACCTTATCTTTGATATGCTTTAGCTCAATTGTGGGGCCCTTCTAAGCCTCTCTCAGCTACTATACTCTTCTTTCCACTCCCAGCTCAACACACTAAATCTGCCCTCAACTTTAGTTGCTCGGTTACCTACTCCATGTTCAGCCCCCTAAATTTGCCCTCAGATTAATTATGTTTCTAATATTCCTTCTGCTACCCAAGGCCCAGTTGGGGACACGGCCAATGGCCACTTCACCCTAGATCTCACATGGATGGTGGCTCCTTCTTCCTCTGAAGCATGGCGAAAACCCTTCAGAGAAAACCAGAAGTCCCACCTATTCTTCCCAGCTCATTGGCCACTAGCATCTTTATTGACCAGTTAATAACCGACTAGGAAACAGTACCTTCAGTATTCACATGCAGATTCCCAATCAAATCATCAGAACCACCCCCAACATATCCTCATTCTTTTTTTGTTGTTGTTTTTGGACAGGGTCTCACTGTATAGAACTGGCTAGCTTTGAACTCCTGCCTCTGCCTCCTAAGTATTAGGATTAAAATCACATACAACTATCTCTATGTTGTGAGTCACTCTATTTTTTTGAGAATAGATGCTGTTGATTTTATTTTATTTTCCATTTTTTATTGGATATTTTATTTACATTTCAGATGCCATCCCCATTTCCCATTTCCCCTCCCTAAAAAACGCCTATCTCATGCTCCCTTCTCCTTTTTGCTTTTATACAATTTTTTAATGTTAACCAAAGGCTTTATAAGTTTGGTAACGCTCTATGTCAATCAGAAGTGTAACCCAATACCCAACCTAGATATATTAATTATCTTTGACTGGCAGAGACATGTGAACATCCGCCTCCATGCCCCCCCCTTTTTCTCTTTCTCATCACCTAGATCCTCCTCTCCTTCTCTTCCTCCACTCCTTACTCCTCCTCTTCCACTCCATACTTCTCCCACCTTAGCTCCTCCTACATATCACCCTTCCTGTTAAAATAAAACTTTTCTTTCGAAATACCATTAGAGCATAACTATATCAATTTGTGTCAGTAAGGTACAAGATAGACCTAATACCCAGACCATCATTTTGTTTACTAACCAGAACCTCTGTCATCTCTCCTAAGAGACTTAGTTCTGCACCTGGCTTTTTTTTCTTGGCTTTAGAATGAATGTCAGCTGAAAACCATCCTCTCAAATCTTTTCTTTCAAAGTAAATAGCCAGGATTGGCTATGAGACTATAAGTTTTCAACCCTGTCAGAAATCCAGAATGACTGAGTTAACTGAAATTGTGGGAAGCACAAAGCATAGCTCTAAAACTTAGCCAATTTATAGAGACCACTGAACACCTGGACAGTCCCTATACTACAAAACATTGGAGCATCTTTATAGCCTTCTGGCCCAGGATCATCTGACAGATCTAGTGATGCAGAATTATTAAGGGCTGATTACTCTGTCTTGGCAGATATAATCAATCGACTATTCTGCAAGCGTGTCCTTTTCTGGACAGTAATTAGTCTGTAGATGGAAAGAGGCAATTCTTGCCTAGTGGCTGTCTCACCACATTTGGAATAACTCCAAAGATGCTCAGTTTCTTCATAGAAACCAAAACAGGAAGCTGTCAGGAGCAGACAGGTCTCTATTCAAAATGAACATTAATACAGAAATGTTTGTAATGTCAATTCTGTGGACTTTTGATGTTTTGAAAGCCAACTATCCATATAAGGTAATCTGGACTGTTGTCTGTTAACTCCTCTGGGTGCTGTTGATTTTAAAGTGCTTCATTATATAATTTTTTTTCTTCTTTGTTATGTGCTTTCATATCTATAGACAATATTTTATATTATTTTTAAAAGTCTGATAGTCTATCACCTGGGATTAATATAGGGAGGAATTAGATAGCGATCAAGTATTAGTTTTTTTATTCATAATTATCCATTTAACCAGAAATATTTATTGAAGAATTTTTGTTTTCACTGATCTATATTTCTTTCTTTACGATAAATTAGATAAACTCATATATAACGTTGTGTGTATTTTTAAACATAGATTTATTAGTCCATCCTTGTGACATTACATTATGTTAATAATTATAATTTTATAAAAAGCTTAATAACCGGTAGAGTAAATTTTCTTCTACTAAGAAAGTTGATTACACTTGGCTCTTAGCTTCTTGCGGCACTGTATCAATTTTCTAGTAACTGTGTCAATTTATAGAGTCAGGCTACTTCGCTAAAATTATGCTCAATCTCGTAGATCCGATTAGGAACTGACATTTAGAAAAATTAACTCCTTCAATGTGTGAATATAGTATCTGCATGTCTTAAACCAGGAAAGGGGAAGCCTGCTTCTTCTCTTCTCCATCTTTTTTTCCTTCTTTTCTTCACACCCAATTTTTAAAAATACCTACCTCTTTAAAGTTGTCCCTTTGGTTTCCAACTAACTAATCATCAATAGGAAGAGACCCAAAGCCATTACAAGATTGAAGGGAGGCAAGCATCCGTGTGCCAACAGTCTACACTGAAAAACCTGGAGTTCTCCATGCATTAGAAGAAGGGAGAAAAATTGATTAAAAAAAAAAAAACTTTGTGTAACCTGAAAAAAAGGAAGTAAGCATGTCACAGGATGAGACTGCTTTATTAAGCTTTAACTAAAACCAGAGACTGCAATTACTGTTTATAGCCAGTGTTTCCATCAAATTACTCACTTCTTAACCTCCCTCCAGCACCAATGGTGTAAATCCACCTGGTGTATTCCTTTCCTAGAGACTGGCTAGTGCTGTAAGCTCCAGGGAGGAGACTAGAGAGACCTAGGGAGCCTCTGGCACTCTGAAGCCAGGCCACTGCCATTGGTGTTACAGCTCCCTGGCTTGTTTTGTTTCTCTTCCTGTAATCTGGTCTTTTCCCTGAAGTCTGCTGCCTATCTTTTATTATTATTATTATTATTATTGTTGTTGTTGTTGTTGTTGTTGTTGTTATTATTATTATTATTTTCAATCCCTCATTGACTTCTGCTTTCTATATGATTTATATTCTTCCTCCCTTCTTCTGGATTTATTTAATGACCTTTAAAGACAGAGACTTAGTTCATTTTTTATCAATCCGTCTCCTTTTCTAATAAACATATTTGAAACTAAAAATTTCTCTTGATATGGCTTCATCTGTGTAGCTCAAGTTTTCACAGTTAATCCTACTTTGAGGACTTTGATCTTTCAGCTCTTTTTTTCTGGCTTCTTGGTAGCATTGTCCCCAGTTACACTCCGGCAGCTTTGTTGTGGTATAGCACATGTGACCCTGCTTTCCCTCACCATTCTTCAGTGTCATGGAGCACTTTGGATGTATGGTTTGGTGTCTTTAATCCAGTTTTCAAAATTCTAAATTTCACCTTAAGCACCTTTCTGGCTCATTTTACTTCTACTCTCTTCTCTGGTAATTGTAACCATATAGCTGTTAGGTGCATCTCTTACCATGCCATAGTTGTTCAGTCTATCTTCCATCTTTAAGTGGAATCTTTCTCTAAACTATTTTCTGATTAATTATTCCCCTCATCTGCTGGGCCTACACTCTGAACAAACTCACCACTGAGTTTTCTGTTGCAGTTTATTGTTCTAAATTCTCTGTTGAAATATCCTAAACACAGCATAACTCCTTGAAAGGATGCTTGTCTCACTCATTTCCTGGATCATCTGTGGGCTGCTTCCATCATGTGCTGTTTTCTTTTGGATTCTGATGTCACGTCATTTACTTCATATGCTTTGTAACTGAGTGCCAGATATTATGTACAAAACATTTCAATTTAAGTCAGCCTTTTGTTATCCTTCCTGGGGTGTAATTGCAATCATTTTGGCAAATGCTTTGAGGCCCCCAAGCTGGAATCACCTCTAGTACTTCAAGTTAGTTTTATTTCTGAAAGTGCTGGTTTCTTTTCTAGTTATTTTCTCTACTCCTGGAGTCAGCCCTGAGGGGGAACCATCCAAGAAACGGGGACTTTACCATGTCCTGTCTTTCTTGGTAAGCCCTTATCTACAATGTTTTGGGGAAAAGAAAACCTAAATTGAACATACCATCAACCTAAAAGGATAGAATTTCTTTCTTCTTAGACTCAACTAGTGCTGCTCCCCACCTTTTTCCAAGATCACAGCTTAATCCACAGATCTTGGACAGTTAACTCAATCTTGGTGAATGCTATGACTTAATCTCTTTTCCTCTGATTTTGGCTTTTTGTCATGGTAGGTCTGTTCACTGCCCACGACTCTGAACTACACCACAAAGTTTGGTTTATGTTTTCTTTTTTATGAGATCAGATTACTAGAGAGTTTCTTTTCTTTTCTTTTCTTTTAATATTTATTTATTTAATGTATGTGAGTACACTGTAGCCGTCTTCAGACACACCAGAAGAGGGCACCAGATTCCATTACAGATGGTTGTGAGCCACCATGTGGTTGCTAGGAATTGAACTTGGGGCCTCTGAAGTGCAGTCAGTGCTCTTAACCGCTGAGCCATCTCTCCAGCCCATTTCCTTTCTTCCTATGGGCCTAGAGACCAAAGAAAGACTTCCTTCAGCAGGATTTATGCATATTCTTGTTTTATGGCAGGCCCAAAAGTAAATGGCCCTGTGTTCTTAATTATAATTGACCATTTTTCAAGCTTTTTTTAAAAAGGGAACATACTTGAAATGTTTATCATACAGAAGTCAAGTTAAAGGTTAAACTTCTTATAGAAAAAAAAATACAACACATACTTCTACTACTGGAAACTGAATGCTTTGAAATGCTTTTCCAAGATAAATAAAATAATTACTCTTCTTTTTCATTATGTTCTAGTAGTTTTATTGATGAGTAATAAGCTTCAGTGAGTCAGTGGCACAGCATTACCTCCTCATAGTGGGATGAGTGGATAACCATGGCAGCCATGTACTTAAACATAAAGCTCAGGGGAAGAGAGAACGAGAGAGAGAGAGAGAGAGAGAGAGAGAGAGAGAGAGAGAGAGAGAGAATGAATTACACAAAGGTAGACATTCCAGGGCAGCTGTGGCACTGCCTGCAACCCTCACATGCTGACTCACTATGTATGAATGGAGAGTTCACTGGGTGTTGAGTGAACCGGAAGGCCAGGAACCCAGACTGAAATCTATGGAAGTAATTACGACTTTTGAAAATTGAAGCAAGTCATTTGTTTCCTTTCAAGATTGAAACATAACTCGAGTTGGTATGTGTAGAAAGAGAGGTGGGAGGTATTCCACACTCCTAGTAGCATTGTTCCAAATGGCTTCCTTCTGACTAGCTATTCAGGTGGAACTATGGGCCTCTCTAAGCCTGCCCCAGTTCCCAAATAATAACACAGAGACTATATTTATTTACAAGCTTTTGGCCTTATAGCTAAGCATTGTTTCCCATTAGCTCAGATAACTCAATTATTTCTTTTATAACAATCTAAGTTTTGCCACGTGGCTTGTTAGTTACCTCTTCCTTAATTCCTGGACTGCTTTTTCCTCTGTGTTTGGCTGGTTAAATGTCTCAACTCTTATCCAGAGTTCAGTCTTTCTCTCCAGAAGCCCCATCTTACTACTCTGCTTCTTATTATAGGCCTTAGACTTTTTACTTTAACCAATCAGAATGTGATGGGGAAAACTATTTACAAAACAGTTAAACGTGTAATGTTTAACAATACCAAAATCCAGGCTATAATTAGATTTCTGCTGGTTCAGAAATCAGCATTTGAATAATACAAGGATAATATTTACACAGTGCATAAAAACATCCTCCGACTTCACATGTTAACTGAAAACAGTACTCCTGTGTCAAAACCATGAGTGAACTATGCAGGACACAGAGGTTAAAACTTTAAAACCCCAAGGGACTGGCCTGAGGCTTCAGTAGCATTTTTTTGCATTTTTTATTGGATGTTTTATTTACATTTCAGATACCATTTTAACTTGCTGGCAACAACATAGCTGGATCAGGTCCTCGATGGCGTTCACATCCTTGCTGAGATACTAGTACAGACCCCATTGGATTACAGGGCTCGGTGCCTATCTTTTGGTATTTTTTACTTTTATCACATTTATTTATTCATTGTAGGCATGTGGATGAATGTTACTGTACGCATGTGGAGGTCACATGACAACTCTGTGTGGCGGTCACAAGAAGCAAGGGTTGAGAGGATCTCAAAATAAATCTGTAGCTCTAACTCCAGAGACTTCTCTCCTCTTACCGTGGAGTTCTGCCGATTCAACTCAGACTCCAGAAACTGTAACTCCCAAGGTGGTAGGAAACATCTGTAATTCACCATCTGAGCTGGGTCTCCAACCCGAGTATTGTTTTTCATGTGGTTCTATGTCAATGGCTTCCCAACTTGATGAATCCATGTGCCTTTGAAGGATAATCTCTGGACCACTATAGAGTGTTGGATGACATTTTAGAGGTGAATGGAGTAATGTGGTATGAAAGGAAAAGTAGAGAGGACACTACTGAAACTGATTATGTTGGGAGGGCCCGGATAAAGAGAGGGCCTTTTATCCCTGTTTTATGTGCTGAATATCACATGGAGCCCATTGAGATATACGTTAGTGTGGCTAAAGAATTAATTTTTTTATTGGATATTTTATTTACATTTCAGATGCCATCTCCTTTCCCCATTTCCCCTCCCTAGAAAACCCCTATCCCGTGCCCCCTTTTCCTTTTTGCTTAATACAATTTTTTTAAATGTTAATCAAAGGCTTTATAAATATGGTAATGCTCAATCAGAAGTGTAACCCAATACCCAACCTAGATATATAAACTATCTTTGACTGGTGGAGACACAAGAACATCTGCCTCCATGCCTCTCTCTCTCTCTCTCTCTCTCTCTCTCTCTCTCTCTCTCTCTCATCACCTAGCTTCTCCTCTACTTCATCTCCTCTCCTTACTCCATCTCTTCCTCTCGGTGATCCTTTCCCCTTAGCTCCTCCTACATATCACTCTTCCTGTTAAAATAAAATTTTTCTCTCAAAATACATTTAGAGCATAATTATTCCTATTTGTACCAGTGAGATCCAAGATAGTCTTAATACCCAGTCCATAATTTAGTTGACTAACCAGAACCTCTGTCGTCTCTCTTGACTAAAACACTTAGTTTTAAACCTGGCTTTTTTTTCTTATCGGTTCCTATCTTATGTCCCTAAAATATTCAGGCTCTGTGGCCTCTATTGGATTATATCTTCCTTACTATGTTTTATTTCTCCAGCAAGAATGGTGCTCTGAAGAGTCATCCTTTAACCAAGTTTCAAAATAGACTTTATGGAATCTGAAGGAACAAGATGTCCCCATCAAAATCCCTCCCTTAGGCTTCAGGAGACTCTGCAGGAGAGGAGGAAAAGAGACTGTTAAAATCAAGAGAAGAAGGTTGGAGAGATAGCTCAGCAGTTAAGAGCACTGCTTGCTCTTCCAGAGGTCCTGAGTTCAATTTCCAGCAACCACATGGTGGCTCACAACCCTCTGTAATGGGATCTGATGCCCTCTTCTGGTGTGTCTGAAGAGAACAATAGTGTCCTCATATACATACAATAAATAAATCTTTTTTTAAAAAAGAAGAACAAGAGGAAAGGAGGACTCTAAGGAATCAAGGCCTTCTAGACATAACAGGGCTGGCACACAGAAGAACATAGATTGCAGCAACATCCAGAGGACCTGAACAATCCGCTACTGAGTCCAGAGCTGAATAGGAAAGTAGACACAATGCCCCATCCCTAACCCAGAAGCTATCTCCATTGATAGACATTTAGAAATTAACTTTCTTCAAGATTGTCTTACTGAGGAAACAATCTCCTCTTAAGGATAGGCTGCATTCTAAGCAGTAGATGGCCAACAGGAAGCAAAGTCACCAGCATCTCTGTAGGGTTTTCATCTCTCTGGCATATTTCTTTTCACATCTTTCAAGTCGTTTGATATCTATTACGGCTTCCAGTTTTGTGGTTTTTATGGCATTCCTGTGTGTATGAATGTGTACTTCCCTCATCTATGTGTATTTCTTAAGCTTTATCTTTGGCTCTTTTTCTTGTTTGCTTGTTTTGTCTTATTCTGATTTGTTTTTAATCTTATTGTATTTTTTATTATCATTCCTTATATGCCAATTAGTTCTCTAATGATTGACAGAAAGGGTGTGGAACTGGATATGAGGAGAAATGGGGATGAACTGGGAGGTACTGGTAGGGAGAGGGAAACCCATAATCAGAATAAATAGTATGAAAAATCCACTTTCAATAAAAGGAGAAAAATTAATCATGAGTTCAAGGGCTGGATAACTGGACTCCATAGTAAGACCTCCTTATCAAAACAAACAAACAAATCCATGCTTTCTTTTGGGCAACAGAGGGATAAAGGGACATGACACAACATGGCTATCATTCCAGCACCTCAGAAGAGAGAGGCAAGAGGTTCAGTATTTCAAGGTATAGCTATGTAATAGGTGCACAGTCACCCTGGGCTATAAGAGACCCTGTCTTTAAAAAAAGATGTATGCAGTTTATACTGGAATAGTTAACATTTAGAATAAGGAAAACTTTTAAAGTACATCTCTTTTAGACAAGGCAGCAATTCAGGCATCTAGCCAGCTAGAATACTCTCTCACACCAAAAATCACCAAAGGCCTCTACGTTCATAATCACCTTTGGAAGTTATTTGGTTCTTCTTATTATTTATTATAATTTTAAAATAATATTTTAATGTTATGTTTAATAGCAATTTACTAGTCATTTGACTACCAGCAAGTACTGTGCCAGCTCAGCAGGTCAAAAAGAAGTGCAGGAGGAGGGTTTTGCTTTCAAGTAAAGGCAAACATTGCAACATGCACAAAGCTGGGATCACGAGGCTTTGTAAGACACAGCATAGATCAAGTGCACAGACACTGAGCAAGAAGATATATCCGAAAACATCAAAGCGAAAAGATTTCTGCCACATTGCTAACGGAAAGGGTATAGACCTTTTCGTGTTTTTCCTAATCCAGCCTAGCAAAAAATAATAGATTACATGTATTGATTTCTGACTACTATACAGAACAGGCGCCGTGTCGAATTCCTTAAATATCTTATTTAGTGTTCACAAAAACCCCAGAGGGTCAGCACTTTTAAAATTCCATTTTCTAGATAAAAGGGATTAAGAGATTGACTTGGGCTCTCACTGGTAGAAAAAAAGGCAGAACACAGTCCTAGGCAGTGTTACCCAGAGAACCTCCAGCCCACGCAGTACACTGCTCCCTGAGCATCTGGGCTGCCGCCTGTTTGGCCCAGATGGAAATTCATCTTGGCTAAACTGAACACAACACTCTCTCCTGCTATGAGAACTCTTTTCAATGTATGAGCCTCCTATCTTTAGTTGAAAGCTTCATCAAAACCCTCTGGGCTCCTTCAATTCAACCGCAAGCTGGACCTTGGTACCGTCATCATTCTTACATGCAATCTTCACACATAATAAATATCAATGCAGTTCTTGTGACATGTGAACATACACACACACACGCTGGCATAGCAATAATTTGAATTTTCGAGTGAATGTATGAAGCTCAGGACATAAGTCCTGCTACCCAGTTTATAGTTCAGGAAAGAGATAAAAAAAACAAACACATGAAAGGTAAATAAGCAGTTCACGAGTTATTCTACACACAAAAGTAAAAACGAAGCTCACCTCAGGACACTGTGAGTGATTTGTATGGTAGCTATAAAAAAATATTCTATAGTTTGAATTGGTTGGGTGTAGTTTTTGTTTTGGTTTTAAGAGTGGATTTCTCTGTGTAGCCCTGGCTGTCCTGAAACTCACTCTGTAGAGAAAGCAGTCCTCAAACTCAGAGATCTGCCTCTGCTTCCTGAGTGCTGGGATTAAAGACAAGCAATACTACCTCCTGGTCACTCTATAGGGTTTTTTTTTCTATTTGTAAGTATTTATTTAACATGCATTCTGAATTAGGTACTTAAATGCAAAGATGCAATCAAAACATTTTTAAAAGTTTTTACAGATTTTTATTTGCCATAAAAAAGAATGTTGATTGAATTTTACCAAATAATTTCTGGTGTATTCAAGATGAATACATTTTTATTCTTTTATTTATTTTTATTCGTTTACATTTCAAATGTTGTCACCCTTCCAAGTCTCCTCTCCATACCCCCTTCCCATTCTTCCTCCCTTTTGCTTCTAAGAGGGTGCTCCCCCACCCATCCACCAACTCCTGCCTCACCCCTTTAACATCCCCCTTCGCTGGGGCAACAAAATTCCACAGGACCAAGCACCTATCCTCCCACTGATGCCACATAAGGCAATCCTCTGCTACATACATAGTGGGAGCCATGGCCCCACCCATGTATACTCTTTGGTCGGTGATTTAGTCGCTGGGAGCTTTGAGGTGTCCGGTTAGTTGATATGATTTTTCTTCCTATGGGGTTGCAATCCCCTTCAGCTCTTTCAGTCCTTTCCCTAAGTCTTCCATTGGGGTTCCTGGACTCAGTCCAATGCTTGACTGTGAGTATCTGTATCTGTCTTAGTCAGATGCTGGCAGAGTCTCTCAGAGGACAGCCATACTAGGCTCCTGTCTGCAAGTAGTTCTTGGCATCTACAATAGTGTCGGGGTTTGGTATCTGCAGATGAGGTGGATCCCAAGATGGGGCAGTCTCTGGATGGCCTTTCCCTCAGTCTCTGCTCTATTTTTTGTCCCTGAATTTCTTTTAAACAGGAACAATTCTGGGTTAAAAATTTGAGATGAGTGGGTGGCCCCATCCCTCAACTGAGGGCCATGCCTATCTACTGGACGTGGTCTCTTAAGGTTCTATCTCCTCTCCTTTGGGTATTTTGGCTAATGTCATCTTCATTGCGTCCTGAGAGCCTCTTGCATCCCTGGTGTCTGGGACTTTCTAGTGGTTCCCTCCAGTTCCCCACCCAACTGGTACATATTTCTGTTCTTTCTCGAGGCCTTCTGGACTTTTCTCCTATCTCCTCTTATACTTGATCCTGCCCCCTCCTTTCCCTCACACTCCTTTCTCTGGGAAAGGAGCCACTGAGATGGCTCAGAGGACAAAAGAGCCTGTTGCCAAGGCTGAGGGCCTGACCATGACAGAGGGAACTGAATCCTGTAAGTCAATCTCTGACTTCCACTTGTATGTTTTGTCACAGATGTGTGTGTTAATTTATATATTACTACTACTGGCCTGGGGCATGACATGATGTATATGGAGAGGTCAGGGGGACCTTTGAGTTCTGGTTTATCCTTTACCCTAGATTACAGACATCAACCTCAAGAATTCAAAAATCAAGATCAAATTAAATGATCACATTCAAAAGTCGGTAGGCTTTCAAGGCGAGAGCTTTTAACCATTGAACCATCTCCCTGACTGGTAAACAAGTTTCAAACTCATAAATCTTGTAAATTAATGTATAACTAAGAAGCCGCTCTCTACATTCATGTTGGGATTTTACTGTTGCCTGTTTGCTTGCTTGCTTGCCTATTTGTTTAAAGTAGTGTCTCTTGTAGCCCAGGCTAGCCTTGAATATAATACATGGTTAAAGATGAGCTTGAACTTCTGATCCTCCTCCCCCCAACTGCAGAGCACCAGGGTGACAGTTGCACCCCTGCACTGAGTTCATGCACTTGTGGAGACTGAGCCTGCAGTTTGTGTGTGCTAGACAAGCACTCTATCGATCGAGCTACAGCAGCCCTAGCTCTCATACTCTTAGTTTTAGCATTATTAAGGAAACTACCTTTAATTAGCTTATGGGCACAATGCTGTTAGGAGACCGTTTCCTGAGTTCAGCCATCTTAGGAACAAATTCCTCCTGGCTGGCAGGACCAAAACTGAGTTCCTGTTCCCAGATCCCAGAACTCAACTCCTGTCTTGCTTACTTGGATGTTTCCGGTTTGTCTGTTAACCAGTAAAGGATGTAAAGAGGGAAGATGTTGTCATTCCGTTATCTAAACTAAGGCACACAAGTCGTAAAATGTGTCTCCTGTCTAGACTTTATTGACTACGTGCTGCTTGCCCACTCCTTTGTTCCCTTATCATTCCAGATTCCAGGTCAAAGTCCGGAAGGGGGCTTGACTGCAAAAGCTGACTTAAGGACCCTGAAACCAGGTGACCTGAATAAGACGGAGTCACCAATGTTAACTTCTTTGTATAACCCCTTGTGTTGAAATATACAACAGCCTACTCTGATCCCCCTTGCTGTGTTCTCATCCTGTATTAAAGTGTCATACAATCTCCATTCTGGAATGTGGTTCTGATCCTGAACTGTCTGTGTCCCTCAGAACTTAGAAAATAAAGCTTTCGTTTTTAAGCTTCTGTCTCTGAAATGAGTTTTCTCAGCTTCCACCCAGAACCCAACAATGCTAAAATGCAAGCTATAGTCATAGAAATTCAAATGTGCATCTTGGATTCAGTGAAAAGCAGTACCAGGAGATGTGGGGATTTGTCTGGAGTTAGACTACTTGGACATTTCCAGGATAAATGATCAGGCTCTAACTCCTCGATGATTTTGCATGCCATGTGATAATTCACAATTAAATAGTCAATACTTAATTTAAACTGTTAATAACCAAATACTGGATAACAATGAACTGTGTTTTTCTAAAAATCTCCAAGATTAATAAGCATACAAGATTGGCTTACATTACAAAAGTGGTGCATAACAGAATTTTGACATTTAATAAATGGGATTTTCAGTTTTAGAGTTCTGGAAACTAAATCTACCTTTAGAAAATGAGGCATTCCTTCTCTACTGCTGGAATTGGAAATAAGATATCACTAAGTCAAGGGTCCTCATTTCTGAAGATGGTCATGAAATCCAACAACAAGATAGCATGACTATTCATTGAGGGAAACTAGATGTCATGGGCCATCTTTGCTCTGCAGTCTGAGACTCCCTCAGATCTGTACACTTCTCTGCCCAAGCAGTTCCTCTGCTTTCTATCTTTCAAGGGTATTTATTCCTCCCAGAGTTGATAACAGAGCAGAACCAGAGCCTTCTGTTCATAGGCCCTGGGTTTCCCACACCAGTTCAGCCTGTCAGACTCCAGAGCATCAGATCTGTACTAAAGTAGACACAACCTCTCAACATTGCCTGGGGAGGGACCACCTCTCACACATGCCATAAGTAATGCCACAGATAATAAGGGAAGAGAGGATGGAGAGTGGGAGCAAAGAGAAGATGGATTGCTCATGAACCTTAACCCTGGTAACAGATCATTGGCCCCGTTGGGTTCTGGGAAAGATTTTAGACTGTTAGAAAAAGAGAATCACCATAAATGAGTTTACATAGCAGCTTGGTTTCTTCCAGAGTTCATGGACAGAATTATCTACATTGGAGTTACTATGAAATCAGACCATCAACTCTAACATCCATCCTCTGTCCTCCATAACCGTGGCTCATGTCCACTCACTTAAACACAAAGAACTTGGCAAGTCCATGAAAATACTGAAGGAATTAGAGAAAGTGAACGAATGTTTGTTTGACCTTCAGCATAGGCAGAGGAGAAAGTTTTGAGAAAGTCTTCACACATTTCTGCCGTTCCCCTTTTGTCTCCCAGACTCTGGTTAGGTTGGTCCAGCAGCATGATCCAGCTTCCAGGCTCCCACTCAACTTGATCCCTTTTTGAATAGGGTCAGATAGTTTCACAGGACAGGGGGAGTGCCACCAAGGGGCCCAGCTGGTCGCTGACTTCTTGCTCTCCTTTCTTAAAGCACTATCAAAGGTGTTAAAAAGAAATCCCATCACACTGAAACATCAGAATGAGGCCTTGCAGGATCAACAGCACGGACTATAGTGAAATTAAAAAGAAATTTTAGGGAAGATGCAAGGAAGACAAAAAAATGAGGTCACTAGCAGCAGACTGGTTTCTGTCTCTCACACTTTCAAATGTTCTATCTAGCATGGGAAAATGCTGGGTTACTAAATTTACTGGAGTACAAAGAATGCTCTCCAATGTACTGTAACACTGCATGCATTAATTAAACGTTTATCAAATGCCTGTGGTAGGTCAGGTACTGAACTATTTCTCAGATATTATTTTCTTGTATAATTCAATCTCTGTCGACAGTTTTGTAAAATGCTATCATTCTCACATAAAACAACAAGACATAGAGATTTGTATGAAACAAGGACCTGGAAATTTCAGATCATGACTCACAGTGCTCTTAAAAAGCAGGTACATGTAAGTGCTTTGTATTTATGGAAGAAAGAAAAGGCAAGGTAATCAAATCTGAATTGTGAACCCTGTATCTTAAAACAAAAATTCAAGTGTATAATTTTACTGGTAATTTTTTAGGAAATCCCATTAGAGGTACCACGTGTTAATGAGAGTAGAGCCTTCTTCGGGTTCTTTGTCTCCTTAATAAAAGAATTAAAGAACAAATTCAAATGGCAGCTTGAGAACAACTTTTATTACGGTTTAGTAAGCACCAGGGACAAGCCGTAAATCTTGGAATCTGCTCACAGGGGTAAAACAGATAAGAGGAAAAGCCATGCCACCATTTGAGATAAACTGACGTGGGGGTCAGTGACTATATGTGGGAAAACTTTAGAGAAAGAGGAAAGCCCACTGCGTGGGAAAAAGTGAGAGAAAGGACAAACAGGGTAGTCTCACTGTTCTCAGTAATTTGGAAATGCAGGAAGGCATACACGGCTGCCTGGCTACATCTGTTGTGAGTGAGGAATTATACTAGAACCTGGAATTCTGGGAAGGAAAACTACATCATCTCATCCAAGGGACAATTATTTCTCCTTGCTAGGGGTGGTCCCTTAGCCAGATTATTAACCCAGTCTAACTGGAATGTTAGGTTTCTGCTCAGGCCAAGGATTCCATCCTCTTGACCCAAAAGCAATAAAATTGTTTTCCCTCAATAGGCCTTTATTGCTGTTATAACATTAGACTTTTCTAAACATAATTCACACTAACTAGGCTTCACTTGGGTTTTCTCCGAAGTCCAAAGCTACGGAATACTATTCAAGCTTATAACGACTGCCAACTAGCCTGTGTTGTTGGGGTTGGGCATATGAGATACTTAATACCTTTTGCGATTTTTCACTCTATTTTCTATCATTGAAATAAGGGGGGAAACACATAGCAGATGAGAGATCAAAATGTCACTCATAGGATGGAAGTGCCCTACATGTGTGGAAACCATAGTCTTTCTAGTACCCTATCTCAAAATTGAATCCCCAAACTTCAGCCCTGCCCCACACCTTCCTGGAGGCAAAGAATTCATCCTATTCCTGAAGAAAAATGTGCACAAACAGGTAGGAGGATTCTGGGGTGGGGAGAGTACAAAAGATAAGAGGTATAGAGGCCCAGCTCCCAGTCCCAAACTCCACAACAAAGGAAGGTTGGGCCTCCTCTGAGGAGATAGAGATTACTGATGTTGATTTTTGTCCTGTCTTTTGGAAACACAAAATCTAGAAAGGAGATATCACCATGCCATTATCTCTTTCTGAATATATATATATATATATATATATCTGCATTTAGTGTCAGGCACTTCACTACCTGATCATCTTATTACCAGCAATCAGTAGGAAAAGTAGGAAATAAGAAATGAAAAGACATAGCCCTCCTATAGGTAAAACGAAGGTTTTAAAAAGGAAACCTCTCCAGACACTCACATTATGTGTGTAAAATAAGCAAACATGTGAACGTAAATAATGTGCAGAGACAAACAACAACTCTCAACGGTGAGTCAGGATTAACTACGTTAATAGCCTATGGTTCTACTGACATCTCAGAAGCCATGCTAGCTGACTCACCATCTTACCGATGTGACTCAGTATGTGGAGAGGTTACTTGTGAAGGTAGGAAGGAGCAGACCCTAAGAAGGATGAGGGAAGGTAACAGATGCTGTGTCTGATACTAACAGTAGGCCTGAAAGAACACAGAAGAAAAGACAAAATTAAAAACAACTTAACTACTTATCCCATGAAGCCTCACCTACCCTCCTCGAGCTGGGATATTAGGTTCAGGGCTAGAGTGAGTGTGTAAGCTTGAAGAGCCTTGGTGGAAATGTCAGCTCCCTGAGGCTGGCTAAGATTCAGGTCTAAGGGTTAACTTGGAGAGATTTGAAATTACTGCTTCTAAGTTCTCTTTCTGCAGGCTATCCGTATTTCTTGATAAAACATTGGTCCTAAAAGTTATTTTGTTTCTCAGTGTCTTAGTTTAGGTTTTATTGCTGTGAGAAGACACCATGACCAAGGCAACTCTTATGAAGGCAAACATTTAATTGGGGCTGTCTTACAGTTTTAGAGGTTTAGACCATTACCGCCATGGTGGGAAACCTGGCATTTTCAGGCAGACTTAGTTCTAGAGGAGCCGAGAGTTCTATATCTGTATCTGAAAGCAGCAGAAGACTCTTCTGCAAGCAGCAAGGAGGAGACTATCTTCCCCACTGGGTATAGCTTGAGCTTATATATTAGTCCTCAAAGCCCACCCCTATACTTCCTCCAAGAAGGCCATACCTAGTCCAACAAGGCCACACTTCCTAATAGTGCCATTGCCTATGGGCTAAGAATTCAAAGACATGAATCTATGGGGTCATACCTACTCTAACCACACTCAATTATTAGCTACTTAGCAATGAAATCAGGATATGAAATTTTCTAGCAATGACTGACTCCTATATGGTTATTACGGAAACAACATATTCTCAACTAACCACCAAAGTCACCTATATGACCCTCCAGCAGGCATCCAGTTGCTTTCCATCAGAGGCTTGCAAGGAACTCCTGGGGTTTTGCCACTTCTCTTGCCTCAGGTTTTTGCTAGATGTGAGGCATAATACACTGTATAAATGTGTGTTGACATATCTAAAGGTTGGTAGCTTGCATAGCAGAGTGAAGAACACACCAAACCGAGGTCTCACTTCAAAGTCCCTTCTACATAGAAGCCTCAGTCATACCAGCCAACTGTCCAAATCTTAACCACTCAGAATGATTCTTCCAACTGACACCATCCCTGAGCCACTGATTTCCATAGGGCTGTTGCTACCTGTAGTCCCCAGATTAGTTGTCTTCACTCTCAACACTTCACATAGTCTAAGTACTTGAACCAAAACATCTAAAGCGTCCAAACTCATTCAGAGCAAACACTCATAAATGAGGTGTGGATCTCAAGAGATCCTTGCCTGCCCTCTGACTGCTGGATTTTACCCTGGGAATAAATTGTGGTTCTCTGGATAGTTTAGGAGGTAGGACTGGAAAGGTCTAGAAACTACTCTGCAGTCACATGTTCATCTGTACAGCACGCAAAGCTTCCATGGTGTTTTCCACGTTCAAGCTCCTCTGTATTGCTAGGTTGTAAGTAATCACCTCACTTTCACAATAATTACAACAAGCATGCTGCACAGCTACTTCATTTCTACTTGAACTTTATAACAACAAGGAGCGGAATGTCCAGGCATAGCAGTCTTTTGTGTATGGGGGTGGGAGACAATGCATGAATATGCACGTGTACACGCACTCCTCTAGTGCACTCAGTTTTATGTCCATAACAGAGAGACTCACTGAGCCTGTAGGTCAACACTCTTTTGGCCAAGCAAGAAGCCAGTGAGTCCCAATCATCCTCCTGTCTTGTCTCCTGTCCTCTGTGTCACCCTGCTCAGAGCTAAAGTAAACACCATAGGTGGTCATGCCAAGCTTTCTGAGGATATGCTGAACTTAGGTCTTTGTGCTTGAATACCAAGTACCTTACCTACTAAGCCATCTTCCCAGCCCCTATTCCTAGCAGTATGCTTTCTATAAATTGCTATCAAAATGGCTGTAGTGGTATGAATACGTTTGGCCCCCACAGACTCATGTGTTTGGTCCATACACGGTGGCACTATTAGGAAGTGTGGTCTCATTGTAAGGAGGAATGGCCTTGTTAGAGGAAGTTCATTACTGTGGAGGTAGGCCTTGGTCTTAAATGCTTAAGCTATCTCCAATGGGAAACAAATCTGGTTTCCTCCTGCCTGCCTTCAGCTCAAGATGCAGAGCTCTTGACTCCTTCAGCACTATGTCTGCCTACAAGTTGCATGCTTTCTGCCATGATGAAAATGGATTGAATCTCTGAAAGTGTAAGCAAGCCCCCATAAAATGTGAGATTTTATAAAAGTTTCCTTGGTTATGGTGTCTCATCCCAACAATGGAAGTCCTAACTAGGCAAAACATAAAGTACAATGACAGTTTATTCATTTTAAGATATAAAATGACCAAGTTTCAGCCACCTTGCAGTGATTTCACTACATGTCATGAAGGAGACACCTGGAAACTTCACTAGAATGAGTAGTAACTGTTATACCAGTTACAGCGTAGAACCATGAGTGTCAATGCCCAAATTATTGAAACATATGCTTAATAGACAGCCTTGTTGATCTACATTACTGTCATTTGATACTAAAAATACTTCAAGACCATCGTAAAACAATTCAAATTTCCAAAAAGAGATGGAATCCCCCTACCCCACCCCCCAAAAAAATTCTCAATCTTAGAATTAGGCATCTGCAAATATTTTTTTTTGAATTCTAGTTGGCTTTTGGCATACTGGAAATATCTGCAGTGTCAGTATATATTTTCAAGGAGGAAGATTTTAATAAATATTTAAAACAGTGAATAAATACTTCCTCTCTTGAATCTCAGTTGTAAAATCCTAGGTTGAAAATTAAGGGAGATGGAAAGAGAAAGAAGCTTCATTTTATTATTGCCTTTGGGTGCTACTTATTTTGTATGTAATCAGAATAAGGAAAAAGAATACATCTAGAAAGTTAAATAGCTCTTTGCAAGCTAAACCCATACAGGAGCAAGAATGCAGGTAGCTTTAAACAAAGAAAGGAAATTATTCTAATATCAAGCTATTGAAGAAAAATATTACAGAAACGGAATGTGATGCTAGTTCATGGTTCTTAGGTAAGAGGCAAGGTATGGATTTAAAAATTAGATGTATTAGACGTTTTAAAGTTAATCCATATGAGCCTCATCAATATCTGCCTGTGCATTAGTGCTTACCATGGTAGGGATAAAATAGAATGGGAAATAACAAGCCCAGGACAGAGAGGGTATGCCTAGAAGAATAAAAACGAGGGTCTGCTGACAAACACTTGTGAAGTACACAGAGACACTGGTGTCAATTCCCTTGGAAACAAAATGCTATAATAATAGGTATTTTTCAGAGTGGGAACTATCGAGAAAAGAAAACACCACAATGCTTCACATAACGATCTTTCAAATTTTAGAGTATGAAAGAAGCTAGCTCCCTGGATTTTGTAGTCCGACACACTATCAAACATGATACATGAAAACTCATCCGTTTCTCTAAAAGATTAAGACTATCATACATTAACATGCTCATATAACGAGGTCCACATTATTTATAATTAAGAACTGGAAGGAATGCAGGTAGTTTTAAACAAAGAAAGGCAATTGTTCTAACATCAAGCTACTGAAGAAGCACACTACAGAAACAGCACAGAATGCTAGCTCTGTTTTATGATTTCTGGATTTGCTTACAGTCTCCTGTGTGATTACTACTTGTTCTGTGACTGTCTTCCTTTTTTATGTACAGTGCAATCAAGAAATGAGTCAGAAAGGTGACACAGTGCTGTATTCATCAAATAATGGTTTTACAAAAAAATAAAAAATAAAAAAGCCTGCTAAATGATTAAAAACCAGGGAAACCAAGTGTTTGGCTAGATGGCTGCACTGTGCTTCCTCGCCAGCTCCACTGTGGGAGAGGTGAGTGATTAAGCAAAACACAGCGCTTTCGCGTCCTCGCCCCCTTTCCAGCCATTTATTTTTATGACTACATCAATCCTGCACATCAGAACCCAGAAAGCACTGCAAGAGGAGTGTCAATCATAAGATAAAGCAAGCAGAGGTGTAAAGGCAATATTTGAAAAGGGAAACCAAGAGATGAAGTTGAGCATTACAGAAACCAGGCAACCTCATATAATATATTACCAGGGAAAACCAAGCATAACAGAAGAATGGGAGAAAGGTGACAGGGGAGAGGGATGACATAAAATACTCACATGCCCCGGAGTTCTGGAGCTGAATGGTGAGCCATGTCCTTAGATAAGGTAGGGAGAGCTCCTTTTAAATTTTGAGTTCATAATACAAGATGACATATAAAGAGATAAGTACTTGAGTTCCTAAACAGAGGACAAACAAATTCCCTTGCAACCCTACAGGGGCAGAGAGAATACATTGATTGCCTTTGTTTCTCTAGAGGCCTTAATGTGCTGAGCCAGGGAAGTATAGTACATACCTTAGCCACCTCCAGAGTCCGTGTCATTAACCTCAGGGCTGTTACCATCATTACTGGCTCTGCCTTTTACCTACGCCATATCTGTTTCCAGACACATAATTACCATCATCTCCCTCGTCTCCATTCACCTCTTCTGCCACTTAACTGCTTCTGGCCTTTGGGGAAGCAATTAATGAATCCCTGTGCTGAAATCGTTAAATGACATTGGAGGAACTGAGAAAAGGTATTCCTTTTATAGGGCCAGCAATGTGTGTCCTACCACCCATAGAAACTGACCTAGGAAAAACTCAATGGATTCCTTGACAATCATCCACAGGTAGATTCATTCATTCACTCATTCATTCATTCATTCATTCATTCATTCATCTGTTCACTGATTCATTGGAAAAGGCCTTTTAAGTACCATATAAACAACTTTGCTTCACTGTGACTAAATACCTGGCCTATACAATTTAAGGGAGAAATGACTTATCTGGACTCATGGTTTCAGAGATTTCAACACAGAAGCTCATCTGGGTCCATGGACTTGAAACTGTGATCAAGCAGAATAGCATGGAGATGCATGGTGGAGGTGGCTGCTCACCTCATGCATTAAAAGAACTGAAAGGCAAACAGATGAAGAGACCTCAAATCAGATTATGCCTCTAATCAGCCCCTGGCTTCCACAGTTTCTACCACCTCCTAATAATCCATTTGATTGTAAATCTATTGACAGACCCTATAGAGATGGCTCAGCAGCTGAGAGCACTGGCTACCTTTACATAGGTTCCAGATTGGATTCCCAGCAGCCACAAGGTGTCTTACAACCTTCTGTAACTCCAGTTCCAGCAGAGTCAATATCCTCTCCTGGCCTCCACAGCTATCATATGCACATGGTATACATGAACTCTGAAAGTACGTACACATAAAAATGAATAATTTTAGATAATAACAAAATCAACTATTCATGGTTTAATCCATTGACGAAGTCAGAGTCCTCATAATCCTATCATGTTCCATAATTCTGTCACATGGCAATGAAGCCTTTAACACATGAATCTTTTTGTTGGAACAGCACTTCATATCCAAATCACTACAAGCAGAAATCATATCTTGGAGTTTGTGATAACAAGGCATGGTTGAGTTGAACATGTCTATTAGGGAGTTTGTTGATGGGACCCCCCCCAGCAATGGCAATCTAATATGTGAATCAGTGACAGGTAGAAAGACAAAAAGAGAATCTGATCGGGAAGGAAAGGAAAGCATCGTGGAGGGATAAAGATGTGTACAAGTTTGCTGGGGCAGTAAATGGTACAGCATTCCAGAAACAGTCCATGCAATTTTAGTAGCAGCGAGGAATTGCCAATTGTGTATGTGTGTCTATACATGCATCTGTAGTTGAGACTGTACTGGTGGCACAATGTGTGCCAAACAAATGTGCTACCACTGTGCAATCCCCATTCTCTCAAACATGACATGAAGGACAGTTACTCTTCTAACTCTTCACTTAAATGTGTTTCCCATACTATTTCAGCTTCTTGATCCATACAGTTTCAATGGTGCTATCAGTGACATTTGTTTCCCTGTGTGTCACTCTGCCCAGATTGTTTTACTTGTGTTGCTGGGTTCTAGCACTTCCCTTTATGGACTGTGCTGCCTTAAAACATTACATGTCTGCTTGCCCCTCCTTCCCTATCATTAGTCAGTGTGGTACATCTGATTTTTTTCCAGTCTCTATATTTTTCAAAGCTAAAATGAAAAAAAAAAAATAGTAGAAGATGATTTCACCTTCATACCATTCATCAATACTTGGTTTAAATAAACATCAGATTTAAGCTCCTTGATTAATATTTGAATTCTCTAGAGCTAGCTACTCTGATCATTTGAAAGAATTTCCTAGTGGAAGGACTGAATTCTTGTAAATCTGGCCACATAGTTTCATAGGCAAAATAAAAGACCCAATAAATTTTTCTACTTGTAACCATTATGACCATGTAATAGATTACTATAGGTGTACCACAAACTCTCCCAGTAATGCCCAGTGGCTAATAAAAGCCTTTAACTATCCCACTCCCTCATATATGAAAAAGAAGGTTAGTTGGGGTGAATGTATTTTATACAGACAGTCGTAACTCTGTCATAACAAAGTTATAATCATTATACCCAAATACACTGGTGTCTTGGAATAAATATTATTTATTATTAGAAACTCCTCTCTAGAGGTCATCCTGTGCCATCTGCCTGACCATGTTCAGTGAGCAGTCCTGCATATGAGGAAACAGACTACTGTTTTGTCTGCCTGCTGACATCTTCCTTATACAAAAACATTCCAGCCATGCAGTGAAGGTACCTATCCTTTATCTGGGTCATACTGGATGAGAGAAAGAAAGACAAAACTGGAAACTGAGGGAGTTATCACAGCCAAAGCTTCAAATTCTTGACCATTTTCTTCTTCCATTTGGAGAAAGGAAAGTGAAATGTCAAAGAGGAGAGGGGAAAAGGTAACCCTTCCTTTGAGCTCTTGAATTTCCAAATCTATAAAATAGGTACAGTTATCATCTCCTTTACACACTTAGGAGGCAGGCAGTCATGCCTGTGTGCATGGCAGGCGATGGGACAGCCTTGAATCCCAACTGTTCTGGCTCCAAACACCATTCCTGGGAAAACCAGCCTTGTATTGTGCACTTTTGCTCAGAAGTCCTCCCATTAACCTCAAGCTGATTTATGCTGAACTGCCTGTGTGTCCCTGGCATGAACTCTAAGAAAGGAAGTCAGCTGGCTTCCCATTTCCTACTGACTTACTGACTTCACCAAATTAGCATAGACAGGACTTCCTGGGATGACCATTCAGTGCCTAACAAGCCCCAAATCTTGCTTCCTTAGGTAACACCAGTATGTGTCAGCCACAGCTAGACATGTTTGTATGAAACTGGCTAGATTAATATCTCAAAAAATAATCAGAATCCATGAATTTTTTCTAATATTGTTAAAAATTGGATACCTTCCCAAGGTTCTACCATTAACATAGCTCATTTTAACTTAAGAGTTAGAACTAATCCAGCTTCCAAAATCTTTCCAAAATTCTGCTTCAAACATCTTTACTAAAGAAAGTATCTAGGTAAAGCTGTGGCAGTAGAGATCAAACGTACAACCTCTAGAACCAGGATACAAAGATGTGAAGTCTTTGACTGCCTGTTTTTTAGCTGTATGAACACCATAGGGAAATACCCTAACTTCTCTGAACTTCACATAAATAGGTAGTATTTGTAACCATGTGGTATGGTTGATCTTGTCAACCTGACAGGATCTAGAATCACCTAGGACACAAACCTTCATGTCTGGAAGTTTCTTGATTGGGATGGACCACCTTAAATGTGGGTGAGGACTATTTCTTGGGCTACAGCTCTCTACTGGATAGAAAGCAGAAAACAAGCTAAGCTTGTTAAGCTAAGTGCCTTGTTTCTATCTCTCTACTTTCTGAGTGCAGATGCAATGTGACCAACTGCCTCATGCTTCTCACCAAGGCCAGGCCTTCCTCACCATGGTGACCTGACCCTCAAAACTCTGAGCCAAAATAATCTCACTGCAAGCCTCCTTTATCCGGTATTATTTTTGTGTGAGAGAAACAAGTAACACAAACACTGTGTCTCAGAGACATTAAGTGAGACCTGGCTGGTTTTAGCCCAAATGGAACGGTTGCTAAAAGCAACCACCCTAATTTAAGAATCCCTAAAATGCATATTATCTATAAACCTCCTCCTCCGAATGTATACAAAATTAGACAATTAATGAAGATGATATATTATAACTCAGAGACACCTAATTAAACATTTATTGTTACAGTCTTATAGCTTTTATTTAGTATGCTGAGCCAATAGTTTGTTTGCTTTGGTCTCAGATGCCTGTATTAGTCCTAGAAATCTTCACAGGGCCTAAGCACTGCTCCTGTGAAAGCTGAGGGATAGAATGGCCTTGGCCAAGGTAAATAGGACCATGCTGGCCCTAATCATCCTGGCTTCAATCCCCATCCAAGTGTAGCTTCTTTCCTAGAGAACATTTTCTTTTCCCAGCAAGAGTTTGGAAAGATAGCTAGCCATTTTAGAAAGAGCCAAGCAGCAATTCAGAGACGGAGTTATGCAAAACCCAGGGTACTGTCAGTGAGCCAAAATTCTTACTTTTGGCTAAGTTCAGAGTTTACACCAAAACTTATGCCAAGATGGACCCTGCAATTTGGCTCAAATGGGAGAAATAGTGACTTAGTAGCAGGTTGTAAATGACATTAAATTTTTTAATCCCCTTAAATAGAAAGGATTGCTTCACAAAAGACATACAGGTGTCTGGTAGCACATTATTTTTATTCTAAGGTGTTCAGGCTCGTATGTTCAAAAAATAAAAATTTTGCCCCAATGCATCATATGGACAAAATATTATTTAGTATTCTAAAATATTTAGATTTCCAAGATCACTTTTACCCTCAAAGGCAACAGTTCTCAAAGTGTGACAGATGGGAAACCTTGAGGGCAGAGATGTTTCAAAATAATACTAGAATATCAATTGCATTTGTAACTTGCATTTTGAAAATGCATTGCTAATGCAATGGTGGATTAAGCTGATGGTCCCTCAGGACATACCAAGGCTGTAAAATCAGAAAGGACCAATAATGAATGTATTCTGTACCACCACTCAAGTACAGAGAGAAAAAAAAATCACTCAAAAAAATATGCTTGATGAAGCAGTAAAAAAAAATTGTATTAAATCTCAATGTTTTCAATTACACATGATGTGGAAGCACAGATAAGCATTGCTGGTTTCCAAAGCCTGGTGGTTGTCTAGCAAACTTTTTGAGTTACAGGCTAAACTAGCCCCCTTTCTGGGGAAATTCCATTTATATCTATAGCATATAAATAGTAACAAATTATGGTATTCACAGTTGAGGCATTTGTTAATCTTTTTTTTTTTTTCAAAAAGGGAACATGGGAAGCCTGCTGTTTGAAATTAAAAGGCAAACTTAATAAGTTTCAAGCTTTTAAGTTAAAATTACAGTTTTGGAAAATGTGCATCTGCCATATATTTCACAATCGTAAAGGGCTTTCCTAGTGAAACTGAAGGCAATTTAAATGAACATGATGCATCTTCATTTGTGTGTGTGTGTGTGTGTGTGTGTGTGTGTTCAAGAAAGAGGAGGGGCTACACTGACACAGACAGAGGAAGAAAAAAGTGTCTATTCTCTATAACTCTGCCTTATCCTCTTGAGACAAGGTATCTTGTTGTTCTGAAAGTTCCCTGTTTAGACTAGGCTAGCTGAATGTCAAGCTCTCAGGATCCACCTGTCTCTGTTCTCCTAACCTGAGAACACGAATGGCCATGTTTGGCTTTTTTTTTTCTGCATGTGTGCTGGGAAATCAATGCTTGCACAGGAAGCCTTCTTATCTACCAAGCCATCTACCCAGCCCGGTGACATTTTCTTACTGTATAATAAAATGAATCACCAGGCGGTGGTGGCACACGCCTTTAATCCCAGCACTTGGGATGCAGAGGCAGGCGGATTTCTGAATTCAAGGCCAGCCTGGTCTACAGAGTGAGTTCCAGGATAGCCAGGGCTACACAGAGAAACCCTGTCTCGAAAAACAAAAGCAAAACAAAAAAAATGAATCGATATTTAGAAGACATACATAATTGAATTAACTACATTTCCCATGACCAGTTCTGGTTATCATACATCCATTCAGGACCAAAAAGGAGCCAGAGAATTTCAGTGTAATAAGAATATGAAATTCTTTGATCTGACCTAAGATTACACATCTTAGGTACATAACTTCTCGGTGTACACCAAGATCCTATGGTGAACAACTTCTATAAAATTGCCAGTTGTCAAGTTCTGGTGGAATAAGCAAAAATAATGGTGTCAAGTCTCTAAAATAACCTACGAGACCATACTTTCTTCCTGCATTTCAACCAAAACTACATCTCACAAATGTAGAAAGATAAATAAGAATGTAAGTATGTTCTGTTAATCTAGGCATTTTATTTAATTAAATTGTTTTGGTTTTGTGGGTAAGAAGTTGTTTAGTTCTAAATTCTTACATTGTAGGCTTGCTCCAACTCACAGAAATCCTCCTGCCTCTGCCTCCTGAGTGTATTCTACTGTGCCTACCCTAATCTAGGAGTTTTAAACATTTACATGTATATAAAACAATGTGCCACTCCTTTATATATTATTTCTGTAGAAGGTAGAATTAGGGTTAGGGAGGTAGGATGTTTGTCTAGCATTCCAAAAGCCCTGGGTTTGGTTTCCAGTACCACATAAACTAAATGCTACCAGTATAACCAGTGTTGGCACTTGGTAGGTGGTGGCAGGAAGATTAAAAGTTCTGGTCATCCTCAACTGCATAGTTTTAGCCCAGATTGTGATAATGAGACTCTGTCTTCATAGAAACAAAGTTAACTATTTTTCATAAAATATATGTATTTTGTGCTACATGTAATAAGTTTTTATTTAAACTTAGGAAGATCATAAGACTTTCTTAATTTGTAATAAGGAATGCAAATATGTACAACTCACATAATCAAAAGCTCTGTGGTCCTCAGTCATTTTTACAAGCAAACAAAAGAACTCAACCTGTGACAAAAATGTTGATACTTGACATGCTAGTTATCTGTGATCTAGGCCAGTGGCCATTGTGACATCACAATCAGATAAGAACTCCAGGAAAGATCACATGCAGCAGGCTGTTAATTCACAAAGCTCTGAAGTTAGGCTGCTTGAGAGAAGTAAGCCACCTAACCTGCCTGTTGCTGCCTTTGATGGTCTCCACAGGGTATTCGATGATGGGACCAGGAAAGAACGCCAGGAAATAGGAAGAGAACAGCCATACCTGCCCAAAATTCACTTCTTCCCATGATTCCAGTCATGTGTCTCAGCATTTTGAGTCTTATGTCTCAGTGAAAAAGATGTACAGATTTCACACCAGAAGAGTAAGAGCTGCCGCTGGGCAGGCTTGGACTACGAACCTTCACAAGATCCGACGATCTCTTAAAAATGTTTACCAGAAATGTAAGACCCGCCACTCATACTCAACTAGCTACCCAACAACGACTTCTTATGATTGTGACCAAGATGATGTCAGTTTGAATGAAGACATGAATCTATCGGCAGTGCTCCAAGACATTAAAATGGGACAAATGGAACTCCTCAGCCAAATGACTGACATTGTCGGCGCAATATCAAATATCCAGGACAAGATCAACCATTATCAGAATCAGATGGAAGCCCTAGAAATCAGAGTAAACATCTGTGAAGACAGACAAATTGCAACCACCAAAGACATTCTCTCCATGAAAGAAGATATCAACACTCTAAACAAGAAGGTGACGGAGCTAGAAAGTCAGAATTCTTACTCCAACATACATTGTCTAGAGGTCTTGGAGGGACAAAAGGGCCAAGAATTTGTACAGCTCCTCCATAAGCTCCTACAACATGAAATCCCAAAGGGCACAGCCACCTCTCCAGACACTGTCATCTCTTCAGCAGAGCCAGAGAGAATGCCCAGCTACCCAGAGCCCACTGGTGAGCTTAAGAAAAAAACAATGTCACCTCAGAATATAACTCTGAAGAAAAATAATAGCCTCCGAAAGGCATCAGTGAGTTGCAAAAAGATAAGGTCAAATATTTATATTTACCCTGACTTCAGCACATGGATCAAGCTCACTTTTGTACATGGAGGAAATTGGAGATTTTTCCTCAGTGCCACCAAGTTAGAGGAATTCGTCCAGTGGCTTCTGTCTAGGCCAACCATCCTTCCTGAGGAACCACAAATCATACCCCAGAGAGACTACGCCTTCATCAGACCCATTGAGAGGTTGGCCACAATCTGTCTCTCTCTTTTCAACTATGTTTGTTGCTTTTTTGGTTCCTCAAAAGAGGAAATAACTCGACTTTAGAGTTATTTCCTGTTTGGCTTGGTACAAAATAAATGTAGCCCATTTGCTTTGAGTAGTCGTGTGTCTGTGCTGTCTGTGAACTCTCACTTACTGGCTGGGTGTGTGCCCACTGCCCTCGAAGTTCCCACACATCCAGAGTTGAGTTGTATCAGTTATCTCATTGGACTATTGAGATCCACATTCCACTGTTTTTGTCCTCTCACAAGTAGTTCGTGCAGACTCATCCTGTGTCATAAATAATCAGAACCGAGAATGAAAGGGTCAACGGAAATGGGAATATTTGTCAGCTTCCACATCTGTTCTAGTGGCCTTGGCAGATAAAATCTGTGATATGAGACAAAATTTCAGACAACATAAAGAAAAAATATCTATTTTCAAAACCACTAAACTTAAGAATATATTGGGGCAAAGTGGTTGTTCAGACATTAAGAACACTTGCTTTTCTTACAGAAAACCTGGATTTGGTTCCCATCACACATGTCAGTCTCTGGACAACAACTTGTAGCATCAATTCCAGGAGATCTGATGCCCACTCTGGCCTCTGTGAGCCATCCACGTGAACATACAGAAACTCAGGCACACACATACCCATCAAATAACATTGTTTTATTTATACACACACACACACACACACACACACACACACATATGTGTGTGTAAGTAAGTGGACCTCATCACTATAACAAGGTAAACCTTCCCATGGAAAGGTATGTACTTCAATGAGACGTCCAGGGCAAGCTTCATCTTTAGATGTCATAGATATTTGTTACTGTAATGTCATTTTTCTAAATAGCACACAAATCAGGGAGTTAGAAAGGTTTCCCTCACTTCATAATCCATTGAATGAATCATATTTCCTATTGCAACCATGTTATTAAACTGAAAATATTCTCCACATATGTACTAATTTTAACTAGCCCTGGTTAACAATTGAAGAATAGAGAACAGGCAAGCTTCGCAGATGAGAAAGGCCTACTGAAAGGAAATAAAAAAAAAAACTAGGAGATCAATACAGTAAAACCAATTCAGTTTGGTATTCATTATACAATGCCAATGTTTTTTAGTTGGGAATCCAATATTTTGAGCCTCTTTTATAAATCTACAGATATGTATGTACACAATAGCCTTTAACACATTGCTTTAAAAATATACCCACGTGCAATGCACTTAGTAAAATCCAGAGTATATCTTAAATGGGTCGGCTTAAATGGTGAACCTCTATGTATTTTTCAACAGCAAAGGTGTGTGCAAGGAGCAGTAGGGTCCCTAGCTCAGCACACTGTGTACCCAGACACGAAGTAGGTAACCATGGCCTAGGCAAATGATAACATAAACAGCTTCTACAAAAGAGAAGAATCACCAGTATGTGCTGAAGTATTTAGTGTCTCTGTGTGTCAGAGCACACACCATTACCCACTTCCTGCATATATATCAGACAGTCAGAGATTCTACAAGACAATGCTCTGTAGGAAGAAAACGCATGTGTGAGGAATCACAAGATGTATGTTCTGAACCTAAGCTCCAAATCTTAACACTTTTACTTCATTGTAATTAGATTTGTTCTGATTTTTGTAAAAAAGGAATCTATATTACTCCAATAGAATTCTTTCCTGCAGAAACAAGAAGGGTGAGAGAGAAAACAAAAGGCATTCTCTATAGTTTCATACACATAGCATTAAGCTGAATGGATAAAGTGTAGCAAACAACCCCTTAAGGCACGACAAGTGGGGATGGGCTGCAGAGAGCAACAGAAAAAGAAGTTCAAGTACTGGAGAAAAAAGAGCACTCATGAGGTCTGGCATAATGTAGGAAGAAGAGGACAGACAGAAAGACAAAAAAAAAAAAAAACATGAGCATAGGAGTGAGGCTGAAGCTGAGAGGGAACGTGGAAATAAAGCCAGCAAGCATTGAGTATATATAAGGTACAGACAGGCTAGTAAGTCCTTTCAAACCTTTCATGGACCTCATCTCGTCCAAGATTCTTTCTCACAACGCTCATTTTAACCCGTGTTTTACCTGCATACAAAAGCTGGATAAAGTAGTATGCCCTGAAATAATAGCATTTAGGAGGCTGAGGCAGGAGGAACACAAGCTTACTCCAGAACAGCCCAAATGAAACAGACTTTCCTGTGGAAAAAGGAGGAAAGAGGAGGAGAGGGAAGAAGAACTGGGAGGGCAGAGAGGAGGAAGGGGAGGAGGAGAAAGAGGAGGGGAGAAAATTGGGGAGGAGGAGGGGAAGGTGGGGAGGAAGAAGAGAGGAGGAAGAGAGACAAAATCAAAGTGACTACATGATTTTTTTTCAAGGCTTCAAGAGACGGTTCTGTTCATCCTGGTGAATTAAGTTCCCTGGAAGGAGAAGGTAGATTTTGCTTTCTGACAAAGTCTCATGTGACTTGCTAAGATTATAAGGAAGCTCAGAAGAGCAGGTCTGAATGCACACATCTCTCACTTGCTCACTTCCACTCAGGCCCTGTTCCTCTTCCCGAGCCTCAGGGTCTCATCAGTTACTCTCCTTAATTTTATATCTTACATGATTTTTTTTCCTTTTATGTTGTGTGTACGTGTGTACAGGTCATGGAGCATGCATGGCACATGCATGGAGACCAGAGAGAAACTTCGAGACTTGGTTCTCTACTTCTACCACTTGGATTTGGGGTCCTTGGGCCAGGTGGCAAGTGCTTTTACTCGCTGAACGATCTTGCTGGCCCTCCTCCCCTATCTGGGTCATCACTTTTCCATCGGTTTAGTTTATATCAACCCCACTTATGATCATATTCACCTAGTTGATATCTGTGTGTTCCCTTCTCTCTTTGCCTTTCTCTTCATGCTCCTTCAGGAATGTGCGGCCCAGACTCTCTGTTCCTAACTTCTCCCTCTTCTTCCCACAGGTTATGTCTTCACCCTAAGATTCTCTTTGGCTTCTTCTGATTGTTCTTGTGGACGCTACCCCTACCCCCAGTCCCAAGTATTCCTCAAAAATATGCATATGTCCCAGCTTAAATTAAAGAACTTGTGCATGATCCAAAATCTCTTGAGGCCTTCTGAGCTTTTGATTCAAACAACCATATATTTTCTTTGCATAGCTATGAAAAACGCTGCTATAAATATAAACAAGTATAATATATATATTTATGTGTGTGTGTGTACATTCATATACATACTCAGGTATGAAACCTATTGTAGTTTCACCAAAACATCTCAGACCATTGTTACTGTGTGAATTAAACATTTGTTGGGGATGCAGCCAACATAGAGTAAAGAGTGAAGACTTTGAGAGAATAGACTTTAGAACATTTCCGCGCTGGGTGGGTAACTAGAACTGGCCACTATGCCCACAGTTATATACAATGGCGATGCTTGTGACTATGTGATTATGGAATTGTTTTTCCCTTGTGCCTGGCATTCTTCAGTTTTCTCAACTCTAAATTAAAGGCAATTTATGTCTTGAGATTGTTGCATTCATTGAGTAAGGTCATGCGTTCTGTGTGCCTCTGAGCATCAGATTTAGCAGACATTCAATAAAGGGTAGTCATTTCCTTCCCTCTTTAACTAGATGGAAGGGTGTTAAGAAGGGGCAGGAAGATGAATGGGAGAAGGGGCCTTGCCTCAAAGAACTCCCTTCAGGACTCTGCCTCCTTTTATCAACCATAAAGGGTTTGAGACAAATAATAAACAAAGTGACAGGCTAAATACAAAAGCTTCAAACCGACTCTCAACTCCCTTATCCAAAGATAGTGTGATCAGAATAAGACAGGGTGTGAATATCTCCTCCTGATCTGGGCATGCAACCAATATTCCATCATCCGAAACAGCCTCTCGCCAACCTTTAATTGCACTCTATATAAATAAGCAACAAAGGAAAGGACTTGGAAAGAAGAAGACTGGGTTTAATATAAAGAAATTTACTAAAGTTAAGACTATTTGCTTCAATAAACATATTCACCAAGAGCACTGTTTATTTAAAACAACATTCATCAACATTTATGGAAATCTGACACTGTGCCAGGAAGCAGCTGAGCTAGGTGTGACCAGCTAGAGATAAAGACAACAGTGTTATTCTGAAGAAACACGCTTTGAAATGGTATTCTTTCTACCTGCCATAATTATGTTGACCTGCTGCTTAGATTCGGACTTAAACAACTCACTAACCTCATACAAAATTTGATTCCAGCCTCCCTCCAAGGGATACAATTTGAGTTCCTGTTACAAAAAAAAAAAAAAAAAAAAAAAAAAACCATAATTTCAACTTCTGAAATAATATTTTACGCTCCACCAAAAATATAAATAGTGGTGAACATGTCAATGGATTGTACTGGGAAACTTCAGTTGGAAGGTTTCCAACTCAGAAAGCACATCATAAATATATAGTATTTGTTGGACTTTTTGTTACCTTGCAAATATAACAATAAAATGCCTGAGATGGTGATATTAATAAAACTGCAAAGCCTCTGTGTGTTCCCATGCTAACATAGATTCAGAGAGACAAGCACAAGAGTGGTAGTCCTGGCAGCCGACTCCTACAGGGTTCCTACAGTCTCTGCTTTTTGGTACACTGGATGGTGGAAGAAAAAGTCCACAGGTTGCAGACACTAGTAGATGACTTAGGAGTTAGGGAAAATGACACAAAGTTGAGAGCTACGGCAGGAACTCTAGATTAGGAATCTGAAGTGGGGACACTCTTGGGTAAGGAAGGAGACTAGGGTTTGGGGTTTGGGTTTGTTTTGTTTTGTTTTGGCTACTGAGAATGTCTGGAGAATAAGGGCTGAGATGGGGCCAAGTGCCTCATGGTGTTAAAAGACCAAAGTCTTGAGACACTCTAGAGTCTGGCGGTACATGTTTGTGTCCCCACTACTCCAGAAGTAGAAGTAGGAGGGCCAGGAGCTCCTGGCTGGCCTTAGCTATATAGCAAGGTTAAGGCCTACTTGAGCTACATGAGACCCTATATCAAAAAACCAAAACACAAATAAAATATAAGGTGTGTGTGTGAGAGTTGCACATATTTGTGCATAAGTGTGTAGAAGCCAGAAGACAGTATTATCATCCCTCAGGCACAGTCCACCTTGTTTATTCAAACAGTGTCTCTCACCAGATTACCAAATAGGCTAGGCTGCCTGTCCAATGAGCCTCAGGGATCAATAGAGCCACCTGTCTTTATCTGCAGAGTGCTGAGATTCCAAGCACTGGCCACCACCCCTGGGTTTGGTTTTGTTGGAGGGATTTGTCTTTTGTTTTGGGTGAGTGTGTGCTTGTTCGTTTTGTAATGTGGATTGTAAGAATTGACTCAGTTCTCATGCTTAGAAGTCAATGTACTTTATCAACAGAATATCTCCTCAGTCCCCAAATTATAGGTTTTGCTCTCTTGTTTATCCTTTGGAACAAAATTTTGTATTAGTAATATTTCTGTAGCTATGACAAAACACCTGGGGCATTCAACCTATAAGGAGGGTTTGGGCCAGTGAGGTGGCTCAGTGGGTAACTTGCTATCAAGTTTGATACTTGTGACCATTATGGTAGAAGGAGCCATTCAACTCTTTTAGGCTGTATTCTAGCCTATATGAGTGAAGTATGGCATACAAATTGTTACTTAAAAGTTTTAGAAAGAGATTCATTTGGGCTGATAATTTAAGAGGTTCCAGTCCATATCACTTGGCCCCATTACTTCTGGGTCTGTACTACAACCGTACATCTGGCAGAGTGTGGGTAAGAGAAAAGCCACTCAGTGACAGCAAAGAAGCAAAAAGGAGAGGACAGGGCAGAAGTCAACATCCCCAGCAAGACGACATCCCTCCAGTGACCTGCTTGCTTCTATTAGGCTCTACTCTAAAATTTACCTCCACACAGCTTTGGAAGCCACATATAAGCGGTATTAAAATACACCTATTTGGAAAATAACTAATTTTTTTGAGAACTAGGACACTCTAAGCCTTTATGAGCTTTGGCATATTGGTGGCAGACTCTGTCAGTGAGGCAGGGCAGGAGTTGAGACCGTGAAACATGTAGCTGTGGTATGGGGATCTTCTGGGACTCTCCTGTCATTTCATGTTTGTTTCTTCTCTCCCTCCTCCACCCCATACCTCCACCCTAGTGCTTAAGCAATGATGTAAGGTGTGAGACATATTCTAGCAAGAGATGGAATGAGAGAGAAGACAAGAAGATGAAAGGAAAACTCCCGATGGGCCTGAGAAACAAGGAAAAGGTTGAGATAGGCAGTTTTTTATGCATTTTTCCAATTTATTTTCTATTTATAGAATAACTATGACCAAAAACAACTCAGGAAGGAAAGGGTTCATTCATCTTACAAGTTACACTCTACCATGGAGGAAAGCCAAGGCAGGATCTCAAGGCAGAAACTTGAAGCAGAAATCAAGTAGAAACACAGTTTACTGACTTGCTCCCTCTGGCTTGTTCAGATACCTTTCTTAGACAGTCTAGGCTTGCCTGCCTAAGAATGGTACTGCCCACAGTGGGCTGGGTCCTCTTACAACAATTATCAATTAGGTAAAAGCTTCAAAGGCATGTCCACAGGCCAATCTGATCTGGATAGTTCTTCAGTTGAGGCTCCCGTTTTTTTCCCAAGTCACTATATTTGCGTCAGCTGAAGCTATGACATCACTGTGGTGTGGTTTGAATAAGAATGGTTTTGTAAGTTCCTATATTTGGATACTTAGTCACCATGGAATGATATTATTTGGAAGGACTAGGAGGTGTGCTTTGAGGTTTCAAAAGTCTATGCTAGACCCAGTGCAAGTTCATTCTCTCTTTCTCTCTCCCCCTCCCTCCTTCACTCCCTCTCTCTCCTTCTCTCCTTCCCTCCCTCTCTTCCTCTTCATCTAGATCCAGATGTTGCTCTCAGTTAATGTTCCAGCATATGTGCCACTAATGGACTTGGAAACTGTACACAAGCCCCAGTTTAATGCCTTCTTTTACAAAAATTGCCTTAGTCATAGTGTCTCCTCCCAACAATAGAACAGTGCCTGAGACACGCACTAAAGATATTTCTACCAAGCAGAGGTACTGGGGTTAAGTAGCTCTAAAAGTACTATTGACAGCTGGATCATAGCATATACTACATACTATAACTAGTATGTATACAAACAAAACATAGAGTGCCTCCTCAGACAATTTAGTGAAATGGATGGTCATCCCTTTTCCTCCCTGAGTTACATTTTATCCCTGAGGAACTGCCCAAGCTTCTAAGAGCAGCTCTCAATAAAGCTCACCAATTTTTTTTTCTTGTCAAGGTTTCCACCTATTTTTCGATGTTCCCTTTCTCCCCTGCCGTTACTAGAATAGGAAAACAAACACATGATAATGTGGCCAGGTAATAGTTTGATTCTGATGCTCTATTCCTTCCACTAATTGTTGCAGAAGGATATTCTCATAGGCCAGCATCCTGATGAAAGCTGCGACACATCTTTCAGATATCAGAACACTGAAGTGGGGTGCCACTCTCACTTAGAGCGATCTTCGGTCAATTTATATTTTTTTTTCAATATTAAAGACAATAATTGCTTGATTTGCAGGCTGTAATTGGATCACAGCCATCAGTGACATGGTTATTTGTTGTTAAAGCAGTATTCACGGAATCATGCCTATGGCAGCCCAATTAGAGGCACACCATTGGCGACCCAGCTGGCATTTTCAATATGCTGTCTCAGAGGTATGATCAGAAGACAAATCAGAGCTGACTTAATGAAGTTTCTGATCAGAGGCTTCTCTGAAGACAGTGAGTTATTAGAGGAGACGAAGAGAAGGTGATAGCTAGTAAATTTATGTACACAGTTGGAAAACAACAGGAAAATCAATGGAATTTACTGAATTCAGTCACAAGTGGTTTCTACCACAACAAAAATTTTGTCCTCTCTCAACAACAGGATCCTCCAAACCTAAACTATTAGCAATGAAAAGAAGCCTAAAAGTTATTTAGTTCTTATATGTAACGCATATGTATAAATGTGGGGTTGAAGAGATAGAGGTGAGATTTTGAAAGTCAGTTTTTGGAAAAAAAAAATACATCCTGGCAGATTTTTGCAAGATAATCTCTCCCTAGTATGAATTGGGTACACAACTTTATCCTTAGCCATTAGGAGTCCTGACAATAAGAAGCCAGATACTCCTTAGTGTAAAGACTAAGAACGGGCACCTAAATTTTGGTAAGCCTGAGTGAATGAAGGCTATGTTACCTATAGGTATATGATCCTGCTAGATGTGTTACTCTGAGCTAATATTATTGTCTCTGAACTAGAGATAATATTAGACAGAAATGCATAAATTAATAAAAAAAAATACTTACTTTGATGCCTAGCAACTGTTGCTGCTGCGTCTACTGATATCATTGAGTAGAGTGGACAGCAGCTATATGTTCAACAAACTGAGACAGAAAAAAAGGCCAAATTTTTGATCCAACTCACTGAGAAGGAACCTAAGACTGAGAGGCAGAACTAATTTGCCTAAAATTACTTGGGACTGTAGAGTTTGGACAATTGTGTGTTTCCAGATCTTGTTAGGTCATACCCTTCAGACTTCACTGAAGCCTTGAATTCGGATCATTAAAGGACTGGCCATGTGTAGGGAGAAATGCACTGATCTAGCAGCCAGGTATATTAAACTCTACCAACACCCTCTGACTGGTACCTCTAACAACAAAAAAGAAGATTGTATTCATCAAAATTAGGAATTCTCTTCAATGGCTACCCTACCAAGCCTCTTCCGCAAGCCATATAGTTCATGTCCTACTCTTTGTAAAACTCTGCTCTTTAATGCTCCAGAGTATCCTTGTTGGTCTTCTTTTACCTAAACATTTGGTCAGGTGCTAGTATTATATGGCAGCATAGTAAATGTATGTATATACACTTATATATGGGGGATACATATGTGTGTATACATACAGGATATCAAATTATTTATGTATGTACATAATAAATATATTATAATATATATAACAGATATATTAGAGAGTTATACACTTTTTAATTTCCTTATCTTCTGTCAATGATGAGATGTTAGCCACTACAAATCCGGGTTAAAAGCTAGCAATAATAAGGCCCTCCCACATACTAAAATTCTGGTATGAACCTCAGATGGTATCTCTGAAAGTCAAGTTTGTGTTTCTTTTTTAAGTTGAGAAGCTGTGATTTTTAAAGGGGGCAATGACAAATCTCTGCACAGCCAGTCATACAGAAGAACCACAGGATTTGACAAGAGGCTTGTGTTAATACATGTAAAATAAAATGCAGGGAGTCACATAGCCTGTCTTACTTCCCACCCTTTTCTTTAAATCACAGGGTGCTTCTCTTTCCCACATCTGTTTACCTGGCTTTGGAAATCTTCTACCCATTTTTACTGGTAGGTTTCTCTCTTCTCGTTGCCTTTCTCCCTCTGTTTCCATGTATCTCTCTCCCTCTTCTTTTAAAGCGGCTTTTCTTAAAATAAACAGCTCATGTGGTCACTCGAGTCGCTGTCTGCCAACCAAGGTTACATTCAAGTGTTGATCTTCCTTTCTTGCACACATTTTGAATCTACACTCGCATGTATCTGCCCTTCTCCCCTCCTCCCCCCACCCCCGCCCCCGTTGTCTCTCAGTTATCCCTGACTTCCTGCTTCAACTTTCTGCTTCCGGTTCATTGTTCACTCCCACCCCTACCCTCCACCCCCTTCCTCCCGAGAGCCTAATTCCTCTTTCCCATTTAGACCCATACCACACTTGAGCTTCTGTTTTTCCTCTGTATGTGGCTGCTTAAATGTAGACATCTGATTAAGTCCTCTAGGGTAGGTCTCAAACACATACTTATTTCCTCCATTTCGGTTGGGGGTTGGCTTTTTTTTTTTTCTTTTTCTTTCTTTCTTTTTTTTTTTAACTTCATTTCTTTTCCCATCCATATACAGAATAAAGTTCAGGAACAGAATTTATTTTGTGTAATGAAAACCACTGAAGTTTCCTTAGTTTGAATTTCAAAAGCAAGTGCACAGAGCTAGCTATAATTTAGTGAGGAGAATATAGCCTGAGCTATACATGTTTTCACTTATCGGATTTTTTTCTCATCGCCTCTCAATGGAAGAAAGAATTGTCCACACTGAGAAAAGATATCAAAAGCAGTCTTAATCTAATTTTCTTCTTTTTATTTGTTCTAATATTTTGGTCCCTTTGTGGCGTCAAACAAATTAACTTTCAAATTTTTCTCAGGAAATATGGAAGAGACCTTTCATCAGTTTTATAGTTCACTGAAAATGACTTTTAGAATGAGCATGTTTTATAGAAACACTGATTATAACTCTGTCATCTGCAACAATGAAGAGAAAGAAAGTAAAAAAAAAAAAGCACTGACAAATAATACAAAAAAATTCAGATTTGGGTAAATTACTAAATCTGAGATAAGAGTTTGCTTAGTTCCCCAACACACTCTAAAACAAACAAAAAGTGGAGTTTGGAATCTTCACATTTGTAAAATTAATTTCAATATACTGATAACTTTGGGAATGTGCATGACTAAGCAGACTAAAGAAGACTGAACAAAAATTATAAAGATTCACTTCACTGTGACTCATCTGAATGAGGCAAAGCACTAGGTAGATTCATTCTCTCTCTTTTATTAAAACAAGCTCAACTCTGAGACAAATGGAATTCTTAATCAGGAGTGAAATTTCCGCAAGTATTCAGGTCCCTTGTTAACTGCAAGTACAAAATATCCTTTAAGGACAAGAAAGTCATTCATGGATATGACAAGCTGGGTTGCTCCTGATACTCATCTCACAGAGTGTTCTGCAGTCTCCCTAAGTGGTAAAAAACTTCAGCTGACAAAGCTTTAAAACATATCTCCACCTTCAGCTCTACTATTGTGTATGTTTCTTGTGAGCAGGTCTCCCTTTCAGGGACAGACATTGGAAAAGGCATGAAGAGAGTGTGTCCTGCTCTCAGCCTGTGAAATATAAACCATTTTAATTAGTCAGGACAACCACAATGCCAACAAAATAAGTAAGTTCCAAATTGAACAAGGAAGTACTACATTCCTATGTCTATCATCTTGGTTTTGTCTCACCAATTGGTATTGTATTTAGTTAAATCATAATTTCATCATTTATGGGGTCTCATGTAATGTTTTGATATATGCACTAGGTTGAATGGCTGAATCGAGTTAATTCACATATTCACCACCTCAATCTCTTCCCATGAAATGTGCTCTACCTTGCTTTGGATCTCAGTGTTCTAATGGTAACTTTATTTTTTTTAGGAGGATCCAGCTGTGTTTTCCACAATCAATGGCTTTACTAATCTACATTCACACTAATACTGTGCAAATTTATCTTGACCCCCACATTCTCTCAGACCCTCTAACAGGTGGGATGTGATAGCTCAATGAATATTTTTTTTTCATATACTCATTAGCCATTTGTATACCTGCTTTTGACAAATACCTGTGAAAATCCTTTGCTTGTTTTTTGGTTGGTTGGTTGGTTGGTTGGTTGGTTGGTTGGTTGGTTGGTTGGTTGGTTGGTTTTCTTGCTATTGGTTTTCTCACTTTAATTAACCCTTTATTCAATGTAGGTTTTGAAAATACAGAGTGGAAGACATAGTCACTCTGTGGAATGCCTTCTTTTCTCACTATCTTCTTTCTTTTGTTCTTTTGTTTTGTTGTTGTTGTTGTTGTTGGGGGTTTTGTTTGTTTTGGGGGCTGAGGGTTTTTTGTTTGGGGTTTTGGGGGTTGTTTTGTTTTGTTTTGTTTTGTTTTGTTTTATTTGAGACAGTGTTTCTCTGTGTAGCCCTGAGTGTCCTGGAACTGGCTCTGTAGACCAGATAGACCCAACTTGGATATCAGCTTGCCTCTGCCTCCTGAGAGTAGCGATGAGTTTTTAGCTACACTGCTTTGTGCTCCCCTCAGATTGAAGTACGCACCCGACCAAAAGCTATCTTTGGATCCTCGAATAAAAGACACACACACACACACACACACACACACACACACACACACACACTAGCTTATCTCTAAAATGTCTTGGCTACCACAAAGGCTAGGCATTCCAAAACCTTCCCATGCTACCCGAGGTCAAATTGAGGAACTGGCCAGTGGCCACTTATCCTAAGTCTCACATGGCTGGTTGGTTTTATTTCCCGCCATTCCTGTATCCCATCCTTTGACCCTGAGTCATGATGACTCTCTTTCTCCTGTTTCTCTCTGTGTTCTACCCACATGCCCAATCATTAGCGATTGGCATCTTTATTGATTGATCAAAAACCAGTTGGAAACAAGGACAAGGACCTTCAGCGTCTGGAAATGCAGATCCCTAATTGAATCAAAGCATTAGAGCCAATCTCCAACACCTGAGCGCTGGGGCTAAAGGCATGCACTATCATTACCTGGCTTCCCACCATGTTCTTAGATGATTCATTTGTTCGTTAAGTCAGTGACCTTTGACAATGTGGTATCTGTGCTAAGTTCTTAATAATAGGTTTATGAATAAAGTAGGAAAGGTTCTTGTACAGAGAGTGTGCAAGTCCACAGAAAGTCTATTTCCATATAGCTTTTGCTTCTTTTCCTTTCTTTCTTTCTTTCTTTCTTTCTGTCTGTCTTTCTTTCTTTCATTCTTTCTTTCATTTTTTTCCTTTTTTTCTCCACCCACCCTGATATCATCCTGGTATTTCCAGTTCTGCCTAATGCCCTGACCATGACTTTCATTGCTTTTACTGCATGGTTCAATGAGTTCATTCAGTTCCTTTAAACACTACTCTTCCTTTATCATGCCTCCCTTCCCTGCTATTTTTGAATAAGATTCTTGGTTGCACTACACACAGGCTATTCCATACTCTCCTACCAAGTCTCCAGATACAATCATTCTCTCCTAGACTCCTTTCATCTTCTGGTCCCAGATATAAGCAGAGGTCTGCTGGGAAATTCTAGGAATTCTTTTCCTCCTTGGTTAAAAAGAGACATGTGAATACACATAAGTCCCTTGTTTATCTTCTGATATCTGTTTTCTTTGCAGACTTTCTCTCTGTTCAGCCTTTCCCATGTCTTTGCTCATTCCTTGAGCCTGCATGTATCTCTCTCCATTTTCTCTCTGGAAGAGAGCTCATCTTCTCTTATATCTTCCATTGTTATCTATAGTAAGTTTCCCAACATCTCATCTTCAGTCCAGATCATTCTTCAAAATTATAGATACATAGATCCAAATACTTACAGTCGTTCTACATACATTTGAAGAATTTTTAATGTGGGGTGCTTCCAGATAAATTTATGTTCTGTAACTACCTTGATAGAAAACTGCCTGTCTCCTAGGGTTTCCTCCCATAGTAAATCGTACCAGCATCCTTTCCCATGTTACAACCAGAGCCATCCTAAGCATTTCTTTCTCTTTCAGTGTCTCCCTTACCTCCTACCCCTGCCAAAATAATCAATCACCAAATCTACTTGGCCCTGCCTCCTCTTTCTAACCTTTTCCAACTTAAGTCACCCCCATCTCTTGCCTGAGCCCACATAATTTATTTTCTAGTAGGTTTTCTTTCTAACCTGCCTTTCCTTTCCTCAAACCCACATTTCACATGACAAAGAAAATAATAATTTTAATGTAAAACTCACCAAATGATTCCTCCACTTAAACTACTCAATGGCTTCTCAATATGAACTATTGAGAATCCTGGAACCCTGCCTAGGCGTAACAGTGTGCTAGAGTCAAGTTGGGTATGCACGCTCTGATCAAGTGGCACCTACTAGCCATGCAACCAAGAACCTTGGTGTGTTTGTTTGGTACAGTACAGGAGCAGATGTTGGCTAGTCTCCTGGAGCTCCCCATTAGGAGAAGTCTCAGGCTATAATCATCTGGGAGGAGGAACTGTTGTTGCGTGTTTTGTGTACACTTATTACTTACACTTAGATCATAAGGAAACCTTGTTCATCTGTCTTGAACCTGGTCTGTATGAGGAGAACATTGCCAATTTGCCATGGGCCCAAGGCCGTGGTCTTTGTTATGTGTGTGCCCATGTCTACAATACACATACCCTCAGGAGTTACTCAGGATTTCCTCTGCTCCTTATAGGCAACTCTTAAATGCAATCATTTCAGAAGTGGACTCCTAATCCCACCTCCTTTGAGAAAGAACAGCAGCCTGACCTCTGGAGCTTCAGGAAGATTCAGCTGTAAATGTTTCCAATTCTCAGCAGTGCGTAGGACTTGATTTTCTGGATCATATTTCATCCTGCTTAAAACAGGATGAGTCCCTCTTTTTTCCCCCCAAGCAGAGTCCTGAAACTCTCAAAAGCAAACTGTAATGAGTCAGTAGCTCTCACAGGCGGTGTGATCACACACCCGCAGCATGGAAACAGATCGTAATTTCCTCAGCTAAGCACCAGATGAAGAACTTGGCTCCCATGGAGGGGCCATGCTGCATGAGAAATATGTTTGCTTTTGTTTGTGTGTTGTCGAATCTATGCAGTAAAAATATAAGACTGCACTGAAAGCGCAGTGCCAGACACAAGCACGGGGTACACTGGGGAGTTGGTACAGAGTCAGGAAGACGGTGTCAGATGTCTGAGTTCTGTCTTGAAGTATGAAGAGCAAGCCATGAAAACTGCATTTGAGGGTAGGAGAAAGAGCAGGGTAAGCAGAAATGCAAGTTGGATGCAGAATGTGAAGAAGCACAGTATAGTTCCACAGGTTGGGGCTGCTCAGGGGAGCTGGATTATCCACTGAGACCTTGGGAAGGATGATGGGATCATTTGCAAAGCAGAGACAAGATCCTGAAGCAGGGGGAGCCTAGTAATAAGCTCATGTTCTGTTGTCTAGGAGTAATAAGCTCATGTTCTGTTGTCTAGGAGGTCCTTGATTTTAAGACACACCATTCATATTTATAAGAGCTCTCAAGAGAATTTAGAAGCACTAATCTAAATACACACACTTTATTAAAAATTAACGACTGAGACATCACTTACTCATGTTGTTTTAATACTTAAATCAGAATTTGCATCTAAACCTTCTTGACAAATACAGGATGCAGAGAGACACATTTAAGTCACGATTGGTTACTGGGCAGATATGATTAGCTTTTAATTATATGGTCGTGAGTGTTTTAAGATTGGCAGTCATTTCAAGCTAAATCAAATTGCATTAGGATTTCTTCTTCTGTATTTTCTGCTTGGTTGAACTCAGAGGGATTGTTACAGCTGCTGTTGTCCTTGCAACAAGGTTTCTCTAAGTAGCCCAGGCTGCCCTTGAACTCACAGAGATCCATTTGCCTCTGCTTCCAAAGAGCTAGGGTTAAAGTATAGACTGGCATAACTAAGAGAATTTTGTTTCTTTGTTTGCCTCTTCTTTTTTTCTCTAATTTAGTTTATATTGTTGTGACTCAAATAGCCTCTCTTAACAATTAGAATCTTTTGACAGATTGATATTCCATAACTGAAGAAAAATTCTGTGCGAATACAAAGTAATTATAATAACTCCTACCCATCCTGAAAAGCCAGAGGAGCAGAGGAGACAGCTGTAGGCAAAGTCCTTTCATAACATGTATGAGATCCTGGGTTCAATTCCCAGAGTCGAAAGAAAGGAGGAAGGAAGGGTAGGAGGGAGGAAGGGAAAGGAGGATTGCCCAAAGGGAGGTTGTCTTTAGCTTCCATAGAAGGGTTGATTTTGTTTGAGAGAAAGAGTAGAAAGGGATTGCTACAGAGAGGGAAGTGGGCAAGGTTGAGACAGAAAGAGGGAAGCACAAGTGAGGGTGGTGGACCAAGAAAGAGTGACAATACATGAGGTGTTTATGTAGGAACATGCCACTGAATCCCATTAACATGTGTAGATAACGTGCATTGGTAATAGCGATACAAACCATAAGTGAAAGCACAAAGTAGATGACTCGGCAAGAGACACTCAGACTTAAGCAGTTAGTGGTTCCTTCAGTTTCTGGAACATGCCTAACATCATTTTACCCTAGAGAAGAAATATTAAATTCTGAGTTCTCTAAGCTCCAGTCTTTCGAATACCCTCAAGGAATTTTTGTAATCTTTTTCTATGTGCCATTATCTTCTAATCTATTGTTCTACTTAAAATCTTCTTTTGATTTTAGAGCCAGAAATGGCTCTTTTTTTCTATGCACTTCTGATATAATTTATGTAATCCTGTAACATAAGCTCCCCTTGAAGCAAATGGAGATTTCTAAGTACTCTAAATTGCAAAAATTAAAGCATATTGATACTTTCAAATTATCCTCCTTTATTTAAAAATCACTGTAGCACTGGAGTTGCTTACAAGACTTCCAGATATGCCAAAGAAAGGGTAGTGCTGAGCCTAAAAGAGTCACAACCTGCTCTCCTTGTCTACATAGTAAATTAGGATTTAATTTTTTAGTTTTTGCTCTAAAGGCAATTTATGCCTAATCAATAAAAATCTATTCTCCTGGCTGCCAGACCGTCCTAACTTCTGAACTCAGAATGGTCCATGTAGAATCTTCTTAAGCTTTAATATTTTTATTTCCCAGTCTACATGGACTGAAGCATAGGCTTACCCTTCTGAGAACTTTGGAGAGTGGAAGTAGAAATTCCAGTACAGTATTTATACCAGTGACTCCTTCAAGAAACTTCTATTGATAATGAATATACATGAGCAGTTCAACTGGACATGGGCCACCAGATATCGGGGTACCGAATTTAGCATTTGAATACATAGCACCACCAAACCAACCACCAAACCAACACAAAACAGCAGTGAGCAGTAGGTATGGGTGTAAAGCATATGATTTGTTTCCTTCTCCACTGAGAGAAATATATAGGGATGATAATGAGTGAATTGTTTTTCTTTCATCTTTATTTGGACAGTTTTGTTCTGTGGCCAAACTGGCCTTAAACTCGTTCCTCCCAGCTCAGGTGAGAGTAGAGAGCTGTACCTGAATACTCAGCTGAGAATCATTTTCTCACATCTTCCACCTCCCAAAAGAATACATTCACTCCTTTGGATTGCAACATCAATGATGTGTGAGTTTCACGGTATCATTTAGCACGAAAGTTTCAGGCCGAAGAGGCACATGTTTTAGCAGTCAGTATTGACCAGTTACAAATCACTAGTTCAAAAAAAAAAAACTGTGACTCCTGGTCAATTGTCAATTTTCTCCATTCCTGGGTTTGAGCAAAACAATAAAACAGACCACAGACCAGCAGCTTGGAAGCGGTATCCACCACCAATATCTCCAGCTCGGGCCATACTCCAAAGAGCTATAAGATGGGGCTGGAGGAGTCCTGAACCAAGTGCCCCATATACACCACTAGCTGCATGACTTTAAAACTTTACCCTTTTGTTTTTATGATCAGTTTTAGCCCAGTGCAATTTCTCTATAATATCCCTTGGTATTTCAAAAATCATAAATAATCGTTTGTATCACACAGGAGATATCCTAAAATACAGGATAGTGGGTGCAAATGTAAACTTCCTAGAAACCTTTTTAATGAGAAAAAAACTGTGGTCTAACAGCTACAAATGCTAATTGTGAAGCAACACTGCCTCTAAAATCACACTGGCCAACTGTGGGGTTAGGCTGTTTCTTATTCTCTCTGTGCCTTGGTTTCCTTATTAGAAATTTCAGGATTAATCTCTGCTTTATATGTTATTGCAACACTGAAGGGCACTGCCTGCCACATACTAAGCTCTCAGGAGATATGGCCTGCTAACATCTTTTAAGACCTTCTAAAGCTTTCATCCTGTTACCTTTGCTTTTTACTGTATTATTTTCTCTAACACTCATCATGAGCGTTAAAGATAATTAGTCGCTGATGACGGTTGTAATGTAAACAGTAAAAATGAACTCATAATAGTTCTAATGAGAGGACTTAGAGTTTCAGTTCTGAGTGGCTTAGAGACTATTAGTAGTGGAGAGTCTTACCCCTCTCCTGGACAAGCAGCAGAGGAAAAGAGTTTAATCCTTGTGTAAAAATTCCATTTGCTTCTCAGTAACTAGTTTGCTTGATATTTTATTACTTAGAACGACTCTACTTGTAGTACAGTTTCCTCCAAGTGTTCATTTCCATGGCTACTGCAAGATATAATTTATCGTAGCCTAAGACACTTATTTTAGTTCACTTCATAACTAGATAGGAAACCAATTAACCCAACTAATTTAGTAACAAATTTATTATAATAAAAATAGGAATTGGTATGAATCAGACATTATACAAATTCTTTTTTAAGGAAAAATATACATGCATGTGTGTATGTGTGCGTGCATGCATGCGTTTGTATAATGTCAACTGGGAGTAGAAATGAACTAAACAACTGACTCCAGGGTTAGAAATTATAGCCAGAGTTCTACTTTAATGGAATTTTTTATTAGTAGGGAAGAAGAATATGGAATTTTTAACACAGAGAAATAACAACTCTGACACTTAGGCCCAAAAGCCTGAAGAGAGCTATCCTTATATCAAGCAAACACAGTGATCTCATTATGCCTGCAGTCAGTGTAATCCTTAGCCATTAGCTGAGATATAGATTTTTGTACATGAGGGTATTGTTCTCCCTATGAAAGAAGTGCCCCTAGAAACATTTCAGATAATTTATTATAAAAGCTTCTTGGTATAGTTGTGGGGCAATGGTGCTAGTGTAGAGGTAGAGAGAGTGCTATTTTTAAGACTCTAAAATGACTTTTTAATGCTGAGTATAAAATAGCCTGATTTGAACTTGAGAATCCCAGAAGGATTTCTTCCTGAAATGGAATGAACTCTTCTCTTGAGGGATTGTGTAGATGAATGAAAAGGTCATGAGAGTTGTTGGGTGTGGTTAAGGCATCAGGTGGATATACACAAGACACTGTGTATGCTGTATGTGTATACATGCAAATGTATGTGTATACATGAATGTATGTTTACATAGTATATGTCTGTATTTTGGCAATATGTGGGAGTTGTGAGGAGCCATCGAGATGCATCCTTCATGTCTCACATACATCTCACACCTCAGTTCTCTCTAATGGTAGCTCTCATAGAGAGGAAGGTGACTCAGTAAGATTACACGCATCGCTGGTCCAGCACACCCAGCACCTATGTAAGGTATATGAAACAGGGTCATCCCCTTTGCCTTGATTCAGAGCTCTGAAGGATGGTCTCAGCTGTCTGTGATAGAAGCTAAGGCCTCTCTCACATCTATGCTTCTTTTCTTCCTCCCTCATGTTGATCTGGACAGTAAACCCCAATTAACTTCTCCAGAAGTTATTCTTGGAGTCTGTTACCCAGGGACTCAGACTAAGACACTGAGCACACATTATTTAATATCACTTCTAGGAAAAGGTTAATTTACACATTTATAAGTGTTGAAAGGGAGATGAGAGTCAGAAGGATTCCTGAATTAGTCAAATGGCCTGATCATATAAATCAGAAAATAGTTAGAAAAAAGGATGGCACTTTATTATTTTGCTATCCTGCTACTTGTGTGTTGTCTATTAGCACAGATACACAAAGAATTATGTAAACTATACAAAGGAATTTCTACCTAGTTTTACCCATCATATCTCTTACCATCTCCATCATCCCATCAGTGCCTGTTGAAGGCAGAAATGTGGGAACTGAATGGCACTTGGAAAATTAACAGGATAGAATTAATTAGAGGAAGAGTGTGACATAAGAATGGATAGATGAGATGAGAAAACTATCTTCTCAACACAGTGATGGACCGAATGTGGTACTTTAGATCATCAGTAGATAGCTTAGACATCCAGCAAGATATAATCAGAACACATCAATCATTGAAATCAAGTTGAGCACATGCATAATTTAGAGATCAAAGTACATAGAAAGTTGAAATCAAAGATCCTCCAAAGCAATAAAGCCATGAAACTGAGGTCCAGAACTGAACTCTAGCATGGTGCCCATGAAAAGGGCTTGAGATTAACTTAAAGGGGGAATAAGTATCTAAAAATACTTAACTCTCAGTACTTAACTCTTTAGGCTCCTCGATATAATTTTCTAGTATTTCTTCAATGCATCTTCATCATAGCAATAATCACCTTTGAAAATAATGCTGACAACTAATAATTTGGGGAGAATATTTTAATGATAAGAAATTTGTTTCTGCTAATCCAATTTCTCAGAGACTAAAACTTGGGTATAAACTGGCAGTTTAGTCTTCAGCAAAATGTGGGCCAGTTGCCAAAACAGATGTAAATAACAATACCAAATACATGTTTAACCAATTTCTTCTGTTTGAGAGGAGGATTTAACTGACTGCTTACCTGATGGATTGATTAACCAATGGATTGATTGACTGATTGATTGATTGATTGATTGTCTAACTGAGGTAGAGTTAAATTCAGAGACAAGAATAAGAAAATCCCACCTGTAAGAAATGAAGGAATGTGAGAAATAACCTAGAAAAGTGGCAACCCATACAGGGCAAGACCTAGGATACAATGAGCAACTGTCAAGTGTTGAGATTTGTTGTGTGGGAGTTGCAGAGATGATCAGCTAATGGTTAAGAGCACCGGCTGCTTCTATACTTGGAGAAGGGAGGAGATGCCAGGGGCAGCCCTGCTTATTATACACTGAAGGCCTAAAATCAGTCATAAGCCTAAAATCAGCAATAGGCCTGACATATATGCCTGCTAACACAAAGTCTTGGGTCTCTATGGAAAAACACTGAAACAGATAGCTATAAGCTACTGTAAACAGGCAGCTTTGGTGGAAATTTACCAGCCTGAGTAGTCATAGACCTTGTAAATAGGCAGCCTTGGCGGATAGTACCAAGTTAGATAAGGACAAGTGAACCATAGGCAGAGTCATAGTGACCTGACCCCTGAACCTTCATCCAGCTGATACCCTGTTCTGAAAGATATCTGTACTCCCCCTGAACACCTATGCTCCCGTGTCATCCCCTTCCCCATATCCTGCATTTTTGTGTTTATAACCCCTGTTTTAAAAAGTAAAAATTATGATTTGATAATAAAATAAAGATAGAAAAAAATAAATAAATAAATAAATATTTTAAATGCTTTAAAAAAACAAAAACAAAAACAAAAACAAAAAGGAGCACCAGCTGATCTTCCAGAGTACCCAAGTTCTCAAAATTCACATAGTATCTCACAACCATCTTGCAACTCCAGTTCCTAGGAAACTCATTTCTTCTGGCCTCTGAATGCACCAGGCACTCCCATGATATATTGACATACAGGTAGGCAAAATAGCATACATATAAAATAATAATGTTATACTTTAAAAAATGTGCTTTGCAGTGAACATTTACATCCCTCCAAATTTCTTTGTGGAAACCTAATCACCAATGTGACATCATTAGGACATGGAGACTTTGGATGTGATTCAAAATGGGTTAGTGCCCTCATGAGTGACATCCTGCAAGCAGCCTCCCCACCCTTTATTGTATTAGAAAAAGATAAAACTATTTAGTCTATGAGGCAGAGTAGCCCCTCAACATATACATATATAGTTACATTGGTGTTGAATTTCCCAGACTCCAGAAACATGAGAAATCAATGTGTTTGTTCATAACCACCCAAGCTACAATATTTTGTTAGAATAGATGAAATGAGCCAAGTCAAGGATTTGGTGACTATTTCAAAAAAAGAAACAAAACTACCTCTGCAGAAGAACTTTCCAGAAGAACCCTTCCGGAAATAGACAAATTGCATACAGGAGGGGATACAAACAGACACCTCACTTACTGTTTGTGAAAAAAGTCTTTGCTCACGAGCACACAGTGTAGGCACATTCTGTCACACTCAACCCTGAAGGCTTCACTCTAGATTTGGAGTACTTTCTCAGTGTGTCCACCAGCCTCAGGAGATTTGAACTCACTGGGTTTTCCTCCACTGTGGTTCTGACAAAGCCAAAATATTCTTTCAAACTTAATGTGCTTTGGCCTAGTTATATCTAAAGAGATTGACTAAGACAATGGTGAAAATGTCTTAAATGTGTTTAATAGCTTATATAAGTGGATCGTATATTACTTGGAAAATGTCCTTATTTGTAGACATGAACATTGAAGCTGTACTACATATAAGTAGACATCTTGCCAAAAGGCTTCAGAGCCAGGATAGAAACAAGGGACTCTGTACCCCTAGATTAATTCTCTTGCATGATTTGACTTTATTTTACCAGGACAGAATCAAATATCCCATCCTACTCAACAATGTTAATTAAAGGAACAGACTGTGGTGAGCATTGCTTACCTGTGGCAGGACAGTTTCTGCCACCTAGTGGTTTGCTAGGCCAACTTATGTAAGGTTATCTTTTGGGGTTCGGGTTCAGGTTCCAAACTACAAAATAAGAGCTAAGAGTAGACATTTTCTAAGGTTCTTTCTAGGCATAGCAAATCTCATCAATAGTAAAAGATGTACAAGTCTTTCCTACCTAGTGGGCAAAGGTGTGGGGGCGGGGGTAGTGTGTGTGGTGTGGTGTGTGTGTGTGTGTGTGTGTGTGTGTGTGTGTGTATTGCCACAAAAGATTTCCATATTGATTATATCCCAAAAGTTATTTTACAGATCCTCTTTTCACATTTTAAAGGAGAAATGAGTTCTGAGAAGTTACACTATGTTTACATTGAGTTAATTCAACAGGAATACTCCGCTGTTCTTTAAGGACTATGTATTGATTTGAACGCCACTTACATTACATGTGTGCAGCTAGATTCCTTCCTATGAATTTTCTCATGACTGTGTAGGGTCATACCTACTTCACGTGCTCTTCTAATCCTGGTTAATTAAGGCTTATCTTCTATGGCTGTTAACAATCAGTCTCCCGCAGATGCTGATGCAAACTATGAAGTAGTTTAAGGAAATTTATTAAAGCACATTTAAATTTGTACTCACAAGTTCAATCCTGCCATAAATGTAATTGCTCTTGGCTACAATGATATATATAAACATATAAATATGTTAAATATAAAACACTTGGACCACATGGTTGTACAGTTTCCAGCTTTCATTCAGATACAATCACAGAACGTTTTATCCAGAATCTATGTGTCCTTTGAGTTACCCACTTATATCTTTGCTTAGGCTATTGACTGTCATACCCTCCCAGCAGAGTTCTGCTCATGTTTACGTCAGCTTGACACAAGCTAGAGTCATTCGAGGAGAGGGAATCTCGTTGAGAAAAATGCCTCCATAAGATCGGACTATAGTCAAGCCTATAGGGAGGTTGATGGGGGAGGACCCATACGCACTGTGTGCGGTGCCAACACTGGGCTGGTGGTCTTGGATGCTATAAGAAAGCACACTGAGCAAGCAAACCACGAGGAGAAAGTCAGAAAGCAGCATCCCTCCGTGGCCTCTGCATCAGCTGGCTCCAAGTTCCTGCCCTCACTGCTTTTGATGTTGAAGGTTTGATTGAAAATGTGAGGGAAATAAACCTCTAGCTCCCCAAGTTGCTTTTGATTGTGGGTTTTTTTTATTACAGCAATTGTAATCCTATCCTACCATAATATAAGTACTGCTTAAAAATTACATAAATATGCCTACAACCCAAAAGATTCAGCTTGATGTTATACATAGTATACACGGACTAATAAGCAACCTTCAGGTATGTGATGTATTTCATATTCCAAAGTCATTAAGTTCCATCTGCACACTCGATCATTTGTCTTTATTCAAAACAAAATGTTCAAGGGGACTTACTGATGGAATCTTTTTACCCAAGGAGAACCCCCCTTGATAGTCTTAGCTTCAGAAGAGATTTATGAATTATGAAATAGGAGAAACTGGGTTGCTTCTGTTCCATGGTTGCTATTCCTTTAAAAGAAGACTTACTCATTCCAACAAAGAGATACAATGAAGGCTGAAGGTTAATGTGAGAGGAAACTGTCCCAGTGGCTCTGGCTCCCTTAGGAACAGAGACGATTAGTCTACTGCCTCTGCATTTGTGATGCACAGTTGTGCTAATCACTGCCCAACCATACACACCATTTCATTTTTATACTCCTTGTTATCCTCATACACATATGTCAGCTTTTATTAGTTTTCTTCTTTTCCAAATATCCCCTAACATTGTTTTATCTTATTTTCAGATCTTATCTAAACTTTTTACTTCTATAGTTTTAGATAGCTATGAAGAAATTCTATAGTAAAAGTAATAAACCACCTTTAAATTTTGACAGATTATATTTCTTTCATTATTGACTTGGAGTTTTCTCATGGCTTGCTTCAGTTTTCCTCATGAATTACTGCTGTGATTTATAGTAAATGTTCCGTCGTCTATCTTTTATTTCACTTCTGCTTGACTTTCTTTTTCTCTAATATTAATTTCTTTACAGTTTATCCAGTTGATAAAGACAAAGGATTAAAATTCTTGCCTGGCAGTTTATCTAATTGATATGTAAAGTATATACAAAGTATCCCATTTATAAACCCTATTGATAATTTTTAAAACCTATCTTATAAGAGCTTAAAGTATAAAAACAAATATTTTAATATTTTTCTGAAAACTAAAATAGGTATATAATTTAATTACTCATTTTATATAGGCATTTGAACAACCCGGAAAGTTCAAGAAATAATGAGACATAGCTAGATTTTTTAGAAGAGTCATTTTACTGTTTAACTTAGTCATCACTGGGATGAATTGCTGTGTTATATCATAAACTGGGACCAGACACCATTTATGGCCCAAATATGAATGAGTTGCCATTTTAAATTACTTCTCCTACAAAGATGATCTCTCTATAAAGTTTAAAGGAAACCCTAGAAGAATTAAAAGATGTAAAAAACAAAAAACAATTGGGTAGAAATATAACCCCTCAAGCTATAAGAAAGAAAGAAAGAAAGAAAGAAAGAAAGAAAGAAAGAAAGAAAGAAAGAAAGAAAGAAGTTTCAGAAACTAATTCTGGGTCTTTTCTTTCCACATAATATTTCAAGAGACTTTCTACTTTGAAAATTCATGTTACTAGAACTAATTATTAGCTACATTATTAAAGTAAATAGTGGACTTCATATTATTTTAAAGGAAATGCTTTTTTCATTTGTTTCTGGAAAATTAGCTTTCTAAGAGTTTATATATATCTAAAAGGTAAATACCCTCAATTTTCCAAAACTATATTTCTATAAATGTTTCACCATAACTCCTCTTGTTGTCTAAGTCAGAGTCTGGAAAACAGAATAAGATACAAACTAGGCCAAATTAAGTCTTTAATTAAGATCTTATCTCAGTATAAACATAGGCTGCTGAGGAAAAAAAAAATGCATCCACCTCCCTGCTTACTCCCTCTGACCCTCAATTACTCCCCGACAGTTAATCTGGTTAGTTGGTAATTTCCCACAAGTATATCTATATTATCCAGTTTCAGACCTTCGAGAGCTAATCCTGACACAGTAGATAGGCCTAAATGTTACCTCCTAAAGTGACTCGACAGAAAGGAACATAGATTTGTATGATGCTGTGGACTATACATAAAGACATAACTTATCACCAAACCAGGCTATTTTTTAGAGTAAAAAATGGAGCTCAGTATTGGCCGGGTGTGATCCCAGCACTTGGGAGACAGAGGTGGGTAGATCTCTAAGTCTGAAGCCAGCCTGGTCTACAGAGCAAGTTCCAGGACAGCCAGGGCTCCACAGAGAAACCTTGTCTTGAAAAACCAAATATAAATAAATAAAATATAAAAGAGCTCATTATAGGATCTGGATTGCTTATTTGTTGGTGGTGTACTGTCTCAGCACAACCTTAAAAGATTTAAAATAAAAATGTATTATCCTACTATTCTGGAGAGCTGAAATGCAAAATGAGTCCTGCAGGGCTAAGGTCAGGTTGTCTGGAGGCTCTCAAGAGGGAGAGACTCTGCTTCTTTGTCTATTTTTAGCTTCTGGAGACAAGTACTTCTTGGCTATGGCCTCCTCACCTATCATTTCAATTTCAGGCCTTGGTTATCACGTCTACTATTGGCTAATCCTCTTATCTCCCTTTCATAAACATTCTTGAGTTTACATTGGCTCCACTCAGCTCCCAGGAATCACCATCCTCACCATGCTTAAATCCATCAATCATGTGTGCACGGGGTTTACCCTGTACAATTACAATGCTATAGATTCAAAGCATTCAGATACAGATTTTTTTAACAAGATTTCTATTTTTAGTTGTGTGATTGTATGCTGCTAGCTCGCATGAGTCTATGAGCACCTGTGCAAGAGAGCATGTGCAAGAGCTTACAAAGGTGCCGGTGTCACACTCACTGAAACTGGAGTTACAGGCAAGGCTGGGATGTAGAGTCACACTTTCTAATCATGCAGTAGCAACCAATGACAGCAATACCTTAGAGTAAGATATCAGATTTCACTGTATTCTCCCTCCCCATCAAATGAATTATCCGAGGAAGGTGAATATATCCGGAAGTGCTTAGGGGCTAATTGTAAAAGACATACAGTGGAGGGAAAAAATGCCCAAGTAAAATGCCACAAAACACATAGAGAAATGGTTCATTTTGCCTACACCACACCCCACTCCCATGCCCATCACTACCCTGGCTGAGAAGAAACTAACCAGCCCATGAACTGCCCTCTTCAGAAAAAGAAAGACTGTGTGAACAACCATATTTCATAAACTTTCAGGGCACCGTTTGAAAGAGTCACCTGGTCCCACTCTCCCCAAATCACTAAGGAAGAATGGAATAGTGAGTATCTGAAAACAGCTTGGAGCAAAAGGAAGCAGGCAATATCAGTATCAGCAATGTAGTAGGTGACTTGGCTGTGCTTAGAGTCTCCTCAGCAGAGGACCCTGGAGCATCTCTGTTGGGAACTTAACAGACCTAAAAGCTGCTACAAACTCCTCACAGTTTCACCACAGAGGACTCACAATATTTGCTGTAATAGGATTAGAAGATTGCTCCAAGGAGGATTCCATTAACCTGTAGCCAAAAGCAGTTATTTGCCTTTACAAACTGGTCTCTCAGTCTCCTGTATTCTAAACTTCCCCTCTGTGCATTTGCCTGCTGCCAAACTTGTCACCCAGCAGATACCTGAAGCTGTCCCAAGTCTCCACTGCCACCCTTGCCACTGGACCCCTAACAGCCCTCACAGCATAGGCCTGCCAAGTTGTCAACACTTTGGATGCCAGCTTCGAGAGCTGATAGACACCTTACCCTCTGAAATGAAAACCTCTATACGTGTCCTGGCTTGCTAGATTTAGTGTCAAAATATGCTTTAACACACACCGGATCAGAGGTAAAGTTAATCCCTATGTCAAAGATAGGTGATAAAATCTGGAGGAAGCAACCACTTTTTCAAATGTACAGATAACTACAAAAGACTCTAAGAATTATGAATAACCAGGAAAACAAGACACTACCTGTCTTAGTCAGTGATCTATTGCTATGAAGAAACACATGACCATGGCAACTCTTATATAAGAAAGCATTTGATTGTGGCTGGTTTACAGTTTCAGAGATTTAATCCACTTCAACATGGAGGGAAGTATGGTGGCATGCAGGCAGACATGGTGCTGGAAGAGATTTCTACTTCCAAATCCATAGGCAGCATCAAGCAACAGACACTAAATCTGGCTTGAGCTTTTGAAATCCTAGAGCCACCGGGCGGTGGTGGCCCACGCCTTTAATCCCAGCACTTGGGAGGCAGAGGCAGGTGGATTTCTGAGTTCAAGGCCAGCCTGGTCTACAGAGTGAGTTCCAGGACAGCCAGGGCTACACATAGAAACCGTCTCGAAAAAACAAAAAAAAAAAAACAAAACAAAACAAAACAAAAAAAATCCTACAGCCTATCCCCAAGGACATAGTTTCTCCAACAAGGCCACACCTACTCCAACAAGGTCACACCTACTCCACTGCCACACCCACTACAAGGCCACACCTACTCCAACAAAGCCACACCTCCTAATCCCTCTCAAGTAGCTTCATTTCCTAATGACCACAGATTTAAATATATGAGCTTACAGGAGCCATTCCTATTCAAAACACTGTATCACCAAAGCACCATAATAGACTTTCAATAACCTGAAAGAAATGAAAGTATATAAACATGTGACAAAGAATTCAAATGATTAAGCCAGGCAGTGATGGCACATGTCTTTAACCCCAGCACTTGGGAAGCAGGGGCAGGTGGATTTCTGAGTTCAAGACCAGCCTGAGTTCCAGGACAGCTATACAGAGAAACCCTGTCTCCAAAAAAAAAAAAAAGAAAAGAAAAAAGAAAGAAAGAAAGAAAAAAAGAAGAAAGAAAGAAAGAAAGAAGGAAAGAAAGAAAGAAAGAATTCAAATGATTGATTCCAAAGAAGCTTGCTGAACCACAAGAGACACAGATAATAATCTAACAATATTGGAAAGACAATTCAAGAAAAAGTTAAAAGCTTAACCAAGAGTTGGACAACAGGTAAGGAACAAATTTGGAAATAGAGAAATACTATGACCAAATGAAATAGGGAGTTTTATTAGCACACTTGATCAAGGAGAGGAAGAGATCAGCAAATTCAAAGACTGAGTCATTTGAGTTCAGCCAGAGGAGTATAAACAAGGAAGGCTTGTGGGATAGAGTCCTATAAAACTACGAAGATAACTAAGATACAACAAGAAGTGAGCAAAAACAATGGAGGATTGCTTAAAAAAAAAACTGTTTTTAAAACTCCCCATACCAGAAGAACAATATGAAAACCCAGATATATAAAGGTCAAAAGAGTTCAAATAGATTCAACCCAAAAAGGCCGCACTGAAACATTAAACTCAAATTGTCAATAATCATAAAGAAATTTGTGAAAGTAGCAAGACAAAAGAGGGGCTCTGCATGCAAGAGAGCACTCCTCTACCATCAACAGGCTTCCCAGCAGTAAACTTAGAGAGTGAGCTGAAGGAGGAGTGCAGAAAGCACAGCAACAACAACAAAACATCCTTCAGATACTTTCTCAGACCAAAAAAATAAAGCTGAAAAGGTTCCTGGTCACTACCTATGCCTCATAGGATATACTGAAAGTCATTCTTTAAGCCAAAGCAAAAAGATGCCGTTTTTTCCACAGGGGAAACATAAAAGTGTAAAACTCAAAAGTAAATATAGAATTAGAGAGCAAATGTCTAGCCAAATTCATAATACATTAATATTGTAATGGTGGTATATAAATAACTTATTACTCTAATATAAAGATCTAAAGACAAAATTTAAAGATGGCTATGATTACAGGGTTTTTTTTTTTTATATACAAACAGATGAAACATTTATAAGAATAAAATATAAACTACAGTAACAATAACTTAACAAACATGCAGTATGAAATTATTCAATTTATGACACCAAATGTAAAATGTGGGTTATAAACTAGCCAGGGCTACACAATGAGACCTTTCTCAAGTGTGTGGTGTGTGTGTGTGTGTGTGTTATATGTGTATGTGTGTGTATATATATGTATGTAGTATGTGGCTTATGTGTATATATTTGTATGTGTGTGTTATGTTGTGTATGTGTAGGGATATATATATATATATATATATATATATATATATATATATATATATATATATATGGGGTGTGTATGTATGTGTAAATGTGAAAGGAGGAATAAAAGTATAGATCTTTTGCATACGACTGAAGTTAGGTTGTCAGCTTAAAATAGACTGAAAACTACACTCTGTCTTTCAAAAGCCTCATGCTAACCACAAATAAAAACCTACGGGAGACAAACCACAGAAAAGTCATCAAAGCACAAAGAAGCACAGCAGAAGATAAAAGAAACAAGGATCCCAGAAGCATGATAGACTAAACGGCCATAGTAAGTCTGTGCCTACAAATAATCACTTAAATGTAATAATCGGTCAGAGATGGGCTAGGTAAATGGAGCACACACTTTCTTTTTACCATTGTATTCTTGTTCAACACCATCATTAAGTCCTGGAATGTTTTTTATCTTCCCATGTTTAATCATCTCTGCTGTTTGAGCTATTTCCTACTCTTCAAAGAGCCATTTTTATCATAAAACCACCCAGCTCAGCACAAGCGATCCTGTTCTGCTTCTCTTTCAGCAAGAATTTCCATTCCCTCCTATTGAACTTGCCAACACCTGTTCAATGTAATATAGATACATTTTTGCATTGTCTTTTTTTCCCATACCTGAAATGAGTTCTGAGGATGAGAGCCGTACACAACAGCATCAATGAAGATGCTTCCTCACCATATCTAGGCCTGTGTTCTATGAGCACCACTTCTCCAAGGCAAATTCCCATCCATTTAATCCCTTTATCTTGCCATCTAACGAAGGATAGCAACCACTTGACACACAGGCCAACTAAAGAGAAGTTTCTACGTACCAAGAAAAATAAGATTCATCAGAGGATTCCGGCAAACTGTAAAAGCCAATTTTTCTGTTGAGTGACATCTATTAGCCGAGGTGATGTTAATCAATAGTGTACTTCTGACCACATCTGTTTATTCATCACAACAAAACTTAAAAAAATAAAATTGGACTGAACAAGGTAAAACATTCCAGTAATCCCAGCACAAACAAATAAATTGATTGACTGATTAATTCAATTAAATAAACAGTTTAGACATCTTATTTGTAAGCTTAGTACTCTCAGATGTTCATCAACAATTAAAATGGCAACATTGCCTTCTGGGTTTTGTTTTATTAATGACAGAGGATAATATTGAAGTGTTTTTCACCAAAGGAAAATATACAAGCCATTCTGATGTCCTTTGGCCAGTTATTTCTCTAGAAATTGTGTGTAATAATAGAGGTAATACTGGAGGCTCAAAAAAGTTGTTTATGTATTTGGTAGGCCCTACCCAAAAAGCTTATATATTAAGATAACTCACAATAGTTCATGAATATGTATTTGACGCAGACTCCAGGTGCTTTTAAAGCCATATGTTAGTGACTTGGAAACTGAGAAAGCAGTTGCCATTGCAGACAGATATGTTAGGAAAGGACTCTGCAATTAGTTCTGACCATTTTTTTCCTTTCTGTTAATAGTCGTTCCTGGGTTCAGTCCCAAGCCAAGGAAGGAAAGGCCAAATATAGTCACCAAATCAGCCGTGTTGCAGAGCAGCTGTCTGCTGCATGAGGCTGAGCAGACAGTTGGAACTCCAAGTGCAGGGAGTAAACAGAGGCTACATCGAAACAGTAATCACGTTAATCACCATTTTGTGAGCAAATGTGCTGCACTTAGCATGCTTGCAGCATTGTATCATCATTAATTAATAAATGAGCTGTAATCACTACCGCAGGGGCACACACAATTGTGTGCAAGATTGAAAAGAAACAGTTTCCTATACAGTGTATTTAAAAAGTGAGAGACTTTTCTGTTGTCTTTAGTTGGCTTGCTTCCTTTTTCATTGGACACACTGCACTGTAGTCCCTCACTCTTTGTCAGAAACCATGCCTCCAGACAGTGCTCGTCCTTCTGATAGAATGAATCACCGTAAACATCGCTTTATCATAGTAGTAACAGTTCCCAACACTGCCAAGGTGCGGCAGGGGTACCTTTCATGTAACTTTTCACCCTCTTCTTGTATTGAGCTGTCTTACGGCCATGCTGTCAGAGGCTACATATGCTCCTTCACCATTGCATCACAATAAACATTTGCTACCCAATAAGTACTTCTTTAGTGAATAAAAATGACATTTATTAGTTTCCCATGAGAGGAAGGGAGATAATCAAAGTCTATTTTTACTATCTTAAGTTCTCACTTCAAATTTACCCACTCAGCACTTCGGACGCTTCTCTCATGCGATGTTTTCCGTGTTCCTCTAAGGAAAGAACATGCTCCCTTGTTTTATATAAACAACCTCAAGGACCATCAACATCAAACAAGGATATTCTGAAACCATCGTACAGTGAAACAGAACAAAACTGCTTCATTATTTTCTCCAAGCACTGACCCAAATAAGGGCTCTGTAGAAAGTCCACAAGAAACCAGCCTCCCCCTGGCTTTGGCTGGTGGGTGGAGTTCTGCCTATTTCTTTCACGGAAGAGTTCTATTCATCAGCCCTCTCCACTGATAAGACTGAGAACTTCAGTCTTAAAAGGGTCCTCACTACCTGGCAATAATCTCAGAGACAAATTTCCTCTATTCTTTCCCTGTGCAAAGCCCATGTGATTCAAGAAGTCTTTTGAACTATCCTATTACTGAAGCCCAATCCAGTTCCCATGGTCTGTGTTTTCCCTTGCTTCAGTGAGAACCTCAGTTCAAATATTCCTCAAATGAGTGCTCCTTGGGATTTCAGGCCAGAAGCCATTGACAATGAGTTACATAACACATAGTGGACTGCAGAAAGAAAATGTGACAATTTATATTGAACTAAAAGACTAAGTTAAATATAAGACATCTTAGCCGGCATTCATCATAGTACATAAATATTGTCTAGTTCCATCATTTCTCCTTCAGTGAGGTGACTCCAGGACAAAAATCAGGTTCACACAAATCACCAGGATATTACAAAATGTTAGGCATTATATATTTTCATTCCTGTGTGAGTTTGACCAGTCAAAATCGTAGAAACAGAAAGCCAATTGCGGTTTCTTGGGGCTCAGGGCAGAAGAAAAAAAGGGAAGTTATTTAGAGATACAGTTTCAGTTTTGCAAGCTTTTATCCTTCACATGTAAATAGAGTAAATACTACTGAGCAGCCATGTCCTGTCTGGCTTAGTCCTGAAAACTTGACTAGGGAGATGAAGCAATAAAGAAAGAACAGATACACAAAATCGCCGGGAACAGGTTGTGCTCATTCTGCTATAGTGGCAGGAACTGCACAACAGCCTGGACTCCTAGTGGCTTATGATGTCCACGGAGGGGGTGGGGCGAGGGGAGTGAGTAGCTATCTCAGAAGCAGCTCTCGGGTTGCAGTTATCTGCAAGGAGGAAGCAGCAGTTTCTAATTCTGCTAATTTTGCTAACACCGGTCAATATCGTAAACATTTGTACATTGCCAGTTCCCGTGGGTCTGGGGCGTTGGTCCTTGAAGTAAAGCTTTGCCTATTTCCATGGGTCTGCTAGTCCTTGTCAATAACACACATCCTCTCAGACTTCATCAGTCCTTACACTCACCCCAGGCTTCCTCGGCACCGCATGCTGACTACGCTTGAAAAGAGCTAATAAAATAAATTTTATATTATATACATTTTTAATCACAACTTTTGTTATTACTATTGTTTCTGTATATGCACTGTGTGTATGTGTGTTTTTGTGTGTGTGTGTGTGTGTGTGTGTGTGTGTGTGTCACAGCATGTGTGGAGGGGAGGTCAAAGGACAACTGTGTGGAGTTGTTCGCTCTTTCCATCTTTACGTGGGTTCTAGGGATTAAGCCCAGGTTGCCAAGTTTGTACAGCAAGAGCCTACATCCTCTGAGCCACCTCTTTATCTTATTAATCACAATTAAAGGGAAACATGTGAGCGAAAAGTAGGAGTTCCAGAAAAGGGAGAATTCAGCAGGGTGTTCTTTCCTGGATACTGCAGCATACTGCAGCTGACTTGTGCCCAGAAATAAACTTTCCATTGCATGCAGCTAGTCTCAGGTAGTAAGCACACTAAGATAAATGAAAATTCAACTGTGTGCTCAGGATACCACAAACTAAGCCACAAGAGTGGGTCTTCATTTTAGGACTGACATTTGCGTCTATGTTTCTCTCAAAGAATAGATCAGTGTGTCCAATGTTGAAGAGAAACACGGCTTTTCACTCCAGTAAGTGTATAGCTTACTGGGAGTTAGTAGGAGAACTACATGGGTTCTATAATCTGATTAATGTCTCTAAAATGGTGTGAAAGTTCACGGACAAGTACAATTACCTTTAGTCAAGAATCAAAAAGAGATAACAAAGTCAGTGAAGGAAAAGGCAACCATTTTCAACGTGGTACCAATATCTGTGATTTTCAACCCAAAAGACAAATTTTTGCTTGTTTTACTCCCCGTTTCTCAAGTGTTATTTTCTTTGCTGTGAAGGAAAATTTTACAATTAGAATAAACTTTGAGGTGGAATAAGAACAAACGGCATAAAGGAAAACATTTTTACTGTTCTCACTTCCTGTTGGCTTAAGACACTCTTCAATGCCATTAGCTGGCTTCATGATCTGTTTTGATCAGTCAACCAAAGGCAACATCACTCATCCATGAGTTCTCATCTTTGAACCTTATATTTGTCAGAGTGCATGGATCTGTGCATGAATGGAAGAAACAATATCTAAAAAGGTAGTAGGGGAGCCCTTTGGAGGAGGAACTAGACTGGGGGAAGTGGCCACATGTTGATTACTGAATGACAAGAATCAAAATTGTCACAGAGAACAGGCATCTTAAAAAATATATTTTTTCTGAGCTTCTGAGATGACGGTCCATGTGGAAAAAAATAAACCACTTTGGTAAAATATTGAATCATTCTGGAAAAAAAAATTTTTTTTAATTTTTGTTGTACTTCAAAGAAAATGTAAAAAAATATAAATAACTGTGCCTATCATATTTCTTCTACAACCAAACCGAGTTCCAAACCAGTAACTGTGAGTGCCAGGCAAAATCAGGGTACAAAATGGGGCACAGGTACGCTTTGCTTATCATTGGAGTTCTATCCACAATCACAGCTCGTTACAACTTCAAAGCTGCTGCAGTCTGAATGTACCCACAAACGTAATTTGTTGAGAATTGAATCCTTGATACACGGTGTTAGAAGACTGGAGTTTCCATGAAGTGTTCCGGCTGCAGAGGCACTAGTATCTTGAGCATTTTGATGCCAGGTAAGAAAGTATGCTGGAAGGAGTTTGCTCCCTTTTTGGATTCCCAGCTCTGTCACACAAGAGTGTCCTCACCTCTGGATGCACTATCATAGTGCCATCTCAGAGGCACTGTGCACTCTTGGCACCCAACCAAACCTCCTGGGTCCTTGAACCTCCCACCCTCTGTAACTGAGAAGCAAATTCCTTCTATTTACAGTTATTCTGTAGGAATCTCTTAAGTAATACAAAAGACTAAGACAAAAGCTCTAAGTAATAGGTGATTGGGGGCTGACAGGATGGCTTGGCTGGGAAAGTTCTTGCCAAATAATCAGGAGGGCCAGATATAAATCCCCCAGCACATATAAATCAGCCTTGCCCACACATGCCTGTAATCCCAGTACGGATAGGCAGAAACGGGAAGATCCCTGGAGTTTACTATCTAATCTAGTCAAATTGGTGAGGTTCAGAAAGAGACTATTCCTCACCAAAAAAGACAGGATGGAGTGTACTTGAGGAAAATGCAATGTCAACCTCTGGTCTCCACCTGGGCATATGCCTATGTACACACATGTGCATATGACTGTGCACATACATGTGCCTATACAGAAATGAACACAACTAGTGAATGGTTACTCTTCATACATCAGAATGCACCTATGAGCACGAATGTAAACTTACGCTGAACTTCTTTTCCTCTTGTTTTGTTGTGTCCCGGGGTAATGTAGGATGACATCACACTTACACTGTGGCCGAAAAGTCTCCCAAAAAAAGTAGGTATGAAGATTAAGTGGCTACAAAAATACTGCTTCAACGGTTCCCTGTATATATGTGACAAAAATGTCTAGAGTTCTGATTTCTGGTCTTGTGTGCCAAAAAATTTAGAAGTTGTGATTCTTTCTAACAACAAAGGAAAAAGCATGTCAAAGTAGAAGTCTGACAACATATTCTGCGGCCACAGCGCAAACCACTGCCCTGAAAATTAGAGATGCAAACTGTCAAATTCAGAGAATGGGAATTTTCAGGAGAATAAACCTCAGAGGCAGCGTAGGGAAGCCCACAGCAGCATAGGCTTCCAGAGGATCCGGGAGCACAGGTCTGAGGGTTAATGTTCCCGAGGAACCTATCACAGAGGAGCACCGGTGAGGGTTAATGTTCCCAGGAACCTATCACAGAGGAGTATCGATGAGGGTTAATGTTCCCGAGGAACCTATCACAGAGGAGCACCGATGAGAGTTAATGTTCCCAGGAACCTATCACAGAGGAGCACCGATGAGGGTTAATGTTCCCAGGAACCTATCACAGAGGAGCACCGATGAGGGTTAATGTTCCCAGGAACCTATCACAGAGGAGCACCGATGAGAGTTAATGTTCCCAGGAACCTATCACAGAGGAGCACCGACTCCTTAACCTCTGGGAATTTTACCGTGTGAATCCTGGAGAAAAATGTTCATGCTTATAGCCAGGAGGGTGGAAGTGAAGGCATTTGTTCTATTTAACAAACCATGTCCTCATGGGTCACTCTCTCCATGAGGAAGGGAAAACCCATACCAGCCTCTTCTCTCACCTCCTGTCCAAGCTGAGAATCCACAGAGAAGCCCACACATTAAAAGTTGAAGTTCACCAAAAGGTGGAGGCTAGACCAAAAAATGACAGAACCATTCGTTTCTCCATCCCTCACCATTGTTCTCTCTAGGCTATTTACTGCAGCCTCGTTGATAACATACACCAAGTACTGATTTTCAATTTAAAAAACAATAAAGCATGATAACCACAAAGCATCATTTGAAAAGACAGTTTAAGTGTGGAACTGTCAGATACGGAAGTCAGATATGGAAGATATGCTAGAACTATCAGGCCAGAAATTAATGTACCCGCGCAATGTGCAGATCAGAATACTGGGGGTGAAATGGAGCGCTCCATCAGTCTCCACATGGCTGAAGAAAGAATTCTGAGACTGAGATTATGGCAACAGCATCTCACAAAAGAGGAAAATAAGAGTTAGGAAGACGACATGTTCTAAGAAGCCAGCATCAAGTGCAAAAGATGTGACATGTGTGTAATGAAAACAAGAAAGATCAAGGCAATCAGACCAAAGATCTTCCCCAAACTGATGTCAGACACTGTACCATGGATCTGGAGAAATAGGGAAACAGCAAAACAGAGTAAATGTCAAAATGAAAATTAAAAAATTAAATCCTTCATCTAGACATATCATATTCAAACGTAGAAAAGACAAAGAGAAAGAAAAAAAAATCCTTCAACAATTAAGTACAATAAAGTGGTATCTATCCAGTACCCTCAATACCATACATTAAAGAACACAGAGAAGGTCGACGCCAGCAAATAGTTAGGGTGCAATGAAAGAGACACCATCTTCTACTAGATGGAATGTGTAAGAAAATATCTTAATCTGTCCCCAGCTGCCATCGGAGAGCAGCAGCCACGGCCCTGAGCTACCCGCATGGTGGTCAGCAAGCCCAAGGGAGGCAAGGGCGCTTCACCAGGCACACCAAGTTCTTGTGGGACATGATCCAGGAGGTGTGCAGCTTCTCGCCCTATGCGGCGAGCCATGGAGTTGCTCAACGTATTCAAGGACAAGCGCGCGCTCAAAGTCATCAAGAAGAGATGGGCACACAAATCCTAGACAAGAGAAAGTAGGAAGAGCTGAGCAAAGTGCTGGCAGCCATGAGGAAGGCAGTGGCCAAGAAGGATTGATGCACCCTTCTCCAATAAATGATCGTTCCATACAATTTGAAAAGAGAAAGAAAGAAAGAAAGAGAGAGAGAGAGAGAGAGAGAGAGAGAGAGAGAGAGAGAGAGAG
>JANHMN010000011.1:34202970-34215152 GCA_030674055.1 Rhabdomys pumilio | reverse complement strand
AGAGAGAGAGAGAGAGAGAGAGAGAGAGAGAGAGAGAGAGAGAGAGAGAGAGAGAGAGAAATGAAAACAGAAAAATATCCCAAAGGCAAAGGGTTTTATAATTCTAAGGATTCAAATCTTTAGAAATTAGAGAAACCCTGAAGGACCTTATTCATAAATAGACTGTCGATATAAATTGGTTTGGCTTATATAATTAGAACAGACAGGATGTTAAAGTTGATGCAATTATACATAAAAGCATTTACAATGTGCTGGGGTGTGTTATAACACTACATTAATAAAAAAAACTGAAAGAGAAATATATTGGTTTCAAGAGAATTTTATAAAGATTATAAACAATAAAATATGCTGCTGTGGCTACTGCTAGAATCCGTTTCTCTCCACTATTGGTGACAACTTCCAGAACACGACACTAACCAGCCTTACTTGGGACTTAGGTCTTTCCTGTTCCTTTGGAAGACCTTTGATCTAGACATTGCTAGCAGATTGTTCTACAAATTAGCCTATTTTCAGTTTAATGTGGCTTTGGTCAACCAAATAAAATGGTGAAATAATTCTCTGAAGATTAACACTCCTAATGTCTATTTAATGTTTAAAATATATTAAGACTAAATAGCACAGATAATTCAAACTTTATCTTTACCTGTTTTGCTTATTCATGCTTTATTGTATATTTATTTCCCCCATAAGATTGTGTGTGTATGTGTGTGTGTATGTGTGTATACATCTTAATTGCCTTAGAGCTTACCGCATAAAATGTGTGACATTCGTTTCATTTTTACTGATAATACTCTCAAAATCTGTTCCTACTCTTCCTTCTTTTGAAACATGCTTATTGCTGACACAGACAAGGTTTTATTTATGTGTTTATTATTTGTACCAAGCACTTAGGACATCCTGCTTGTCTTTTCCCATAGCCTTGATCAACAAACACTCAACTAGCCAAGATGGCAGCTGACAGTCTGAGACGCAGCCTTTGCTTCTCACTTCTCCACATCTGCAGCTCCACTCTAAATTCTGAAGTGAATACTAGGTTCCTTTTTTCATTCTGCAGTGCTAGCAAAGGTTTCCCCCCATCACCACCAAGTACTGGAGGAACCAAAACAATGTCTTACTTTGTATTCCTCGGCATCTCTAGGTCAGAAGGTCGGTATCATACATCCCTCCAGATTTGTGTTTTGAAGTGGGAATCAGGAGGCCTTGCTGAAGGGACTTTCCCATCAGAAAAATGACAGCTGTGTAGAACTCCCACAGCTCTGCACAGTTATTCAGCTACTTGCCGGTGCTTTAGCCACTGACATACTGCCATCTTCAGGAAGAAATGTGGGGCTCTCCACTCCTATCCAGAGCAGGGTCCCTCGCAGCCAAACGCTACACAGCCTGCCCTTTCTTTATGCTTAACCATGAAATCACCTAAGTTATTTTCCTAATCCATCCAAGTAAAATAATTTCCTTCTGTGGACATTTTTTATCTCATATGGGGTTTTTTGTTTGTTTGATTTGTTTTGGTTTTGTCTTTCTAAACAATTAGACGTTTCAGTGTGAAGTTGGCAGAAATGCTAAGTAGAAGAAAATTCACTCTTTTAAATTAAATGAACAATGTTAAAATTTTGTCATAGCATGAACACATTTGGAGCATGAAACAAACTCCAAAATGTTTCCCATGTATTTATGTATAGAAAATATAGGTACATGACTTGATCTCTCCAAACCAATTTATATATTTTACAAGAAAAAAAAATCATATTTAGGCTTGTAATATAAAAGCATTTCCTTCTTTTTTATTTCCCCTACTCATGAGTTAACACACACACACAAAAAAAAAAACAAATTCTGCACCAGCTTTCTAGTTCTTAAGTTTAATACTCCAGTTTGCTCACAAACAGTTGCTTTCTCGACTGGGACTCAGCCTGAGCAATTGCAGAGCACTGGCCTAGCAGGTGCAGAGCAAGCTGAGGCTTGTTGTTCCCTGTACTGTCAGCATGGAAAACTGCAGCCCCAACCTGACGTCTCTCCTCTGAGCTGGTCCACACCGGTTTCGATGCTTTCCTTTGAAGACTTTTTCCTCGCTGTCTTCCATCCTCCTCTCTTTGTTGTTCTGTTTTTCATCGTTTAGGAAGTTCATATCCGAGCTGTCCATTTGGATTTCTTCTGTGTGCTTCAAGCAACATGTCAGGGCTATTTTTCTAGTTATTTTAAATAGAAATATTTTTTCTTCTATCACACAATATACAAACACGATTTTATAAATAAATAAATAAATAAATAAATAAATAAATAAATAAATAAATAAATAAATGTGAAACACCCTAAATACAAAACACCATTACAGAGAAAGAAACCATACACACAAAACTCTTAGCTTACCAGTGAGGAAATTTGGGTTACAAAGATGTCAGGTTTTCCCCTCTGGCCACCAATTAACTTTCCTTTTTTAGTAACTAATACAGTATACTAGGTTATTTATTTAACTTTGTTGTTTTTATTACTTTAATCAGCGTAATTATATAAAAATCATTATGACATTTCTGAAGGGGAAAAGGTGTGGTTTTTGATGTTCTTGCTTAGCCCAGATTTTAAAGTCACTTAAACTAAAATCTCAGTGTGTTTATACAATAATTTCATTATTCACTTAAGATAATCTACTAGAGACAATAACTACAAATTAAGATTTGGAAAAGAGAAAATTGTTAAACAATAATGTCTACTATCAGATGTTTATGAAATAAAGATGATAATGATACAACATGGAAGTTATGTCTAAAGAGGCAAGTAAAGCCAAAAAGACCCTTGTGTAGGTGAAAATGTTTTTCATTAAAAACATTTTTAAAAACTAGTAACTAAGGCTGGAGAGATGGCTCAGTGGTGAAGAGCACTGACTGCTCTGCCAGAGGTCCTGAGTTCAATTCTCAGCAACCACATGATGGCTCACAACCATCTGGAATGTGATTCAATGCACTCTTCTAGTGTGTGTCTGAAGACAGCTGCAGTGTACTCATATAATAAAATAAATAAATAAATAAATAAATAAATCTTTGTTTAAAAGCTAGTAACTATTGCAAAGTAAAACTCAATAAAATTAAAATTTTTGACTTTATAAATATACCAGTAAACCCAAGCCAAAGAAATCACAGAAAATCATTTTTAAATATACGTTCTAATCTTCATGTGGGATCCCTAACAGCAGGAGCAGGGGCTGTTTCTGACTTTGTAGCCTGCCATTAAGTCCCTTTCCCTTAACTTGGCTGCCTTGTCTAACCTCAATGGGAGAAGATGCCCTAGTCCTCCTGCAACCAAGGTGGTTTGGTATCCATGGGAGGCCTCCGGTTCTCTGAAGAGAAAGAGAGGGAGTTATAGGAAAATGAGAGGTGACAGAGTGGGACTTGGAAGAGAAGAGAGAGGGGACTCCTCAATTGGGAAGTAAAGTAAATTAACTAATTAATGGATGAATAAAAAAATAAGCTCTATTTAAAACTGTGAGCTGCTCAGTGACTCTGGGGCTAGTAGTCTAAGTTACATAAAAACTACAAGTCCCAAATAAAAATAGTAAACCAACCAAGAATCAGATAAAAATTAAATTTGACTACTCATTGGATTGCAACATAATTAAAAAGAAAACATGGAAAGATAAGGAGCTGGAAAGTTCATTTGGTCACTAAGAGGTGTGTGGGGGGGGGTGTACAGTTCTCTAGGATACATTTCCCCTTCCACGACATGGGTTCCAGGCACTGAAATCAGGCCATTAAGGTTTAGTGGACTCCTACCAACTGAGCCATTTCAATAGCCCGAGTTCACATTCTTAATATATTTACCCTTGACTCCGATTCATTTATGATTTTATTTTATTTTTATTTGTTGATGTAAGTGAATGATCCCTATGAGTACAGGTGCCCGGGAGTGCAGGTGCCCATGAGTGCAGGTGCCCATGAGTGCAGGTGGCTGAGAGTGCAGGTGCCTAGGAGTGCAGGTGCCTAGGAGTGCAGGTGCCTAGGAGTGCAGGTGCCTGTGAAGGACAGAGGTTCCCCTGCAGCTGGAGTTAAGGTACTTGTGCATCTTCCATAAAGACTGTGAAGACCCACACTCATGTTCTCTATGTGAATAAAGCATGCTCTTTAATCACTGACCCATCTTCTTAAACTTGGTCTCTGATTTCTTAAGACATGTTTTAAATGTTCCAGGGAAATAATCCATATATATATATATTTGTGTGTGTGTGTGTGAATACATATATGTGTGTGTACACATACATAAATACAAACAAACATACACACATGTAAAGTATGCATCAGAATAATCAGATTGTGGATTGGTAAGATAAATGTTGTATGCATATAAATGTAATACTATTTATTTATTTATTCAGCTTAATTAAAGATAGTGAAACTAAGCATTCATTAAGTGATCGAACAATACCTAAGCTATTGTAATTGCATACAATGAAGGAAGTAAGGTTTAAGAAAAGTTAGTTGATTTATTTCCTGAATAGAAAAAACATGGTTAATTTCCTTACTTTTTAGAAAGTAATATTTTTGTGTGGGATTTTTTTTTCTACAATATAACATTTTAAGAAGGAAAATGCAAAAAAAAAAAAAAAACCTGAAAACCCTCACTTTCATTTTAAAGTCAATCATACACCTGGAAAGCAGGGGTAGCATATGTAGCATACATTTTTAAAAGGTTTCCCTCATCTTATCAATGGAATACATTTTAATGCAATCATAGGACATGGGTGGATAAGATATGTCAGTGTTCACCAACTGTTCAACTGGTGTGGAATGTTCATTGTAAGAGAGACTGTAAGGAATCTGGGTGAATGAGAATTTGCTGCACCACCAAATCAATTTTACCAAAAACCTAAAGCAGTAATTATATAGAGAGATATATGGTATAGATTTCTTAGAATTTCTTAGAATTCAAATTGTATACAAAGTTGTTCACACACTGCACAATACAGAAATATAAAACTAACACTGACTTCAAGAGAAAGCTCTTGAGGTGTGTTCAGGGGTGCCTGATAAATTATTTGAGCAAATTTTTATCTCACATAATGAGTATAAAGTTAAGTATGATATTTATCATTCACTATCTTAGTTTTTGAATGCAAAAGAAGATCTCTGTATGATAGAAATAGCAAAGGTACATATATAATTTTATAATATATGTTATATATATTTATAAATGTATTTATAAAATATAATTTTAAATTGTTTAGTAGCCACAGTTTTAGAAAGTGGCTAAAGTAATTTAATTTAATATATAATATAAATTAATAAATTATTAACCAAATTAATAACTTACCTTATTATTACAATATTGTGATGGTTAATACTGATTCTCAACTCAACAGAGCTACAGTCTCCTAGGAGACACACCTCTGAAAAAGTTTGTGAGGGACTTTCTAAGTTGAGTTGATTGAGGTGAGAAGATCACCCGTAACTGTGGACAGCACCACTCCATAGGCTTGGGAGTCAAGCTGAATGAAAAGAAGAGAGCCTTCAGCAAGACGGCTAGTTTTACTATATTAATCCTGCCAGTCAATGAACATGGGAGATCTTTCCATCTTCTGAGATCTTCAATTTCTTTCTTCAGAGACTTGAAGTTCTTGTCATAAAGATCTGCCACTTGCAGATCTTTATGGTTAGAGTCACACCAAGATATTTTATATTATTTGTGACTATTGTGAAGGGTGTCATTTCCCTAATTTCTTTCTCAGCCTATTTATCTTTCGAGTAGAAGAAGGCTATGATTTTTTTTAGTTGATTTTATAACCAGCCACTTTGCTGAAGCTATCAGGTTTAGGAGTTCTCTGGTGAAAGTTTTGGGGTCACTTAAGTATCTACAGATTCAATGCAATCCACATTAAAATCCCAACTCAATTCTTCACAGAATTAGAAAGAAAGATGCTCAAATTCATTTAGAATAATAAAAAACCAAGGATAGCAAAAACTATTCTCAATAATAGAAGAACTTCTGGAGGAATCACCATCCCTAACCTCAAACTGTACTACAGAGCAATGGTAATAAAAACTGCATGGTATTGGTACAGAGACAGGCAGGAAGATCAATGGAATAGAATTGAGGACCCAGAAATGAACCCACACACCTATGGTCACTTGATCTTGGACAAAGGAGTTAAAACAGTCCAGTGAAAAAAGGACAACATTTTCAACAAATAGTGCTGGTTCAACTGGAGGTTAGCATGTGGAACAATGAAATCAATCCATTCTTATCTCCTTGTACAAAGCTCAAGTTCAAGTAGATCAAGGACCTTCACATAAAACCAGATACACTGAAACTAATAGAAAAGAAAGTGGGGAAGAACCTTGACTACTTGGGCACAGGGGAAAAGTGCCCAAGCAAAAGACGAATAGTTTATGCTCTAAGATCAAAAATTGGCAAATGGGACCTCATAACACTGCAAAATTTATGTAAGACAAACGACACTGTCAATAGGACAAAACGGCAACCAGCAGATTGGGAAAAGATCTTTACCAATCCCACATTTGATAGAGGGCTAATATCCAGTATATACAAAGAACTCAAGAAATTAGACTCCAGAAAACCAAATAACCCTATTAAAAATGGGGTACAGAGCTAAACAAAGAATTCTCAACTAAGGAAACTCGAATGGCCGAGAAGCACCTAAAGAAATGTTCAACATTCTTAGTCATCAGGGAAATGTAAATCAAAACAACCCTGAGATTCCACCTTATATCAGTCAGAATGGCTAAGATCAAAAACTCAGGTGATAGCAGATGCTGGCAAGGATGTGGAGAAAGAGTAACACTCCTCCACTGTTGGTGAAATTGCAAGCTGGTACAACCACTCTGGAAATCAGTCTGGCAGTTCCTCAGAAAACTGGAGATAGCATTACCTGAGGACCCAGCTATACCACTCCTGGGCATATACCCAGAAGATGCTCCGTCTGGAGACTGTTCCACCTGGGTATCCATCCCATGTGCAGTCACCAAAGTTAGACGCTGATGTGGATGTCCGGAAGTGCATGCTGCCAGGAGCCTGATATAGCTGTCTTCTTAGAGGTCTGCCAGAGTCTGACATATTCAGAGGCAGTGCTCACAGCTAACCATTGAACTGATCATGGGGGTCCCCAATGGAGGCATTAGAGAGGAGCTGAAGGAGCTGAAAGGGTTTGCAGCCCCATGTGGAGAGCAACAATACCAATCAACCAGAACTCCCAGGGTCTAAACCACCAGGCTGGGAGCACATAGGGAGGGACCCAAGGCTCCAGCTGTATATGTAGGGAAGGATGGCCTTGTGTGGCAAGTGTGGGGGAATTCGAGGGTGGGGAGGCGGGAGTAGGGGATGGGTGGGAGCACATCCTCATAGAAGCAGGAGGAGGAGGGATGGGATAGGGAGTTCATGGGTGGGGGGGAAACGGTGTAAGGAATAACATCTGAAATGTAAATAAAATATCCAATAAAACAAAAACAAAAATGAAGAAAGCCAAGCCAGGTATGGCGGTGCACATCTTTAATCTCAGCACTTAGAAGGCAGAGACAGAAAGATTTCTGAGTTCAAGGCCAGCCTACAAATCAAGTTTCAGGACAGCCAGAAATACACAGAGAAACTCTGTCTCAAAAAAAGGAAAAAAGGATGAGGAAGAGGAAGAGGAGGAGAAAGAAGAGGAAGAGGAAGGGTAACAACACCAACAACAACCACAACAGAAAGCCAACTGAGCTTTCAATATCTGTCTCTTTCTTCTTCCTGTCTATGAATGGAATGTGACCAACCTATTCATGCTCTGTAGGCCTGACATCCCTGCCAGGAGAGACTACAGCCCCTTCCAATGTTAGCCACAATCAGCCATGTCTCCTTAAGCTGCGTCTTTCTCATTGTTGGGTCACAGAGAGTAGAAAAATAACATATAAACATGCATGTAACCAGTATAAACATGTATCAAGATATTGTACCATTGTGTCACATAAAGTCATTGAAACCTTATGTGAATTTTACATACACAACACATCTCAACTGATTCCTAATCTTTCTTTTTAAGATTTATTTATTTTACGTATATGAGTCCTCTGACAGTATGTTTGTCTACATATCAGAAGAGGGCATTGACTCACAGTAAAGATGGTTGTGAACCACCATATATTTGCTGGGAATTGAACTCAGAAACCTCTGGAAGAAGAGCAAATGTTCTAAACTACTGAGCCATGTCTCTAGGGGCTACTAAATTTTAATCAAAATTCTTCATCAGTATTCAGATTTCAAAAACCTTTCAGTTGTGAAAATATGTTAACATACTCTAGGTTTTCCAAACTCTAATTTTCTAGTAACTGACTCAAGGATCTATTTTGAAATTTAAATTTAAAAGAATTAAAATTAAAATCAAGATTCTCAGGCTGAAGGCAAAAATTAGTGGGAGAGCACTTCAAGACTCTGAGTTCTATGTGTGTGTATATGTGTGCCTGTGTGAATGTGTGTGTACATGTGTGCCTGTGTGAATGTGTGTGTGCACATGTATGCCCATGTTTGTGACTCTGTGTTTGTATGTGTGTGTACACGTGTGCCTATGTATGTGAGTGTGTTTGTGTTTGTGTGTGTGCACGTGTGCCTAAGTTTGTGTGTGTGTGTGCACCAGTGTGCATGTGTGTGTGAGCATACATAGAAAGCACCTGACAGTGCTCAGCTGTACTATATACATTCACATTCAAAATGTGGCCAAGGGCTAATTTACTGGCCTCTGAAGGGATTATTCCTCTCTGAAGGGATTAATAATGAAATAGTGACATTTAACATATTATTTCACTGGGGAATCGGCCTGAATATATTTAGTACTCAGTGAGTTTGGATCTAAGTTCTACTCATATTAAAGAATGTTCATTGTGTATGCTTCTCTACTTTCTTAGTCTCATTTTCTATAATCATATGTGTATTAAATTCTCTTTGTCTACAAAAAAGGTGTATACCACACCAGCAATGTATTAACAATTAACAATTGATTAACAATTCAGATTCCCTTGGTGGATTAAAAGATAAATCTGGCTGGGCACAGTGGCCCATACCCATAATCTCAAGACCTGGAGGGGAGACAGGAAGATCAAGAATTCAAGGTCATTCTTGGAGACTAGCCTGAGCTAAGTGAGACCCTGTCACACAGAAGCAACAATTACAAAATGCTATATGATGCCTAACAGTGCAGGCTCGGAGAGAGAAAGATGAAAAGCCCAGGAATCTTGCTTTTTACAGGAGGGGACCATGTGACCTCCCAAGCAGTGAACTTATTCTCATATCTAAGAAGTCTTCTGTGACCCAAAAGAGAAAAACTAATGAACTACCCAAAGCTTGGCTGCGCTGTTCAGCTCGTCCGTAAATATTGGACAAGCACTTTACTGCTAGCAGCTAGTCCTCTGGTGGTGCTAATGAATGTAATATTTTAAGTTTATTACAAACTGGACTGGAATTCTTACACACTGGTATGTGAAGTTGAGTAATGGGAATAGATAGAAAAGATAGAATGTGGGTCTCTATATGGCTGCCAATGATGTCAACCATTTGGAAAATAATGACATATCGTGATGAAGGTATCCTTCCCCCCTTGGAATAAATGTAGTCTCTGAAAAGCCATTGCCTTCCATAGTAACTCATGTAAAAGGCAAAGCCCTCTAGGATGGCAGCATGAGAGTGTAGTGTATGTGCACCACTAATCTCAATTTGTCAATCAGTTGTCAACAAACTTTAATGGTCACTCAGAGCAGGCACTCCATCCGTTGTCAGGAAACAACTGCATCAATGACAAAGTTCCTAAAAAAAGAACAGTGACTAACAGCATACAGTAGCCTATAGTTAAGACACAAATGAGTGATACAAGCCATTAGTGATTCTGCTAGAACCCAAGCAGTCATTCTCAAAGTTGCCCTTAAGACTCACTGGGAGAATAAAGCTATTTCCACACAAAAACCTCAGTATCATTTGCCTCCTATCTGTGTTTCCTCTAATAGTGGGTGTCTTAGTTAGGGTTTTACTGCTAAAAACAGGTACCATGGCCAATGCAAGCCTTATAAAGGACAACATTTAATTAGGGCTGGCTTACAGGTTCAGAGATTCAGACCATTATCATCAAGGCAGGAGAATGACAGCATTCAGGTAGGCATGGTGCAGAATGAGCTGACAGTTCTACATTTAGCTGAATACTGGCTTCTGGGCAGCTAGGATGAATGTCTTATAGCCCACATCCACAGTGACACACCTACTCCAACAGGGCCACACCTTCTATTTCTGCCATTCCCTGGGTCAAGCATAAACAAACCATCACAGTGAGTAAAGCTGTGGCTAATTTATCAAGAGCAAAACAGGGGTACCAGATTCTAGGAGTCTCCCCTCATGTACCCAGTGTTCACTTTAGGACTCCTAATGGATGTCTGTGATTTAAGATACTACTAAATCAAATATATGGTTTTTTTCTTGACATATACATATTAATTTTAAATTAAGAACATTAAGAGATTGATAATAACTGATGGTGTTAGAGAAAAATAACAAGATATTATGCCAAAGTAGTATCTCAAAGTACCTTATTACATTGGCCTCATCCTTCTTGGGATGATGGGAAATACTGGAGGACCTCTGCAGCGAACTGAAACCAGGAGAATGGCATGAGCATTGAGACATTGTGTCAGGCTACTGTACCAGGATTACTTGATCCTACATTCGAAATACTGCTACACTTGATCTGATAACCAAAATGGCTTCTAAAGAACTTACAGGAGAGCTTAGCTTATTCAACATAGACTCAAAGGGGGTGGATGATTCCTGTCCTATGTCTTCAGAAGGACATCCCCTTTAGAACTTAACTGTTTCTTTGTGAAGTTCATCATGTGACATTTTCAGGTCACAATTGACCTCAGATAACTGAAACCACAGTAAAACAATACACCAGAAAGCAAAAGTGCAGGTGAGAGGGTTCAGTGAGATCAGGTGATTTCATCACACTTGGCGTACGGTGGAAACCAGCTTCGCTCCACAAAGTGGTTGATCAAGCACAGAAAGTATTGATGTTATTATATTCTGACTGTGTAGGATATGCTTTTTGAATACTCTGTGGAATAAATCTGAGAGAGGGGCTACATGACGCTCTTCTGTTGTGCACAAATGTGCACCTTCAGCATCCACTTGAACTAGCCAATTTTCTTATTGAATAACACTTTTATTTGAAAGAATGATGGACTGACAGACACACTATAGTTATTCAGCCTTGAATATCTGCAAGGGGTTTTCCCTCCGAAATAAACAAAACAAGACTGTCACTTCAAGGAAAACAGCTAACAGTATTTTAACAATGTTAAATTTTTGATGTGTATGCAAAATAAAAATACCAGAAAATATGTATCCTGATGTGTAAGTCTGTCCTGATGATCTGGGCTTAGTTGCTCATGATTGCAATCTCATAACCTGGAAGGCTTGAGCACGAAGATTGCCATGAGCTCAGGAGTGACCTGGGCTACAGAGTGAAACTCAGCCAATGCATAAATAAATAAAATTTGTAAAAAAGAGCAATAAAGCTGGTGACATAGCTTGGTGGTAAAGTCCTTGCCTAGCATGCACTAAGGCCCTTGTGTCAGCCACCAGCACTACTAAAAACAAACAAGCAAGCAAACATTGGAGAAAATGTAGTGAAAATGGCACTGAAAGCAATACTTTTGGTCACATCCAGCAAAATGGACTATATTTGCAAGATCTACACAATTCAGTAAATCAATATCTCCAAATGGCCAATGGGTGCTGCTATAAAAGATTTATGGGCCAAAGAGCCATTTTATACACAGTTAGATTTTAATATAACAGAAAAGGAAAAGCTTGTTGACATGGACTTAAGATCTACATTGCAGTTTCATTTAATTTCCAGTTGAAGGATTTGGAGTAGTACCAAAGAATAGACTCAGTTATCTGAAAGAACCACTTAAATATGTATCCCTATATAATTTGCCGATAGTAGATAGATAGATAGATAGATAGATAGATAGATAGATAGGCAAAATAGAATAAATGGAAAGATAAAAAATAGATAGACAGACAGATAGACAGACAGACAGATGAGATATAGATAAATGGATAGATGATTGATAGTTATAGATAGCAGATAGATATAGCTATGATGATAGATAGATAGATAGATAGATAGATAGATAGACAAAATAAATAGAATAAATGGAAAG